>CM054179.1:88452543-88787543 GCA_028829895.1 Sinotaia quadrata
GGGAGAGGGGGAGGGGTTGTGATCCTTTCTAACATCTAACACACACACACACACACACACACACACACACACACACACACGCGCCGTATTTTTTGACAAACAATTCTTTACTATTCCACCCATTAAAAGATAAAATCGAGCGTGACTGCAAAGAATACTTTTATTTCAATACACTGAATAACTTACACACTGCAGTCCGATAGTTTGGATTCCGCGTGAACTTCGGCAAATTAATGTCTGACGTTATTCCGCCCAGAGACTGATAACAAAAGCAGATTACTGACTGTTTGACCTGGAGATTAATTCTGCGCTCTGAGACATTGTAATGAATGATTAAATAATGTACCTAAAATCACGTACTTAATGCCTATCTATCTTCTTGTCTGCCTTAAACTGTCTAATTAACAGTCTATCTCAGTACATTTTAAAATAGAAATATCGATTAGCCGTACGTTTGTCGCCCCTTCTTTCTCCCCTACAACAAAGACACCCCATCCTGCGACCCTCTCTCCCTCTTGTTCATGGTAAACCGCGAATGCAGGACAGAGGACCTAAGATTTTGTGATCGCGTGTGTGACGCAAAAGATCTATTCCTCACATCGTGCGAACAAAGTTCTCCAGACTTCTGTCACAGAGTGTAGGAAATCGGACGCGGTAACAGCTAGCTCGTATGATGGAGAGGGAGTCATAGGTCGTATGATGGAGAGGGAGTCATAGGTCGTATGATGGAGAGGGAGTCATAGGTCGTATGATGGAGAGGGAGTCATAGCCCGTATGATGGAGAGGGAGTCATAGGTCGTATGATGGAGAGGAAGTCATAGCTCGTATGATGGAGAGGGAGTCATAGGTCGTATGATGGAGAGGGAGTCATAGCTCGTATGATGGAGAGGGAGTCACTATGAAAGCTCTTGAATCAAGTTATTAGTGAGGAACTGTAGCTAACATGCTCGATTAGCAACGACATCAAAGCAACCTCCTCCCCGTCCTCAGACGTTATTGAGGACATTGATCTATTTCACCAGATAAGTAACATCTCGTGACTTAATTAAGCAGGAAGCTGAGATAGGTGGCCCGGCAAGTAACTGTCTCCTGACCTAATTAAGCTGAGATAGGTGGCCCGGCAAGTAACTGTCTCCTGACCTAATTAAGCTGAGATAGGTGGCCCGGCAAGTAACTGTCTCCTGACCAAATTAAGCAAGAAGTCGAGATAGGTGGCCTGGGAAATAACTGAAGTTGAGATTTGTAACACGAAGAGCAATTATGTCGTAACCTAATAACGCTAAAAGGTAAGAGATAGTTCACTCGACAAGCAGCTGTCTCGAGACCTAATTACACAATTATCAGGATGAGCAGCATCTATATATTATTTATGGTCTACTTACAGCTATCATTGATTTCGCGGTCGGCAAGCACCACGTGGTGTAAGATTTGTTAGAGAAAACGCGATTTAAAAAGAAGAAAAAAGATACGAAGGATAGAAAACAGACTGAGTAAACACACTCGATCTGATGACGCAGGGGAGGTAAGCACTTGCACTCAACAGTTTCCATGCAACTATAGCGGGCGGTCAGGGATATACGGTTGACTACAGTTCGGAAGATTTTATATTAAAAAGAAATTAGAATAAAATCACAAAATGGAGGCAATCTTAAAATCCTATATAAGAATTTACGACCTAGTAACTAGTTGCGGTAGCCGTACTGACATTTCTATACCTTGCTCAGGTCGTTCCCTGAATTCATACCGTTCGTTCCTTTCTCCTAGCTCCCCCCTTCCTTCGTTTGTCTTCCTTCCCCAACCCCACGTGATACAAGACGTACGGGACGTTGGCTTTTTATAACGGCATAACAAGTGTCAAAATGTTTAACAAAATGGTAGTACCCAGACAGAGCCATATAAAAAAGCAATCGACCGATAGATAGTCAGACAGGTACACGAGACAGATAGACGGACAGACAGGGCAAATGTGTGGGCCACGAGTCAGAGAGAAGGCGAGGCTGTGGGAGTGACTGGAAATGTTAACGCAGAATGATGAGAACCACGTTCTTCCTACGGAAAAGAGCATTAATTTCTCACAGGAAATGACGCAGTACCCACGTTACGTGAGCGTGCACTCACAGTTTTCCTAGTTACCAGGCTCCTTCTAAGTGCTAACCTCTCTCATTCTCTTCCCGCTCTGTGCACAGGATAGCGCAAAAGGCATTTTCACTACCAGATTCTCCAATGTAGCGGGGTTTATTCAACTCCTACTGCCACATTACTACTATGGACTACTATGAAATTACTAAAACAACAACAATTATTGCTGCTACTATTACTGCTACTACTATTACTACTACTAACCGACAGTCAACGGAAGTCGTGAAAAAAGCTGAATAATAAAGAAAATAATAATGATAATAAAAAACATCAGCAGGGAGGAAATGGTCCCATATAACATTTCCTGAATTTTACTATCTTGGATAGGTGTAAATACTGTCTTGGATAACTGTAAATGTTGTTTTGGATAGCTGTAAATACAACACATGCTATCCATTCTACCGTCCGTACAAGTGACTAGACAAGACGGATGTCAACTTTAATATAAAATCACACCATGAAACGAAACGAAAAATCTATTTAAGAGTAACCATAGTGTTAGGTCTCAACCCGGGCTCGAACCCGGGCCCATAGATCGAAAGGCTAGTTAGAGTGTGCTATACCTTAACACCACCAAAGACGGTCGAGAGGAGATAAAAGTGACAGTAAAATGAGAAGGCCATCAAGAGACAAATCTAAGACTTGGTTTCTTACCCAAAGGAAGTTTCTTGAGCATGGCAATAACAGTAATAGAAGTATACACTGTAAACATAACAGTAGTAGTATATGTAGTTGTTAACAGTGGAATGATAGCCATAACAGCAAAAGCAGCAGTAAAGATCCTGAAGCAATGACCCAACAAAAATCGCTTGTAGACAATAAATTTCACGTGTGCGTCCCCAGGCTACAAAATGAAAATATAAGGGAATAATTAATTTTAAAAATACAAGATGAAACAACAATACGGTCCATGCAGTTACAGAACGAACACTAATAACAACAAAAGTTGAATCGAAAGAGTACAAACTATCAACAGGTAAAAAAAAAATACATTTGCATTTCGGCCTCAAAATCTCGCGAGAGCAAATTTAAAATTTCACTCAAGTAGAGAAAATCGAAAGAGACCACTAGAGCCGTGGTTGCCTTTCATTGATTTTGTCCCTCCATTTGCAACGGTTGGTTAACAGGCGTCTGATAAATAGCAATAGTTTGGGGTTTTTTTTTCTCAATCTTTTAAGCCTTCAGTTTGGCCTTTCGCCTTTTGCACGCTGAAGTGTTTTCCTTTTCCTTGAGGATTTTTTTTTTAATGCGTACGGCTTTTGCAAACAGCGTACATTTAAGTTGATCTTAACATAACGCTAATTTTAAACTGAGTGTTGAGTACTCTAAAGACATTTTTCGCAGTTCCTAAATTGTAAGAATTTTTTTTGAAAATAAAAAATGTTATAAAAAGGACGAAAGAAGAATGCGTAAACAGTAAAGAATTTAGATCAGGCACGAACAATGACGTCAGCAAAATTTACACCAAGAACAGGAGTACCTTGTCTGAATTAATCAATAAAACAGTAGCTCAGCTGAACCAATCAGCCAGGCTAACGCTCACTTACCTTCAGACGAACCAGTAAGCTATGCTGTAAACCAGAAGACGGAACCAATCAGATATGCTGATGCTCTGTAAACCAGCAGACTGAACCAATCAGATATGCTGATGCTCTGTAAATCAGCAGACTGAACCAATCAGATATGCTAACGCTCAGCCAACTTCAGATGAAACCAGACAGAGTATTGCTCATCAAACCTTCAAATTGAACCAATCAGCCTCGCAGGTAACCTTCAGACTCGACCACTCGATTTAGCCGTCACTGTATAAACCTTCAGACTCGACCACTCGACTTAGCTGTCACTAAGTAAACCTTCATTTCAATTATTGGTTATATTTCTTGTTTCAAAATTTGTATCAGATGCTTGTCAAAATACTCTGCTTGCAGACAAAATAAATAAAATTTAAACAATATACACATCATCAACAGTTTGTTTTGCACGTCGCATTGTGAACGGAATGAGATCAACAACAAAAATGTTTAAGCATGCAAGTCTCACTAGAACATAATAGCTCGAGATTTCTGTCTAAATACAACTCAGCAGGCAAAGAAAAGAAGCAGTTCTTCAAGACAACTCATTATTTTTTCCTCAAGCAGGCAAAGAAAAGAAGCAATCCTTCAAGACAACTCATTATTTTTTCCTCAAGCAGGCAGAGAAAACGACAGTCCTTCAGTGCGACAACTCAAGGTTTTTTCCCTCAGGCAGGCAAAGAAAAGAAGCAGTACTTCAAGACAACTCAAGAATTTTTCATCAGTCAGGCAGAGAAAATGGCAGTCCTTCAAGTCGACAACTCAAGATATTTTCCTCAGGCAGGCAGAGAAAATGAATATTTTTACTAGACAAAGTTAGCTAACCGAATTTCTGATAAGTACAAGAAGACGTCGTACTACCTAGTGCTAGATATGGATGTCTGGTGACAACGCTTTTCAATATATCTGTCGCAACAAGGATGTCTGGTGACAACGCTTTTCAATATATCTGTCGCAACAAGGATGTCTGGTGACAACGCTTTTCAATATATTTGTCGCAACAAGAATGTCTGGTGACAACGCTTTTCAATATATCTGTCGCCTCAAGGATGTCTGGTGACAACGCTTTTCAATATATCTGTCGCAACAAGGATGTCTGGTGACAACGCTTTTCAATATATCTGTCGCAACAAGGATGTCTGGTGACAACACTTTTCAATATATCTGTCGCAACAAAAACACCTGCCTTCAAATCAAACACAACCCCATGATTTGTCTGTTCTAGAATACACATCAGAATTTCTCTACAAGAGTACAAACATAGCAACTTTTTCTCTCTCAAAGAATACACATTCAATTCGTACTCAAACATAAACAGCATAATTTCTATAGAAACCTATAGCAAGATTTATACTGGAACTCTAGTATAGAGGGATTTTTTATGGAACACTAACATAGGGGATTTTACTAGAACACTAACATAGGGGATTTTACTAGAACACTAACATAGGGGATTTTACTCGAACACTAACATAGGGGATTTTACTCGAACACTAACATAGGGGATTTTACTCGAACACTAAGATATTTTTACTGGAATACTAACAGAGATTTTTACTGGAATACTAACAGAGATTTTTACTGGAATACTAACAGAGATTTTTACTGGAATACTAACAAAGATTTTTACTGGAATACTAACAGAGATATTTACTAGAATACTAACAGAGATTTTTACTGGAATACTAACAGAGATATTTACTGGAATACTAACAAAGATTTTTACTGGAATACTAACAAAGATTTTTACTGGAATACTAACAGAGAGATTTTTACTGGAATACTAACAGAGAGATTTTTACTGGACGCTAGTATTGGGAATTTTACTCGAACACTAATATACGGAGTTTCTTTCGTAAAATCGGATTTTTACTCGAACACTAATATACGGATTTTTACTCGAACACCAGTATTGGGATTGTTACTGGAACAAATGTTAGGACTTTTACTCGAACACTAGTATTGGGATTGTTACTGGAACAAATGTTAGGACTTTTACTAGAACAAATACTAGGATTATTACTCGACAACGTAATATTTCTGGATATCCTACGTTTTGGGGTTTGACTGCAGATAAACTGACACAAACCCAGTCATTAAGTGGATCGCTTCACCTCTCTCTGTCTGTGTGTCTGTCTCTCACTGAAAAGTAAGGGTACGTTCTGCAAGTGTATTATTCTATGCTTAACGAGGTTTAGCAGCTGTCAAAGTAAATACCGTTTACTCTTCACTCTGGCGATTAAAGGGGATGTGGCCACTTGTCATTGTTCCTTGTTCCCTTGCAGGTCCCCGGGGTTTACAACTTAGCAGCTGCATGTGGCTCTTCAAGAAGCGACTTCTAAATCACTTTACTGTATTTCTGGAAATTCTACTTCTGTAAATGCTGCTTGGGGATTTTAAACACATACACTCACGTTATGTTCACAGTTTGAAACAGTAATTATAAACTCAAATAGCACATGGCAAAGCGCATCTCTATGGAAAAGATGTTTATAAGGGTTAGGGTTAGTTTTCTAAAGACGGCTTGACTTTAGTTGCGCTCACAGATAAGAAAAGAAAGAAAGAAAGAGAGAGAGAGAGAGAGAGAGAGTGAGAGAGAGAGAGAGAGAAAGAAAGAAAGAAAGAAAGAAAAAAAGAAAGAAAGAAAGAAAGAAAGAATACAATTCGTCACAAACCTACTATTTATTTCATACAATACAGTGAATAAACACAATACATTCAATAAACACAATACAGTCAATAAACACAATATATTCAATAAACACAGTACAGTCAATAAACACAATACAGTCAATAAGCACAAATCTCACATGCACTATCTAAGCCACACGAGCCTGTTAAAAGTCAGCTGTTTCAAAATAGAACGTGCGACACAAAACGTACCCAATGTGCTCTCTAATCTTATCCAGTGTAAGCCAAAAGTAAGTGATTTAAAGCGTATAACTTTAACTACACTGGAAACGTATTTATTTGCTCTCTAATCTTATCCAATGTAAGCCAAAAGTACGTAATTTAAAACTTATACACTGGAAACGTACTTATTTGCTCTCTAATCTTATCCAATGTAAGCCAAAAGTACGTAATTTAAAACTTATACACTGGAAACGTACTTATTTGCTCTCTAATCTTATCCAATGTAAGTCAAAAGTACGTGATTTAAAACGTATAACTTTAACTACACTGGAAACGTACTTATTTGCTCTCTAATCTTATCCAATGTAAGCCAAAAGTACGTAATTTAAAACTTATACACTGGAAACGTACTTATTTGCTCTCTAATCTTATCCAATGTAAGTCAAAAGTACGTGATTTAAAACGTATAACTTTAACTACACTGGAAACGTACTTTTTGCTCTCTAATCTTATCCAATGTAAGTCAAAAGTGCGTGATTTAAAACGTATAACTTTAACTACACTGGAAACGTACTTTTTGCTCTCTAATCTTATCCAATGTAAGTCAAAAGTACGTGATTTAAAACGTATAACTTTAACCACGTTGGATACATATTTAGACTAAGACAGAAATCTTCCATTTAGAGAGATCACGGCCCAGTCACAGCCCTTAATTTAAACATCACGGGTACCAAAACCGTCATCAATACCAACAAGCATGTTTATATGATGTAAGCGTTAAGAATGTGCTCAAAATTAATTCGCCTTAAAGTGCAAACCTTTGGAAAATGTAAGAGTTTTAAAATCTGGGTCCACAAACCATATAAACCTTAAAAAAAATGCAGGGTCCATAAATCTCAAAACCTTAATTCTATTCTTTTAAAAAGACAGCAAGACTTCTAAATCTCCCAAACCTTTATTTGTTTTTATTTATTTTTATTTAAAAGGTTGGGTAGAGTGTCCCTAAATCTTCTAAACATTTATGAATTTTAAAAACAGTCTTGAGCCTTAAAGTCTAATAAATTTTTGAATTATTGTTTTTAAAATCAGGGTCCTCGAAATCTCGCAAACTTTTACTAATTTATTTTAAACATGGTCCTTACATATCGTAAAGATTTAATTGTTTTAAAACAGGTACCCGAAATCCAGTAAACCTTTGTACTTTTAAAGAAACTGCCTTCCTAAATCTCGTAAATGTTTATATAACTTGACTTGTGGGGGAGCAATGTTGTTAAAAGTAGCTATAATTTTGCTTAGGTGCCACATTTTTTTTAATTATAAACACACCTTACAGCATACGCACTCCACCTTCCATCTTTCAGTTCCTAGAAATCGCTCTGCCAGTTTTATCATGTTCAGTATTTATTTATTTGAAGAAAATAAAAAGAAACTGATGAAAGGTGAGTGAAAATTCGTTCTTTCCGGACAATAGAATGGATGACTTTCCTTGTATTTTGCATAAACATCAAAGGAAAACAAGTGACCTCGAGATGGTGACAGCAGAGGAAGTTCGCGGTCACCGAAACACAAGGTTAACATCACATCGTTATTTAGCACAGAGTTTAATTTTAAATATAATACATTTAAGTTAAAATTACATTATTTATATGTATATCAGCCATTTACCAAGCAGAGGTTAGAGAAATGACGTGCTCTAGCATAAGTTATTTCTCTTTTTGGTTGGTCAAACAATATTTCCGGATATGACAGCAAACGGACAGGTATAACTCACGGTTCAAAGTTCAGAATTCTGTGCTGTATAGTGGTACAAACACTTGCGTAGAATTAACTATTTCTTTTTTTAAAAAAAACCTTAAAAAATATTCACAATATTTATTTTTTTTTTCATTCCAAGCAGATAAAGTGCAAGAATATTTCATAATGTATGACACATTTATATTGTTATGTAGGGTAGTTAGCCCTCTTGCTTCATGCGTACGTTATTGTATAGGGTAGTTAGCCCCCTTGCTTTCATGCGTACGTTATTGTATAGGGTAGTTAGCCCTCTTGCCTTCATGCGTACGCTATTGTATACGAAATAGCATTACTGATGTCATTGCGGCCTGCTCTGCAGATGGCAAACATACGGCCTGCTGTTTGTCGCTAGACAGACAAGATAAAGACACCCCCTACTCCAACTCCAGGAAATTGTTCTTTTCTTTTTTTTTTTCCACGTTCAGAGTTTGTCACATCACCCGTGATAAAAGACCACACCGTTCGTTCGTAGTAATCTCCCCTTCATTACGTTTGCCGGTGCGTTGACTATACCGACAGGGGCTCTCGTGCGCGAAAGGAAGAAACAGCCAGTCACCCAGGCAACCGTGTTCAGAAACTGAAGCATTTGAACATTCTTTGTGCTAGGAAACTTAGTAGCTGTGATGACGAATTTGGCGACCTACTGTCGTCTGGCGGCTCATCGTTCATTGGCATCTGCGTGTTTACCCTTTATATTTTCCCCCCCTCAGCACGAGGCAGTGTGGGAAATTATCAAGTCCCATAGAGTACGAGGCCTTGCGAGCTTGTAGTGGTAAAAGGTAGTAAGGACCCAAATAAAATAAATCTTATCTTTTCACGTGCCTATTTTTTTTGTGTGTGTGCTTTAGATATGCGTTTAGAAATCGGTTATGAAAGAGACTTCGTTTTAAATTTCTTTTAATATTTTTTTTTACGGAGCGGTTAGAAATGTGTCGATAATATCCATTCATCCTTTGTGGGTGTCATCTTTACTTTATTTTTATTTTTTTCCTCTCTGTCGCCCATGGGAATATCTTGGTTCATACTCTCTCACTCTTTTTCTTCCTTTTTCACTCTTTGCCTTTTGTCATCACTGACGACCCAGTGAGGGTCAAATAAAAGACGTTGAAAGCATCTGTTTGACAGAGTGGCCTTTCTGTTCCTCTGTTTAATCTCATCGTCCATATTAGTCTCTAACCGGTCTCCATAACCATGTAAACTCAGTGCACACCTCCCTGCACCAGTTCCCCCCCACACTCGCACTTCCTCATCCACCACCACCATCCATATTTGCAGTGAACCTTATATTATCATGTCATAATTAGTAAAATATAAAATAAGAAACTATGAAAAAGTCATATGGAACTCATACTTGAGAGAAAGAAACGATCGTCCTATATGCTCCGCTCCCCATATGCATCGTCTGAGCTGTAGGTAATAGGTTGACATTTGCTTATTATAGTTCCATAACACCCAAGATGACTGCTATCCATTCCATGCTTACTTGTGACTCATTGTAAGAGCAGGGTTTAAATACTCGTTTTCTTTCAGCCTTTACACACAGTTTCCATTAACTGAGCGTGCACACTGTCGACATAGTATTCGACCGTCTTCTCGTGGGAATTACTAAAAAAATAAATAAAAAAACCCCCACACCCTAGTATCAATCAGACAAACTTGGTGAAAAACGATAACGTTCATTTGGATACTCACGATTTGCTTCTAGCTGTTGCTGATTTCGTGCGCGAGTGCGAGATCTGTTTTGCAGGAAGGAGAGAATGGGCGGGAAGACATGGGTATCTTATTCCAAGGGTCCTTCGGGAAGATCCCTCACCCGCCACGCGACAGATCGAAGGAGCACGAGCTTTGTTTTGTGTTTACAGCTTTTTGTTTCTGAATCTCTGTATCTCGATAGACCCCCATCTTCATCTTCCTTTTTCACCTCCCTCCCACCAACACCCCAGACTCAAAGTACTTTCGTACTGACAACGAATCCAATGGTTTAAGCGAAATGTTCAGGCCATCTGTTGACGTCCTCCACTGTGTGACGTATAACGCGTTTATGTCACCCACTAACCCATCCTGCAGACATGTTCAAATATACCAGACACCCTGCCCTCCCCCCACTCACTCACACACACACACACACACACACACACACACACACACACACACACACACACACACACACACACACACACACACACACACACACCCCACGACCAACACCCAGATCTCGGCATCATCCTGCAATAAAACAGCTCTCCGTCTTCAAAGCATCAAGATGTGGCCGAGACAATATTAGTCTCGGATACAAAAGGATGAACACAATAATCCCTACGCGGGCGTCAGCTTGCGAAACCAATCCTCGCGTGTTTAACCCTTCGTGACTGTTCGAGTCCTTTTAACGTTCAAATTATTAGCTGTTATACTTAAGGTCTCAGTATGTGGTCAAACAGCCGACAGGTAACACTGGCGTCATGGAGCGCACTCGTAAGGAACGATAAACGAGGGGCGGGAGCTCCACCGAGTGGGTTCCCTTTGTTTGAGGAAACTAATGCTGTACCAACAAGCTGGTCTCCTATCATCTCATTTGGCATCCAGCCCGGATATATGTACATTTTTAAAAAAATCATAAAGCGATTCATACTTAAAAGACAGCACAAAGAATGCAGCTGACACTCAAAGCCTCAGTTAATTCTAAAGCTTATGTCGCGGAAACCACACGCATGCGCTCACGAACACATGCATACACATACGCACACACGCATTCTATCTTTCAGACACCGCACACGCAAAACAATCTCTGTTAGACATTCATAATATACTCAGACATAGACACACGCGCGGTCAATCCAAAGCAAGCACAAAGGCGAGCAAGCCACGCTATTAATTTACTGATGTTTTACATCTCAAGATTAAATGAAATAACTCGTGCTAGTGTAGAAAGTAAAAAAATATTCACATGCGAAAACAAAAGTCTTCATAGACCTATTGTAGGTAAAAACGGTATATCTGCCGTCTTTATAGGCCCGCTGTAAGTTAAAAACAATCTTTAAATAGTCTTAATAGGCCCACTATAAGTTAAAAACAATCTTTAAATAGTCTTAATAGGCCCACAGTAAGATACAAACAATCTTTAAATTGTCTTAAAAGGCCCACTATAAGTTAAAAACAATCTTTAAATAGTCTTAATAATCCCACTATAGGTTACAAACAATCTTTAAATAGTCTTAATAGGCCTTTTTTGGGGTTTTCACATGTAGGTTTGTATGCATGATTTTTGTGACTTCCTTGGGTCTTTTTGGTGTGTTCTGTTCTTGCCAGACATCCAGATAATAATATATGGTCTGTTGTTTCAATCACAGACCAAATGTATGTTGAATGCTCCATTGAGGTTTCATCAGTTTGTCATACGTACTGACCATGGAGAGATTTTTGGCGCCAACAATTTGCTAAGCTTGTTATTTTTTTTCTATGTTTCTGCGTTTGTTTGTGGGGGTTGGTATAGTCCACTCACCTGTGCTACTTAATCAGTATTCCTTCCTTCCTTCTATTGTTCCATATATAAGAGTAAAGAAAATTATCAGCGTCTTGACGTTGAGCTAACACTTTATAATAGAATTAAACTCATCAAACTAAAGCAGATAAGGAGACACTGTAATTTAGATTTACTGATGTATAAATAGAATGCTTAATGACCGGCTTTAACAGTAGGAAAATCTTGTCAAAATTACATTTGAATCTTGATTTCGCCTATCGTTTTCTGTGCATATTTCTATTGCTAATAGTCCTATTGTATCGTTGTACCAGAGGTGCACAAACTGCGGCCCGAGACAGGGCTCTATGCAGCCCCGGAGGACTTTTGGATGTTACCATTATTACGAATGTAAAGCACATTATTTCATTATTTTTGTGTTGTTTTTTTCTACTGAGCCATCCATGTGGCGGCCCTCCACGCACTTTCAATTGGAAATGTGGCCCTCTGGCCTAAAAGGTTTGTGCACCCCTGGTCTACAGCCTATAGTTTTGTGTTGATGATTATGCCGCCTGGTGCTAACAAAACTTGCCAATTCCAATAGCTGATACAATAATGCCTTACAGTAGATTATATTAAGCGAGAAGACACATGAAGAAGATTGCTTGTGCTTTGACTTATTTGTATATATTTATTCAGTCTACAAGTTAACATAATATTACTATTATCTTAAATGCACATAGTTATTTACTTATTATACGTATATAAACACCAAGAACAGAAATATACCTGAAACAATATGGTGAACTGTATTTATTCTTGGGGATGTTTCCTCCCCCGACACATCCATATTACAGTGTTCCATAGGGTATGTTCCCTTACCAAAGATATCCACATAGTGTCACACCCTTCTCTCTCGTTAAAAAGAATCGTTATCTGCCTTTATAACCATTTTAAAATAATTGTTAGGGTCATTTATTCTCGAGATCACCGCGCAATATGGCGTCTGTCATGTGACGCGCACCTGCCAATGGAATACGGATATGGTCCCTCTCAGAATCTTCTCAAGTTCGTCTCCTTGTTAATTGCATGCAATTAACACGCTTTAAACTCAACGCTTATGATGTCATCGAATGTCAATTTCTTTACAGTTTGCCGTGACTCTAAAGCCGCCCGCGTGCCTTTGGTCTTAATTTCAGTCAATACAACTGTGATAACTAACACACACACACACACACACACACACACACACACACACACACACACACACACACACACACACACACACACACACACACACACACACACACCTCAATCAATAACAGTTGATAAATAAAAGCAGGCGTTTTAGTATCCAACAATCCATCCATTAGTCTCTATGGTCTGTCCTCTATATATCCATTTTTCCACCAACCATCCATATATTTCTTTGTTTAGGTAGCAGGTTACCTATATGAATATGTTTAAAAGTTTATTTAGGAAGCTTAAACTGTCTTCAAGGCATTAATGCACAGATTTATATGCTATAAGAAAAAGTGTTTACAAAATTGTATTAAGTGGATTTTCTTCAGGATACAAAATATTCTAATGCAAAATTTGTAACATAAAATTATAAAATACAATTTATGGCACTAAAATATTTAAAAGGTGAGAGCAAAGTTTTAAAATGTCAGATTCGGGTTGGAGGCTGGGATGGAATATAGATGCTTCATCGAAAGGTTTTCTTCTATTTCTCTTGGACTTCATCATATTGAGAGTGCCATCAAACGAAGATTATTTTCTGTCTTCGTTTGGATTTCATCACAATGCGTGTGCCATCCAGTGAAGTTTCTGCATCATCACATTGCGTGGACCATCAAGTGAAGTTCTTTTTCTGCATTCTCTCGGGTTTCGTCAAAATGCCTGTGACATCAAGTGACGTTCTGTCTTTGTGGTCTTTTGGGCTTCTTCACATTGCATATATCATCAAGTGAAGTTCTTTTTTCTTAATTATTTTAACAGCCTTCCAACGACAGCGTTGAGGTAGGATTAAATGTTGCTTTCACTCAATATTTACACTGTTCTAAAATGCAATTCACATTTGCAAATGAATCATATCCCGCATTCACATCAGAATTAATGTGTAGGCGTGATTCCCATTTAAACTTAACAGAAAGAACTAACGTAACAATCTTCAGTCGCATTTACAGATCCAACACATTTACAGATATCACACGTTTACAGATCCATCACACATTTACAGATCCATCATACGTTTACAGATCCATCACACATTTACAGATCCATCACACGTTTACAGATCCATCACACATTTACAGATCCATCACACATTTAAAGATTCACACTGTGGTGGCATAAATTTGCCTGTCCCTATTTCTAAACTTAATAATTATATATTGTTGCCAATATTAACGTGATCCAACCTTGGGTACTGCTTATGATGTTTTTTTTTTTTGTTTGTGTTGGAGTAAACAACTCAGGTAAAGAATATGCTAGAACTTGTTGATGGAGTCCAAACCAGTTCTAAGTAGAAGAGTACATTTTCTGACTAATAGTCTCACACTTGTTCATAATAACTTCATCCAATGGGAATGGAACCAAAATTTATTTTCATGAAACTTGAGTCTGGTCATTAGGGCAATCATTAGCTTATGAAAAGTGCATGCCACTGTTTTTGTTTTGTATCCATATATCTACTTCAGACTGCAGTGACTACTGCACTCTACTGGATCATATTGGTGCATGTATCTTGCATTGTCATTGAACTTATCTATAAATATGTTATTGTAAGTTGATTCCTGTAAATTCTGTATAAGAGCCAATAAGACAGAAATTGAGGCTTGAGTTTTGTCTCAAGAATTTATGAAAGTTTGTTTAATATTCTTCATGGTGTGCTGAGTAGCACACATGAACATTAGGGAATATTCCTCTTGATGTGCTTAGTGTGATAGTGTATATGGCATTCTGGACGATTCTCCATGGTGTGCTTTATGAGTGCATCAAAGATTCTGAAACAGGTGTGTAGTGTGCTTAGAAGGAATGGAGGACCATCATCTGAATAAGAAAGATGGTGACTTGTTGCAAACAGCATGATTGTGTACATGTGCCAGAGACAGCTGACATTACTGAAAAGGTTATGCACATTGACTATAATTATCTCTCTGGAACTCCACTCTCATTTCCATGATGAAACAATATCTATGAACTTGATTTTATATATATACACACATATGTTTTGTTGGTTATATTCATATGTTGTATATTTCATTGTTAATTCAATAAATATATTGTTAAATGTATTAACCTTCTTGCTCATATATTAAAACTTTATGTTGGAGTAATACTGGGTGGGTGGGGGCTCACATTTAATAAATAAAAGACGGATTTTTATTACTCCTTTTGTAAGAAGTTTCTGCTTGCAGTAACATTATGCGCCAGTAAAAAGTCTATCATATTATTGTGCAAGAAGTAGAGATTTCGACATCCTTATAATTCGCCAGTTGATATACAGGTTGGTCTTGTGAGAGAATTATTAGTAACTATAATTTAAAATTCCTGATCAATTTTAATTATGTATTATTAATTAATATATAAAAATCACAACGAGTGAAGGGTGCCCAGAGGTGTCACACACTACAACTAATATTACTACTACGGGTACTATAACTTACATACACACACACACACACACACACACACACACACACACACATAAACACATATAAATAAAACAACTTGATTGCCTGAACAAGAACTGGTGTGTCATGAAATTCTATGCTCAACAGCCTTTAGCATTTTAATTCACAAATATTGATAGTCCTTCGTAAATTCACGCTTTTATCCATTACAGTGATAAAATAATGTGCAGAAAGCCCTGTGATAAAGGCTTGTGGTTATGTATAAACAAGCTATCAGGAGTCTTAAAGCAAACATGTTGAAAGCCCTGTGATAAAGGCTTGTGGTTATGTATACAAACAAACTGTCATGAGTCTTAAAGCAAACATGTCGAAAGCCCTGTGATACAGGCTTGTGGTTATGTACAAACAAACTGTCATCTTAAAGCAAACATGTTGAAAGCCCTGTGATACAGGCTTGTGGTTATGTACAAACAAACTGTCATGAGTCTTAAAGCAAATATGTTGAAAAATATCTGTGCCTTAAGGCTCTTGTTGAAACATGTCTGTGCCTCAAAATGACAATATTCGAATAGGAGGGAGAGAGAGAAAAAAATTAAAGTAAAAACAATAAAAACAGAGTTATTGAAATTTGGATCTAACTGTTATCATTACATGTAGTGAGGAGGAAACATACGTTGATGAGATCATAGCATTAATATTAGTGGGGGTACATGGGTAGTAATAGGGCGTACAGCAAGCAATTATTTGAATAATATTTTTTTAAAAAAAATAATACATATATTTTAAAAGACAAGGAAAAAAAGCAAAACGAGAATTAAAAATAAAATCCTCAAGCTTTGTGTCCAGATCTCTCCTTCAGTACCACTTTTAAAATATGTGGGGGAAATAAAAATGGAAAGGAGAAACTATGAGGACAACGACGCTCACTTCGGAGTTTATCCTTGACTTTTGGAGAAAGAGCGGCGCGCCATAAAGTTCTTTCCAGCAGCTGTTGCACGCTGTCCATATCCCACACGTCATCTTCGCTGTCATTACGGCCTGGGATGAGAGGCGATGAAGGGCAGCGTCTTCCTGCACGCGCATTACTCTCCATCTGTCACGCGCGCACATACAGGGCACACATAGGTGGAAGGTGGTCGAGGCATGCTTGAGTATTAGGGGAAAAAAAAAAAAACTTGCTTTTTTTTTTTTATGACTTTGTGTACGTTGACTTTTAGAAGACAGCGTGGCGTCCTTGTCGTTGAAGGAGAGTCATGATCGTCAAGACGTTCTCTGATTGGATCGTCTCGGGCGTAGATTTTTCGTCCTCTGTGTTCATACGGACGCTCCTTCTACTTGGTCGCGTTGGGTAGGGATGCTGTCTTCGACAAATAAATAAAACCACAGACACCTCATCTGGACCGCAACTTCGCTGTTGTCTTAATACGCATTAGCGATCGAACTTATACATAATGATCCATCTGTGAGTGTAGAATGATTTTTTTTTTTTAAATCCGAAATCTGATTGCGAATCCAAGCAAGAAGGGTATGAACATAGCTACAGCTTGTCTTGCTACCCGTACTGCGCACGAGAGGAGTTATATATTGCTACTCAATCTGCTTGAGAAAAAGATGTGTGTGTGTGTGTGTGCGTTTGTGTTTGTGTGTGTGTGTGTGTGTGTGTGTGTGTGTGCGTGTGTGTGTGTGTGTGTGCGCGTGTGTGTGTGCGTGCGTTGTTACTGCTAACACAAGCATCCGAGGCAGAGATATGCACTTCTCATTATTCACGAGTCGCTTTCCTTTCGGTTGCCGCGTGGGATCAAGGCGTGTTGTGTAAGTTACACTAACTGACTCACATACAATTTTACGTATTGCTTATTTCTTTTCCCCGACCCCCTTGTATGCTGCTTCACTAAAGGGAGAGTGTGTTTCTGGTAACTTCCAGCTCGTCACCAAATTAATACAAAATTAGTTATTGCTTACTTACTATACACACTGTCTCCGAAAAAGAATAATTTGCTTACTGTTGAAAAAGGTCAGATGAATGTGGCATACAATGGTTACTATTCACGCAGGACTAAAGAAGTGCACGCAATACTAATTATTGAAACTACATTGCATAGACATTGCATAGACATTGCATAGACTAAAGTTAAGTGCATCGATTGCTATTCAAAGTATATAGAAGCAGCGATAATGTATGCACTGCTTAATAATTAATCACAATATGAGATTTAAATTTAAAATGTAAGTCCTTTACTGGTCCGATAAGTTATGTAACGCAACCGACGTAACGCGAGTGTTTGATGTAACAAATTGTATTCCTCTGGCTGTATCTTACGCTGCACAAAAGTATAGATTGTTTGTTGTTGAAGACATGTAAAGAGTTGTGTCCCGTGACTTAAGTATATAAAGACATTATCGACAACATGTGACCGATTCCATCAGACTAACGACTTTCTAAATTTCCGCAGGTATTCTCATTCTTCCTCTCTATCATTAATTTATCCATGAGTAATTATGTGTGTCTCATCTTTACATGCGTAATTATGTGTGTCTCATCTTTACATGCGTGATTATGTGTATCTCATCTATCCATGCGTAATTATGTGTCTCATCTATCCATGCTTAATTATGTGTGTCTCATCTATCCATGCGTAATTATGTGTGTGTGTCTTATCTATCTATGCGTAATTATGTGTCTTATCTATCCATGCGTAATTATGTGTGTGTGTGATCTATTATCCATGCGTAATTTATGTGCGTGTCCTTATGTGTTAGAATGTCTCATCTATCAATGCGTAATTATGTGTCTTTATGTTTTAGAGTATGTGTCTCATCTATCTGTGCGTAATTATATATGTGTCTTATCTATCCATGCGTAATGTGTCTTATCTATCCGTGCGTAATTATGTGTTAGAATGTCTCATCTATCAATGCGTAATTATGTGTCTTTGTGTTAGAATGTGTCTCATCTATCCATGCGTAATTATGTTTGTGTCTTTGTGTGTTAGAATGTGTCTCATCTATCCATGCGTAATTATGTGTGTTTATGTGTTAGAATGTGTGTCTCGTCTATCCATGCGTAATTATGTGTGTTTGTGTGGGTGTTAGAATGTGTCTCCTCTATCCATGCGTAATTATGTGTGTCTTAATGTGTTAGAGTGTGTGTCTTTATGGAAATCTGTTCTCGGTATATTATTATTGTTGTTTTATTTTGTGTTTGTGGCGATGGGTGGGTGGGGGTATGGGAATCAATAGCATGTGTCGTCTCTGTCAATCGCAACCACAACAATCAATCGAATGAGCGCGCGCAAGCACAGTTCAAGGCGCTGCGTTAAAAGCAAACAACAAACTGAAATGTAAACCTCGTCAATGCGGATAGCCAACGTCGAAATTCAAAGTAAGCCTTTAAATCAGATAGCATTATAAACAAAGAAGATTTTTTATTTGTCCTCAAAGGATACCACCCATGCACTAACACTTCAGTGTTCAGCTGCTGGTGTTTGCTGATCTGACATGCCGACGATTACATACATCATCAGAAATGGGAAAATGAGAATAATTAAGTTTTTTTATTATGAAGTTAAAAGGAACATTAGTGTGTGTGTGTGTGTGTGTGTGTGTGTGTGTGTGTGTGAGAGAGAGAGAGAGAGAGAGAGAGAGAGAGAGAGAGAGAGAGTCGTAAAAGAATAAAGGAATTGGTTGTGTTTACTCCGGCTTTCATAATGCAGGAAGTGACGACATGATGCTGGTATACGATTACCAGAAATGGCATGACGTTGTCCACAGTGCGGAGCTGGGGGGTGGGGGGAGGAGACTACAGTAGTTGATAAAACTGTAATATTTTAAAGAGCACAATTTGATGACCTGTACAGTGCAAGAATGTAACTCGAATCTTTTGAGGTCTGAGTTGTTATATTTTAATCAGACAAGGCCTGATAGACAAAATTCAAGTCGCCTTTGAGACATCATTGTGGTCTTATGCATAGAGATGCCTTATAAGGCTAGAAAATCTAATGCTTTAATCGTGGTGTGTTGAGTAAACGCATATGGGATATCAAGAACATTCCTCCTGATGTGCTTGATAAGGCATGTGAAATTCAAGACGATTCTTATGGTGTGCTTGGAGAGTGTGTTGAAGGCTTTGGAACAGTTGTGTAACGTGCCTAGAAAATGAACACAAGGGACCTCGCCTAAATATGAAGGCAATGACTAGTTGCAAACCGTGTGACTGTGAAACACGTGCTGGCGACAGCCGCCATCTTTAAACAGATTATGAGTATTGACTTTAACTATTTCTCTAAATTTCTACTCTCATTTCCGTGATGATATCCATGAATTTGATAATGCATTTAGGTTAATTGACTGCTTATATCTATGTGAGGATAAACTGAACAATGGTCTAGCACTAAATGAACAGTATTGTGAAGTGAGGGGAATATTAAACAAAAGAGATTATACTCATACGTTGCATATTTGATTGCTGATTTAATAAATTTATTGTTAAATTTATTTACCTTCTTACACATATAGATAAACTTATGTTGGAGAAGAAAGTTGGTGGATGGGTCTCGCTAAATATAAATTAAAAGACGGATTTATTTTCTTCTTTGGTAAGACGTTTTCCACCTACAGAAATATTGTGTGATGGTAAATGTTTGTCTTTAATGTCGTGGAAGAGAGAAAACGCCCGCATATGCGCCTAGTGAGAGAGACGAGTAGTGTCTTCTGGAGAATTATTAATAACATAAATTAAGATTCTCATCACTTGGAATTAGTTATGTGTGATTAATTAATTAATTAAGGATAATAATAATAGCCATTAACTAGGTGGCGTTGGCGTCACATTATTTTTGTGTGTTTGTGAGTTTGAATATTCACGACTGTCTGCTAAACTATCATAACACTTTATTATTGTAAGTTTAATCGAAGGACTTATTTCTTTCAAGAAAAGTATTGATGAAAGAAATAAAATTTATTGACAATATTTGTTAAAGAGTGTTGTACTCTGCATCTCTAGCTTCAACCTCAGAATACTCTTTGCTGCATCATGATGGCTTTGTGTCCACAATCGCCACACATTGCTTTCATTTCCTTTAGGTTTAGCATTTGTATTGAGAGATAACGTTCAATCAAAAGTCTTCAAAATCATAGCAGTCGCAAAAAATAAGCCTGAAATCCTTAGCCGTAAGACCTTTTCAGTGCAGCAGTGAATTACTTTTAAAAAATTAGTTTGGATTTCATGTCTTTATTTACAATTCACAATTTCATTATCTGTTTAAAGTAAACAACAAAATTAGACTTACAGTCACAGACACACGCAGAGACACACACAATGAAATCTTTCTCTCTCTCATTCACACGCACACATGCAGAGATACACACAATCAAAATCTTTCTCTCTCATTCACACGCACACATGCAGAGATACACACAATCAAAATCTTTCTCTCTCTCATTCACACGCACACAAACAATATTTAGTAAAGGATAGATGAGTAAATACACGTGCTATGAACTCAGAATCCCCTTGCCATTGATCTATGATTGGAAAATGCTCATGTAAGTGACCCATTATTTCTATGTTCATTAATTTGACTATGTGTTACAATATACTTGTGAATTTTTATTGTGAATCCATTGGGTTAGATCAATGACGTCATAGAATTCAAGGAACACACATTCCATTAAGTTCGTATAAGTAGCTGGTTTGTAGTTAATGATGCACAAAATTCCTTGTGCCAAAGTTGAGTTGTACTTTTTTCAACGATCAATTATTATCTAAGTCACATTAATCCAACAATCAATAATTATCTAAGTCACATTAATCCAACAATCAATTATTATCTAAGTCACATTAATCCAACTATCAATTATTATCTAAGTCACATTAATCCAACGATCAATTATTATCTAAGTCACATTAATCCAACTATCAATTATTATCTAAGTCACATTAATACAACGAGCGATTAGTGAAAATTTCATTTCACCTCAAACAAGGTGTTTCACTGGGAGGGGGGAACAGAGAGGAAAATACAAATTCTCTAGAGCAGAAAACGCTAAACAGGGACTCAGCATTTCTATGCAAACAGAGTTCCTCACGAAATGGAAAAAGAGGCGAAGACATTCATGCTTGTAGAAACAAAATCTGCGGTTCACTTGGGGGTGAGAGATGGGGGAAGAGGGTAGACAAAGAAGTATAAAATTGCCATTCTTTTATAAAATTTTCTCTTAGTACGACTACCTCGACTAGAAAGTGACCTATTGAGGAAGTGATGAAAAGAAATATGTCAATTTTAAAGTGGAAACAAAGTTTGATTTACAAAACACATATAAATTGCAAAGACCGCGATGTGTGCACTGTACTACCGAACACCGTGCTATGGTACGGTTGATGAGAATCGCAAAATTATAACTATTAAATGATAAGCGATGAACATAACTGGTGGCCAATGGCAGTGGAAATATCTGGCCTTTATCAATGATAAAATCTTCGGCATCGATCTTTCAGTTTTCAAACAATTTTAATTTCGTAATCCGAAATAATGCTAGTTAGCCAATAATGATATATTGTGGTGCGTCTTTAAGCACACCCACTGTGCGCAGGCACACGGCACGGATAGTGGATTTTGTGGGGCGCCGAGGGAGGGTGGAAGAGTGGAAGTAACTCCGGGTGGAGGAGAAAAGTAAACGCATACTGAAACTGACAGCCGGAAAGATGACAACGGGCGTCAAACAGCATCAATCTGTTGAGGCTCGCGATTCTGACAAGTGAATGGGGAAAAGATGGTGGTTGAAGAGATGCGTTACGGCAACACACACACACACACACACACACACACACACACACACACACACCATAGGAAGAGACGCAATTGAATTGGGGGGGGGGGGCAACACACGCACTGACCATGGGAAGAAATGCGACTGAACGGGTATGCCAACATACGTACTTACCATGGGAAGAGATGTGACTGAACGGGTATGGCAACACAAGCACAAAGGGTAAGGTAAGGTACCCATACCGCAACATTCGTACAATTCTGAACTTAGAGCGATACCAAAGCACCGATTTTCTGTTAGTGTATGACTGTATGCGATGTGCGATTGATCTTCAAAACTGGCCCAGAGAAATTTGGATCAGACTCTCCCAACTTTACTTAAAATATTTGTCAAGGTCAGTGATATTTGTAAATCCTCAAGGCATTTGTAGTCAACGTTCGGTTCTGAGAATTTGTTACTGAAAAATACACTCTCTTTGAGTCATTCATTAGAAGTTAGTCATTTTTGGAATCTCAAATAAAATTGGATACTTTGAAACGTACGTTGAGATTATCTAAGTCTTCTCGACTATCAGATGGGTCAGAATTGCCGCATTGACTTTCTTTTTCCAAGTCTGATTGGTATGCTGTACATGTGTTTATATTTTTTTTTTAAAACTTGTTTTCTTTCCTAACCAAGGTGTAACTCTGATATAGAGTTGTCAACGGTAGGCATTGTGCATCAGATTGACAGTCACAACGATTCAGTGGAAAATGTTGAAAATAAGTTCGATTTAATGTCTCTTTTAATTTTTTCCAGTCACATGTACATCCAATGCTTCCATTCATGGTTTATAGCTTAAGAAAGCAATATTAAATGCGCGTGGTTCATTGTTTGGTTACAACTTTGGCAATGTAAACCGGAAGTTGACAACAACAAAACTCTATTTCAATAACTGTTATGGCAGTGTACCTACTACTTTGACCTATATTTTCTGGAAAGTAGTAGACGTACACCCATCCTCAGTGCCCCGCAGCAGCTTTTCAACTGACCCATAAACAAGGCACTGGCTGGACCCTCTCGTCCTTCCCTCTCCCTCCACCCCCCTCCCCGCACATACTGTATACTTCCATGAAAAATGTCTACGCCCCCATTCCCCCAACAAACAAAAATAAACGATTATAGCGATGTCGACTGCATTGGTCCGTGATGAGAAGATGAGTATGTGCAGTAATCGATTTGTAACAGCTTGCTATAGGACACAAACGTCGTCATTTGCAGTGTCTTAACAATTTCATCTCAATTGTCAGGGAGTCAATGACAAACGTGGAGGAACTGATGACGCCAAGACGACAGTAAAGCGGGCGACAACACAAGCGAGCAGCAACAGGTCCGCTTATTGTAACGCGAGCAAATGCTATTGACGTAGTATAAGTTACAAGTAGAAATTAAGAGCTATATAAATTATAAACATATTTTAAGCCTGCCAGCAGTTTGCACAAACCATTCGCTAAAAATGGTATGAATGATTTTACTTATATTCCACGACTTACACACATTTTATTTTTTACTCTTGTCTGGCTATTGTGTGAAATTAAATGACAGAAGAAGTAAAAGATGGTGCATATGTGGATGAAGTCAGAAGGATAAACAAATTAATGGAACGATATATTATATATCCACCCTTGATCCTGGCAGACAGGGGACTGTCATTATTAATCTGTTTAAACCACGATCAAGATTATGTACTAAGTAATTAATATTTTAGGAAACTTGGTGTCAGCTTCTTTTCTTGTAAAATGTTTACCAGCGTTTGCCAGAATATTTTAGTGTTAAATCTTTATTTCCCCCCTACATCTATTTTTAACTACAGTATTATTCACAACCAATACCGTCGTGATTATTTCTACCTATGCACCTATATCTCTATTGATAAAAGCTTAAATGCATGTAAAAATGAACATTGAAATTTAATAAAACAATTGTTTAGTACTTTTTAAATTCTCAATGATATATTTCGAAAATATTAGACAAGAAATTAAATATATAGTACATTAATTGCACTGAGACATGGATCACCAAATGTGAAACTGTTACAAAGTGCGAGATGTTATGCCCCTTTAACAACTCTTCATCTGGGAACCAAATACCCTCCACCCCCACCCCCACCCCTCAATACTATTATGTTCTCTGGCGTTTGGAGCTGTGTTCATGCAGTCACAATGTCGAGATAATATTGTATGGAGTGACAGAGCTGTGTTTATGCAGTCACAATGTCGAGATAATGTTGTATGGAGCGACAGAACTGTGTTCATGCAGTCACAATGTCGAGATAATGTTATATGGAGTGACAGAGCTGTGTTCATGCAGTCACAATGTCGAGATAATATTGTAGGGAGCGAAAGAGTGATTAATCTAATGTAAATAAGAACGAAAAACTCAAACAACTCAAAACTCCCCCCCCAAAAAAAATCCTTAATTATCTCACAGCTTTGAAAAAAACTGCGTTACAGATTTCCGCGAGTGGCCTCCTCTTTCACACATCGAAGCGGAAGCCTGCACAGCGGTTATGTATGAAGTGGTGTCTAACAACTGGTTACAACGGATTCTACAATTAAGCACGTGACACCGCGACCTGATGGTGCTCGACAAACCCTTGATTCCCTTATAATACTAGCAGAAGCTAAGATTTTTTTTAAAAAGCTCATCAACTCAAGAAATCAATGGCTAGAGTTCATGCCATGCCCAGCCATGCGACGATGAATGTATGGGAGGAGATGAGGTTTTTGGAGTGTTCTCCCCTTTCTTTCATATACCGCACTGGTAACTACTTCTGCTCAGATGCAGAGCAACAGTAATCTGTGGCCGATCCGGAGTTACTGATATGTAACCGAAGGTTATTTGCTGAGAAAGAAGTTACTTGTAGTTTGATATGATCCTGTCCTCAGTTCTTAAACAATTTATTCGATGTTTGACCTAAATCGTCTCCTCTAGCGTGTTCTAAAATCTCTTGACTCGTAACATTATATATTTTTTAAAGTATGGGATGCCAGTTATATTTATTCATCCAAATCAGATTCAGTTAGCAAAATGTAAGAATGTCTCCGAAATGATTACAGATTTGTTGTTGAGGAGTTCTGTATTTTGCAGCCAAAGAAGGGTTAATGGATGGCTAAAGAGAGAAGGGTTAATGGATAGCTAAAGAGAGAAGGGTTAATGGATGGCTAAAGAGAGATCGGTGGATGGATAGTCAAAGAAGATGGGTGGTTGGTGGCCAAGAGAGGTGGGTGAATGGATATATGGACTTGGGTGTCTAAGGCTGAATCAAATGCACGTCATGAATGTTAGATGTGACGTCATGAGACTTTGAGTCATGGATACGTAACACAACCCGTCATTTCTATATTGTATGAGCTATTAAGCTGCAAGAGTTGTTAACTGTCAAACGTGATACAACAGAAATAGTTCAAGACGAGATGTGAAGGGAAGTAACTTGTAGGTGACTGAAGGAGTTATCTCACCTGTTCGTCGACTTGCACTGCCATCATGTTGCGTTCCTGCAGATCTTTTGTGGACCGGATGTACTTCATCCACTTATTGGTGTCAGATTCGCTAACGTCCAGCCAAACATGCGCGTTGCCACATTTGTCCGCTAACTGAAACAGGTTATAAATAACCGATGAAGAAATAATATTTATTTACAAGGGACTTCCCTAATCTAAAAATTAATAAATAAATCGCTCATACTTGTGTTCTCTAAACACAAAATTTATTCAATAAAAGACATTGATAGGGCATCACTCATGAAATAAGGCAAGCCACGCCTACATACTTGTCTGTTAACTGAATTATTGTATGCAAATGAGGACAAGGCACACTGCTACATGTTCTAATTAAGTAACGTTACCAAATACGACGTTGTTGGTGTAGTAGCACTGTAGTAGGAAGATAAAATATACAGCTATATGTTTTCTTTCCTAAACGTTATGAAATAAAACTGTGATGACATAATTCTAGCAGGAGGGCACAGCACAACTGTCATGTGTCTTCTGTAACACATTATAAAATAAAATGGTGACGAAATATATTAGGAAGTGGACAAGCCCGCCGAACGTTAGTCCCGTGAATTTCTGCGCGACCATTGCAATTATGGCGAGCGGAAGTGTGTGTGTTTGAGGGGGATGGATGGATGGAAAGATGCTTGTGAATGTGCACCATACTGACATTCTTTGGAATTAACTGAAATCCATGTGACGTTTCTTAAAAGCAAGCTGATAGCACGTTCAAATCATCAAAATTAATGGATATGTCATAATGGATGTTGTCATTAATTGACGGTGTCGTAATGTTAACGTTTGAAAGTTCGGTTTGTTCTTACGAAGTTAAATAGCAAAAATATGTTCGTTGAATAATATCTTTCTTGTGCTTGAAGTTTGTTTCATGTTCGTTGGTTTTAGTTGATAACTTATCAATGCTCTTTTTCCTACTTGAGTAATTTACTCAATCAGCCATTAAAAGATATATAGACGATGTATGTGCTGCTTTTGTCTTTAGGTTTTGTTTTACAAATTATTAATGGAAAGAAATTTGAATACAAAAGCAGACATATCAAATTGTATTAATGTTACATATACATAAAAGCGCTGACTGGGCAATCCGAGGCTGTTGCAATTCATTGGGCGAGGGTATGATATGTCTAGTGGCATTAATTACATGCTTAACGAGTGCCTTATAGTCAAATGTCGTTTTATCTTCAACGTGGGTTTTCACAATAATAATATGTTCGCATTTTGACTTCAGTCTTAATCACATCAAGAACCTGACGATAGACACTTTCCCCTTCGTTGTCGATTTCAAATAAACAGGAGTCAAGTATGCTCACACTTAAAGAAAAAGTGTGTGTGTGTGTGTGTGTGTGTGTGTGTGTGCGCGCGCGCGCGCACGCCCGCGTACAAAGTATAAGTGAATATATATGCATGTTAATTGTTCTAAACCTGCTAAATGCTATTTCTGTCATTCCAGAAACACATGGTAACAAAGAAATGTTTCTGGGTTTTTATAAATGTCAGAAATATTGTTTCTGGGTTTTTATAAATTCAGAAATATTGTTTATATTTTACGGTCTCAATCTCGGGCGTGATACTGTCTCCTACATTTTCCATTTGATTCTACTCTCTGCATTTCCCTTTGCCTCTATACATTTTCCCTCCGTTTCCACTCTCTACACCTCCCTCTTCCTCTATTCTCTACATTTCACTTTGCCTCCTCTTTCTACATTTCGTCTTTGCCTTTACTCTGCATTTCCATTTGTCTCTACTTTTTACTTTTCCCTTTGCCTCTTCTCTCTACATTTCTTGTGTATCTACTCTCTACACTTCCTGCTGCCTTTGCTCTCTACATTTCTCTCTGTCTCTACTCTCTACACTTCCCGTTGCCTCTGCTCTCTACATTTTCCTCTGCCTCCACTCCCTCTACAATCTACAATTCAGTTTGCCTCTGTTTAATTTTTTAGCTTCTAATATCCCTATATGTTATCTTTGCATCTCTCTCTCTCTCTCTCTCTCTCTCTCTCTCTCTCTCTCTCTCTCTCTTAGACATATATATAATCCCTTCTTTGCCTCTAATGTCTCTATTTTCCACTTTTCTTTACATTTTCCATATACCTCTGCTCTCTCTCTCTCTCTCTCTCTCTCTCTCTCTCTCTCTCTCTCTCTCTCTCTCTCTCTCTCTCTCTCTCTCCATGTTTTTTTCATCTTTCCTCTGCATTTTCTCTTAGCCCACAATCTGTCGCTGCCTCTCTCTATCTCTCTCTTATATATACCTCCACTTCTCAGTGTACTCTCCTAACTTCTCCCTGCTTCGTCCCGTTTATATCTCCCATTTGATTCTGATCTCTCTTTTTTTCCTTAACCTTCAATGTATACTATTCCTTACCTCATCTATCTCTTTCTCTGCATTTCTCTTTGCCTCTATTTTGTCTTTCATTTCCTTTTTCCTTTATTCCTACTCTCCTTTTTCTCTCTCTCTATTTTCTCTGCCACCTCTCTCCCTATTTTTTTTCCTTTTTTTTCTAACTGCTCAATGTTTTTCTCAATCTCTCACTTTCTCCCTCAGCAATTTTCCCTTTGCCTCTACTTTCTCTCTCTCTTACTATATTTCCCTTAAGTTCTCTCTATACATTTTCTCTTTAGCCTCTCTCTCTCTCTCTCTCTCTCTCTCTCTCTCTCTCTCTCTCTCTCTCTCTCTCTCTCTCGCGTGATTTCTTGCATTAAGGTATTAAGTAGTTGGATTTCCTAATCCAAACACGTACTAAATCAACAAACCAAGAAACAAAATAAAACATAAAACGCATAAACTTCAAAGGCAGAGAAAAGGATATCGGCGGATATTGTAATTATACTTATTTGCTTAACATCCATCTGATTATTATAACCAAATGAATATTCACAGAAAGAAAGATACAAGATTCGACACACAAATCATTAAAAAAAAAAGAAACAAGAATTTGTTTACACAAAGTAAGAAAACGTTTAAACGAAAGAAAGGCCCCAACAGTCTTAGTAACTATGTTTATATCCAACAGTCTTACATCAAGTAACTATGTTTATATCCAACAGTCTTACATCAAGTAACTATGTTTATATCCAACAGCAAAATAATTTTCTAAAGTTCGTTTTCTTTTCAATTTCGTTTTTTAAGAGCAGATCAGAGTAAAAGGTGTGTTTCAACATAACTCTCCTTTCTCTTGGATGAGATAGGCAAAGGACTGGAGAAAGAATTGACAGAGACTGATATATATCCTCGATCGATTGCAGGCACATGAAGCTATTTCAAATGACTGAAATATCAAATCTGAGATGGGTTTTACAAATGGAAAAGGGCGTTAACTCCTAATTTATCAATCAAGTAATGGGGACCATTATAAATACTCATTCTCTTTCTCTTCAGCCCCATTTCTTCCTTGAAACCTCCCACCCACTCATTCGAGACCATCAAGTTATAAAGAAGTCTTCACAATAATCAAGGAATGGGCAGAACTAACCAAAATATGGAACGTGAAAGAGTCAAGCCCTAGTTACAGTCTCGCTTCGAACAAGAGAAAGTTTGAGGTAATCAGATAGGTGTGTATGCGTGCGCGGGCGGTGTGAGTTTAATGTATAAACATGCGCGAGTGTGTGTGTGTGTGTGTGTGTGTGTGTGTGTGTGTGTGTGTGTGTGTGTGTGTGTGTGTAATTATGTGTGTAAATAAGTAACACAAATAAAGGCTCATGACTGTCAAGTAAATCGTAATCTCGTAATTATTACTGAAATTATTTTAATAACATATCCCTACCAAAGCACTGGCTGCCTCTCAGCGGCATGTCAACTTTCAGTCTCACTTAAAAGCACACAGTAAATTTGACAAAGGACAAATACCTAAATAAAGCGAACTTAAAAGTAGTCCGTAGTTCTGTATGCTTTCTATTTATTGACCTAACATAAATCACCAATAGCAATAAAGATTATAAACACACAAATAGAAACACAACTGACAAGAATAAAAACATTAACGACATTTACGGTCGCACATGAGAATAAAACAATAGCAATTAAAACAGCATCGTACACACAGCAACTTCACTTTCTAGTGGAATTCGAAACCATAATTAGACATGGCACTAGTCTTCCAGTCCGATATACTGCAGGTCAGGCCTCTTATCCTTTTTCTATCCCCAAACCCCTCCCACACCATAAATGTCGTAGACAATGGATGCTAATTATCGTAGATGGTAACTGTATCAGTTCTCTCCATTACAATGAACATCACCTCGCCAAAGTAAACCTAACACATTAAAGTGCACTAAAGTATAAAGTAAACCTAACACATTAAAGTGCACTAAAGTATAAAGTAAACCTAACACATTAAAGTGCACTAAAGTATAAAGTAAACCTAACACATTAAAGTGCACTAAAGTATAAAGTAAACCTAACACATTAAAGTGCACTAAAGTATAAAGTAAACCTAACACATTAAAGTGCACTAAAGTATAAAGTAAACCTAACACATTAAAGTGCACTAAAGTATAAAGTAAACCTAACACATTAAAGTGCACTAAAGTATAAAGTAAACCTAACACATTAAAGTGCACTAAAGTATAAAGCAAATCGATGACAATCATTTTTAATAATCTTGTTGAGCTTGTTCCCCACCATCACCTCCTCATTAAGGCTTGTTGAGACTGGAAGTTTTCTCCCCATTCAATTTTGCTTTATGACGTCCCACCCACTCATTCACCTACCCGAGTCACTGTTTACGAATTGGTAACAAACGAACAAAATTCCATAAATGACACACCGACCTTTGACCTAAATTGATGGAGAGTGAAGGAGTCAATATCGTCGATCTTTCATTACTGTGCTCTGGTGTGTGTCCAAAGAAAGAAAGAAAGAAAGAAAGAAAGAAAGAAAGAAAGAAAGAAAGAAAGCGTTGAAGCAAGCTCGGTGAAATCAGTATTAATTACTGATAACTGTTTTAATAAGTTGTATCCTCGATAGTACTGTTCGGCAATATTGCTAAAGAGTCTGATCGTGTTAGTCAGTGGGATATGCTCACGGTGTGGTTGTCAAGGTTTGTAGATATAGCGTGGGGAAACAAATCACGCAGAGTGAACAGGGTGAGAATCACCAAGACTGTGTGAAATAGCAGGTAGATTATATTTTTATTGTGTTGGTGGAATCTTATGAGAAAGGCTCTGGTGGTGGGATTTAGTTCTCAGACTTGTTAATGATTATTCTCGGGAAACATATGAGGTTATCCTGAAAGTGACAAGTTTTGTGTGCAGTGGGAGGAAAAAATGTGAAAGGCTGATTTCATTAGAGTTCTGGCATGAAACAAAAATTCTCACCGAGGTGTGAAGACATCATAGGCAAATAATTTCAAGAAAAATTTCTGAGGGCTCTGAAGGTTGAAGAAAAAAACAAAACAAAATTGAGAAGTGAGGGAACCAACGAAATAATTTCAATGAAACGCAAGAGATCTTTGATGGGAAACAAAATTCTTAGTGAGGTGTGAGGAAATCACAGACAGAGTGAGGAGAACCTTGATAGCGAGTTCTTAACGAATGTGCAAGGGGACTAATCACAATTAAACGAGTATGGGAATCATGTGAGTGACCACTGAAAGGTATTTGTGGGAAGGCGCGGGGGGGAAAATCAAAGTCAGATCTCTGTATGGATAACCATAAAGATATCTTAGATATGGTCAGTTTTCTAAGGCTTGTGGAAGCCAGTGACTAATTATTTTCAAGACACGATACCCGCCTCAATGAGGTGTGAAGTGATCACAGTCAGATAACTGTCGGGGTGGGTGGGGTTGGGATGAACGTGAGGAGGCTTCTGACACTATTAAGCTCTCACTAAAATGCGAGGAAACTACAGTTAATCTTAGTCTCGAGAAAACGTTACGATACCCTTCACCGTGACAAATTCTCATCGAGATGTGAGGGAACCACAAACAGGTTGCTTTTAGGAAATTTGCGCTTGTGAGATGTCCAAGAACAGATTCTCAGGAAAATATATTAGAAATTACTGCTAACTCGGAGTCTGGGTCGTGAATATAACTTACGAGCGAATAACTCTTGCCTATGTTACGTCATGCGAGGCTTGAAACCACACCCTCCCCTTTCATAATGCTGAATGAAGGGGGGAAAAAAGGAAAGCAACCAGAATATTGCTTGCGAGACTTAATTTCTTGGACATGCATGGGGGGTCGGAACGGACGAGGAAATGATAGACGAAAAGTCTTGTTTGGTGTCTGCGGTTTTGTTGAAACCAAAGTTGTGTTTATAGTAGCTACGCCCTGCGCATCGTCTGACATATACCATCACCACACACTGCACGGCACCCATTCTCATCATTTGGCATTGACTACAGAGACAAAAGTCAACTAACTTCAGTATGAAGTCACAGGATTAAATTAAATACAGATCATATAAAAAATATCTTGTCCTGTTGACACCTCCATCCTATCCACCCTCACAAAAAAATCCCAACAAAATACAACTAGAAAATAAAACCAAACCAAAATACAAATAGAAAATAAATCCCAACAAAATACAACTAGAAAATAAAACCAAAACCAAAATACAAATAGAAAATGAATCCCAACAAAATACAACTAGAAAATAAAACCAAACCAAAATACAAATAGAAAATAAATCCCAACAAAATACAACTGGAAAATAAAACTATCTGCGAACGCCCACTTTCGAATAAAAAGTAACTCTTTAAAACTAAATTAATCATGCTTAAAAATATGCTAACAGAAACGTATTAGACGAAATAAATGCCGGAATGAATCATTAGGGAATATAATTTGTAAGTGCATAACTTAGCTTGCCAAACGAGAGTAGAAATGATAGAGACTATAGCCTATTATTATAGTACATTCATCCAGAAATATTTAGTTGACCAGTCGCTAAGTGGGCGGGAAATAGGGCTATAGAGGCACTAAAGTCCTCAAAGAAAATCAAACCAATGCAAACAACATATTGTTACGCTACCTGTCAGAAATATTCTTGGACTGAGTTAGACGATGCAGTACCGTGCCGACGACCGAGACGAGGCTGCGAAGAATTTTGAGTCAGTCCAACTGTTTGAAACACACTTGTCGATAGCAGTGAAGGAAAGCTATTAACTCCGTGATAGAACCTTCTCTTCCGCGAAGCGAGGCGTGAGGTATTACCACCACCACCACGCGCGCAGTGACAGACGACAGGCAACTTGCGGAGCCACACACAAACAACCCGTCCTCAAGGATGAACACCGATGAAGAGCCAAAGAGAAGGCCAGCAAACCGAGGGACGGAGAGCATGGGTTGGGGGTGGGGTGGCGGCGGGTGGGAAAAGACCAGACGTCATCACTGTGTGCGAACGGCCTTAGCCGCCCTGCTTAATCCACCCTTCCTTCCATTCTCCCAACTTGCACCCACCACCCCAACAACAACCACATCGCAACCACCTTTCCTTGAAGCCTGTAGACAACACACGCGTTGATGCATCACAGACGTCACCAGACTCCCCCCCCCTCCCAAAAATCTCTCCTCCCTGAGAAACTGTAGAAAGACAAAGGAGGGGTTCAAGACACAAGATTTTCCAGCACTTCTTAGGACTTTTTTTTTAAAGCCCCAACTTTTGCAACCCCCTCGTTTCTCTATTGCAGACGAAGGATCCTCCCCCATAGCTGATACTGCCGACGAAAGGAGGCGTCTAGTTGTGATGTTGTGACAGCGTATAACAATGGCCACGACAGTGCAGAACTTCTCTGGCTCTTTTGATTGGCTGACAAGCAAGGGGAGTGACAAGCGCGCGCGCAGTGACGGCAGAGCGGCAGCTGGCATTCGGCGGTGGTACAGAAAAAGCAGTGCTGGCCGGCGTGAACCGATTTAATAACTCTATCTGCTCGACGGCAGTTTGGTGGCTTCAGCATGGTGTACAACCGCGCTGGTTAGCTTGTAGTGTTCGAGTTCCCTCCTCCCTTCTCCTCTATCTCCTTTCGTTCCCCCCCATCTCCTCACCACAAACTTATTCATCAACAAGGAATAACGTTCCTTTGCCAACATCGGGGTAGAGCATTAACTACCTACCAATGCCGACAAGTAGCACACACAACCCATCCCCACCACAAAGGGTAAAGTAACCTATCTCCAACAGCTAAGACAAAGAAACGTCAGCTGCAATAATGTCGAAATATATAATGTACTGATTTCAGTTCTCACTTTGACACCTCCCGTCACTGCTGTCTCCTGCAGCACGATACTTGTTAACAATGATGTTGGGCAAGGTTTGACTTCAATTAGCAGGTGAGACGGTGTTGATGTACGGAGGGGTGGGAGCCACGGAGGTGGGGGTAAATTAATGAGAGGAGAGAAAGGAGAGAGAAAGAAAGCGAAAGAGTGAATGTCTTCAAAAGGACTTTGATCAGAACGGGAGAAGTTTAGCTGTCAACAGGCACGCAGTAATGAAGATTAATCAACGGCAGACCATTGACTTGATGTCGAGGTACGAGTCGACTAATTAATCGAAGGAGGCAGCCAGTAGAACTCCGTAGCAACAGAAGATATTTGCATTGATTAAAAAATAGAATTTTGCTCCTCGTTTCGTGATCTTAAGAGGTGTTGATAGACTCCTAACTCGAGTCACGAATTCGAACCCAGGAGCTACCGCCTATTACTATGAAACTGTGCTGGTTGTGAAGTCTGTAAAAGAAAAGAAAAGAAAGAAAAGAAACAGATCCGTACAAGGGAGAGAAAGGGAGAGAGGGGGGGGAGAAATAGGGGTGAAAATCCTCATTGTCACAGACAAATATGACTGACGATCTACAGTCACAAATATCTATTAATGTCACATAGATACAAATATGATTGAATAGCTACAGCCATTAGTCTTGTAGTGAAGACTGACAATCTACAGTCACAAATATTTATAATGTCACATAGATCCAAATATGATTGAAAAGTCACAGCCATTAGTCATGTAGTGAAGACTGACAATCTACAGTCACAAATATCTATAATGTCACATAGATCCAAATATGATTGAAAAGCCACAGCCATTAGTCATGTAGTGAAGCACGTTAGAAAAACTTCGCTATCGCAGAAATCGATATATGATTGAAAATCTTTCGGCGGTAGGGGGGGGGGGAATGAAATATGAGTGACAAAGAGTATCTTCAAAATTCCACACAGACACACAGACAGACAGACACACACACAGTCAGACAAAAGTGAGTGAAAATGAAGCAACCAAGGTAACCGGAAGTTACGCCTACCTGTTGAAAGAAATTAGTGCCAGGTGTTAACAGATTAAGTAAAAATGTTCAATTCAATAAGCCCAAGAATCGATCCCCCTTTAGTTGGATAGTAAAACTAGAAACATGTAACTCAAAGGTTGATCCATTTATTTAGGAGCAAAGCTACGAACTGCAGTTAGCTCAAAGATGAATTTATCTGGGGTGGAACTTAAAACAACTATCTTAACTACTGATTCTTTGACTTAAGTAATAAAAGTATAAATAATTAGCTCACAAATTGATCCATTTATATGAATATCTCTTCAAGGACAGGTCCATTTAAATGAGCAATATGCTCCAGGATTAATCCATTCATTTGAGTAGTGAAAATAATTTTAGTTCAAGGATTGATCTATTTCAAATGTGGTAGTAAAACTAGTAACATTAGCTCAAAGAGAAATTGACTTATTAGGGCAGTAAAGATAGCACTAGTACCTACCTATAAACTTGTTTCACAGCAAAACTAAGCATCATTTGCCTAAGAATTATTACATTGATCTGCGTGCTTAGCTAGAAACAATTTGCCTAAGTATAGTTCAATATCTCTGAGTAATAAGGAAAGATACAATTTGCCCAAGAAGAGTTCCACTGATCTTAGTAAAGCTAATTGGCCTAAGTATAGTTCCATCGATCTGAGTAAGAAAGCTATGAACAATTTGTCTTAAAATAGTTCCACTGATCTGAATAATAAAGCTAGAAACAATTTGCCCAAGAAGGGTTTCAATAATCTAGTAATAAAGCTAGAAACAACTTGCCCAAGAAGGGTTTTACTGATCTAGTAAGAAAGCTAGAAACAATTTGCGTAAAATAGTTCCAGTTATCTCAGTAATAAAGCTAGAAACAATTTACCCAAGAAGGGTTTCAGATCTAGTAAGAAAGTTAGAAACAGTTTGCCTAAGAATAGTTCCACTGATATGAGCTAGAAGTAATTTGCCAATAATTTCACTGATATGAATAATAAAGCTAGACGAAAATTGTCTAGGGATTGTTCCACAGATCTTATAATCTGGTTAATAAACTAGATACAAATTGTCTAAGGATTGTTCCACTGAGCTGAGTAGTAAATCTAGAATACAATTTGCATAAATATTGTTCCATTGGTATGAAAACACAAAAAGTAGAAAAAAATTGTCCAAGGTAATATTTTTCCTAGTAAATCGAGACACAATAAGCTCAAGAATCGATCCTCTAATATGGAAAGAAAATCTAGTAACGGCTGAAAAATTGACGTTTTACTAATACCTAAGAAAGAATGGAAACGTGTTTAAGCTTTAACGATTATAAGAATAAAATAATATATGATGCATATTCACCTAAAGAACGGAAGGAGCAAAAACAAATACATTAAACAGATTTTAAAAACAAACTGACTGCTTCTTTTTTTTTAATCCTGGAAAAGTTGTAAATAATTAACGATTTCAAGAAGAAATGTGTGTAAGTTAAGCCGACTACTACAAAAGAGTGAAAGAGTGACATTCTACTGCTCGATATCACTGCTTCACTATAGAAATCACGTGACATCTCGATGAATGACATCATCATACGATGATGTAAACCTGACTGGACCGAAACAGACCTAACTTTAAATTGTGTGTGTATGTGCGCGCGCGCTCATGTGTGTTTATATGGGTGAGTGTTACATTAAATGTTATGCAGCATCGCAGAACAATATGGCAGACCATAGTTCGCATCTTTTCAGGCGAAACATTTTCTGTATACTAGTGTTTATATATATATATATTCATTCGGTTTGTAGTCATTCGCTCACGCACCCACCCAATCACCACAACCAGGTTTCTTTAAAATAAAATAAAAAAGCTTCACTGAAACTCTCCGTTATGTCTGTGGCGTGGAAATTCGATGCAATTAACAACAAACGAATAGCATCACTGATCAGTGTGATTTTTGAAGCTGACCTAATTTTCACTTACTCACTAAGGGAATCTACTCTAAACTCGACGAAGGGAAAACAAAATTTGACCCTGAAAGAAAGCAAAAGGAACGCCGTCTTGCAAGCACGTTGGGTAAAAACACCTACGAAAGGGCGTTATCGACACTAGGACGTTTGCGGAAGAGTGATTCAGAAATGCATCAGATAGGAAAATAAGGAAGAATAACCCCTGATGGGTTCGAAAAATGAACGAATAACGGCGGTTGTATTAAGCAGGGATAATCATATATTTTTTAAAACAAAGACAAAGATAGAGAGGAAAGGGGGAAAGAGGTGTATGGATGGGTTGGGGTGAGTGACGTAAAATTACTACTAATGTTACATTTAAAACATTTTTTTTATAATAGAAAAACAATTGGGCATAATGTGGAAGAATGAGTTACAGACATGCGGTAACGCAGAATATGTGAAATGCGTCACACAAAAGTAGTTACACCCTTTTTAAGGTTACAGTAACACAATCAGTACACTCGGAATGTCTCATTTGCTTTACAACAAATTTCCGTTGTTTTCAATAAATGAACCATCCAGAGGTAGCGAGAGAAAAAAGAGAGGTGTACAGAGAGAGAGAGAGAGAGAGAGAGAGAGAGAGAGAGAGAGAGAGAGAGAGAGAGAGAGAGGAGAATGGTGTACAGAATTAGAGAGAGAAGCAGTACAGAGGAAGGGAGAGAAAAAGAGAGCAGTGTACAGAGGTAGAGAAAGAAAATTAGAGAGGTTTACAGAGGAAGAAATAGAAATGGAGAGAGGTGTAGTACAAAGATAGGGAGAGAAGGAGAGAGGTGTCAGAGGTAGGGGTAGAGATAGAAAAGGAGAGAGATAGAGATAGAAACGGAGAGAGGTAGGGGTAGAGACAGAAAAGGAAAGAGGTGTAGAGATGTGTCAGAGGTAGGGGCAGAGAGAAAAAGAGAGAGGTGTCAGAGGTAGGGGTTGAGATAGAAGGAGAGAGGTGTCAGAGGTAAGGGTAGAGATAGAAACGGAGAGAGATGTCAGAGGTAGGGGTAGAGATAGAAAAGGAGATGCGAACAGATGTAGAGACACAAAAAGAGAGAGAGGAGGAGTACAGATGTAGGGAGATAGAAGAAGAGAGGTGAACAGAAATAGAGGAAGAAAGGTGTACAGAGGTTAGAGATAGAAAAGGGGTGAGATGTAGTTTACGGGCAGAGAGAGAGAGAGAGAGAGAGAGAGAGAGAGAGAGAGAGAGAGAGAGAGAGACAAGGAGACGGATGTATAGAGAAAGACTATAGAGTATAGAGCTATGCAGTAAATGAGAAGAAGAGAAAGAAATAGAAGATGGAAAAAGAGAAAAGGAAAGAGAAAAAGAAAGAGAAAGAGAAAGAAATAAAAGAAAAAAGAAAGAAAGAAGAAGCAGCAGCAGAATAAGTATTAAAGATCGAGAGAAAAAAGGAAAAGTGGAAAAGAGAATTACTAACATAGAGATAGAAGGAAAGAAGCGATAAAGAAAGAGAGAGAGAGAGAGAGAGAGAGAGAGAGAGGCAGAAATAAAAAAAAGAGAGATAGACAAGACAAAGAAAGAGAGGAAAAAGTAAGAAATACAGAGAAAAGGAGAAAGAATAAAGAGTGGTAGCCAAGAGAGTGAGCAAGTAAGTAAATGAATTACAAGAGAATGCGGGTTGATAGGTGCACAAGGGTACGTACACCTCTATCGAGTGCATAAAAAAAGTGATTGCGAAATTGAGCGAATTTTTTTTATTGCGTTTAGTTCTAATTTATCACTTGCCGGACTGAAATTCTTTCTTTATTTAAAAAAAATCTGACTTAACAATGAATTGTAATGTCACGGACTTATTGTCACCTGAATCAGTCAGCTATTGCAATATGTGAAGACAGAATTGCAATGTCACGGACCTATTGTCACCTCAGTCAGTCGGCAAGCATTGGTCTTGTTTTGTCTGCGAAGTCTGAGCTAAGCATCCCCACCCCGCCCGCTGGACCCCCAGAAAAATGGTGCTGAATGTGTTCTACCTTTTTTCTCGAAATAGATATCGGGTTTGTTCTCTTGCCAGTTTTAAAACAGACATCAGCGTCAGGATATTTTAAACACAAGGATATTCAAAGATTAGGGTGGGTGTGTTGTAGGGGTGAAGGTGGTGGTGAAACAGGATTTGAAAGAACTAGAGAGAGAAGTGGTGCCGTCATAATCACCAACGGCAGGAAACAGGTTCTTGCAAAGGGCGATCTTGAACTATAGATTTTGATTCGTGGTACTTTTCATACTTTGTGTATGTGTGTGTGTGTGTGTGTCTTTGTATGTGTGTGTGTCTTTGTGTGTGTGTGTGTGTGTGTGTGTGTATGTATGAGTGAGTGAGTGAGAGAGAGAGAGAGAGAGGGGATAGATCAAAAGATATTATGCCTGTGATATTTTTGTGTATGCTGTGTGTGTGTGCTTTTATACACAAAATTATAACTGGATCTTATATAAATATATACGTTAAAATATTTTTAATAAGATAACGAGACGTACACAGCGTCTTTATTGCCTGCATGGTTGTGAATCTTTTCTCAGCCCATTATTCCCCTTTGCTGAAACTTTCTCTCTCCACCGATCTCCCTTACACTGGCAGATACGCACACATTCTCACATAGATAGATAGATAGATAGATAGTACAAGTAAATAATTAAATAAGCAATATATAATCCAATTTTTAAAATATATTTTGGGACGAACGTAGGGGAACCTCATAGAAAACGAATACCCACAGAAAATTAAAGTTGTAGCAAAGTAAATGAAAGATTTTCCTTATTTCTTGTTTATTAGTTGCTGTTGTTAAGTCGCTGGCTTTTATTCTTGTTTCTAAAGTAACATTTCGTTTATATCCTTATGAAGGAAAGTTTTGACATACTATTTACTGCAAGAGTTGTTATTTTTAAACAGTTAACGCATTGATACTCATAGATTCCGACTGTCATAAAGTTATATAGAAGTGTTCTCTCTATGTCACACACACACACACACACACACACACACACACACACACACACACACACACACACACACATACACACATTCCACCTACACATACACAGACTGAAAACACGCGCACACCCTGAAACAGATTTTTCGACTGCCAACAATCTAACAAATTAAACATAATGCTTTGGATTATAGAAATCGTCATTAATCTCATTCTCTGTTAAGGACGGTCGCGCCACTGACAACAAATAAAGGTCAACTTCTAAGTTATGTACACGAACAGTTGCGAACGGACCACTGAAACGAAAAGTTTCTACAGTCATGCATGTCAGACCTCCACTTTTCAAGTGGTCTCGTCTTAACAATAGATATTGTAATTACGATTGCGTGAAATGTCCAGACGGGAATCGGAGTGAATTTAATAACGGCGTGTGCATGCATCTAATGCATCGCAAATAAATCAGAGCGCCTTGAATTATGTTGTGCACGAAATTAACCGGTGCGCATTGCATTATGCTGTACTCGAAATTAGCCAGTGCGCCCTGAATTATGCTGTGCACAAAATTAGTCAGTGCGCCCTGAATTATGCTGAGGACAACATTAGCCAGTGCACCCTGAATTATACTGTGCACAAAATTAGTCAGTGCGCCCTGAATTATGCTGAGGACATTAGCCAGTGCGCCCTGAATTATACTGTGCACAAAATTTGCCAATACGCCCTGAATTATACTGTGCTCGAAATTAGTCAGTGCGCCCTGCGCACATAACTTGCCTATGCGTACTGAATGATATTGTGCTGACAGTTAAGCATAGTGCATTTAATAAACCAATTCAAGTACAAAATAAAACAAATGTGGTGTTGACTGCTGTTTATTACACCCTAACACAACCACATCCTCCGAACATTTCTGTAGTTCAAGTCTTCAGCACGGACAATGGCTTAAAGATACTGATACAACATGAAACTTGTATTCTCTAAAGTAAATAAATAAATATTTAAAATGACAATATGCATTAAAGAAAATGAAGAGAAGAAGAGGAAGACTATATTCTCTTAATTGTTTGACGTTTCTTGTGTCTAGCTGCGAGTGTGGCCCAATCCGTACCTGCATTGTTGCGCGCTAAGTAGTGAAAATTATTTAACCCTTATCAACGTCACCATGATTTCCTTAACACGAAGGGGTTAAAAGGAATTATTCACACACGCGCCGTCCGATAGAGCCCCCATCTGTCAACAGATACGTTGAACACAACAACCAGACGACTGTCAGAAGCGCGAGGGACTAGCTCAACCATCCAGATGATATTTCAATTTTTAAGAGCGCGCGCAGCTACAATTAAACGTCGCTGTGGTCGCAATTAATGACTATCAGTGTTGAATAAATGATGCCGATGTCATTTGGCAAATATTTGCTAAACACCGCATTTCATCGTCAAGTAACGGAGTGAAATCGCCCAATGTGCGTGCAAGACTCCATAGGAAAGAAAAACCCAACTAAAATCCACCCTTGTAATTGTCCATATGATATTCACTTTATATATTCGTACAAGTGCAATGACTTCTCAATCGGCTATACCCGGGGGGGGGGGGGGTACATCCTAGTAGATACTGGGCACATTACATATTTAAAGACTTGAACGTATTGTGGGTGTACAGGTCAAAGAGGAGGAACTTGAAATTAGATATATTTATCCTTCAATTTTCTTTAAAGGAATTGATATTAATGTTAATGAAAATACATTCACACACACACACACACACACACACACACACACACACACACACACAAATACGCATACACCCTACATACTCATTCACACACACACACACACACACAAACGCGTATATATGTATATAACGCACACAACACACATAAATACAGATACATTTTGCCTCTCCATAGACAGTAGACTACTGGCAGCTCTTGAGACTTACTCTAGGATTGCATTTTGCCTCTCCCTGTACCTTTTTGTCGATAAGTAAGAATGCCACTCCCACCCCACCCCCACCCCTTCCCAGGGTTTCTGACTCAAAAGGTGCATTCTAAATAATGTACTGTTTGAGTCTGTGGTCTTAATTCCCCACTCCCACCCCGAAACCCTAAAATTTCTCCCTGGTTGAGAACCCATGTTCTAAATAATATTCTCATTTAACTGAGGAAAATAGAAAGGTGGTGAAATAGGAGTTATTTACAAAATATTCGAGCAAAACTAATAAAATCCTTAAACGACAACACGATACGAATTAAACTGTCAACGGACATCATTGGCGTTGGTCATATAAAATCTAGTAAAATTCTTCGCACTTTCTTGCGTTTTCGTATTCAAGAGGCCAGCGGGTGCTTTTTCTTGAACGCGTTTTTTGCTTTCCTCAGTGTATTGTTAGATATTCCATTGAACGCGTTTTGTTTTCCTTAGTGTGTTGTTAGATATTCAATTGAACGCATTTTTATCCTCAGTGTGTTGTTAGATATTATAATGGACGCGTTTCCTCAGTGTGTTGTTAGATATTACAATGGACGCATATTTTGCCTCAGTGTGATGTTAGATATTATAATGGATGTGTTTTGTTTTCCTCAGTGTGTTGTTAGATATTACAATGGACGCATTTTTATCCTCAGTGTGTTGTTAGATATTACAATGGACGCGTTTTGTTTTCCTCAGTGTGTTGTTAGATATTCCATTGAACGCGTTTTGTTTTCCTCAGTGAGTTGTTAGGCATTTTACTGAACGCGCTTTGCTTCTCACGGTGTCACAATGTGTTCTTTTGAACACCTATTCCTCCACATCCCCTAAAATCGTTTATTCACACATTTAAGTGGGGGATGCTTCCGGCTTTCGCCATTTTCGCGCCATATCTTTTTTCTACTCAAGGTATCATTAAGGTGTTCATTGAATGCGCTCTTTTCATCATGAATTCAGGCGTTCTACTGAACGCATTTCGTTTCTCATGGTGTAATCATTCAAATGCGCACGTTTCACTCCTTTACGTGTCTTGAGATGTACTATTGAAAAGGACTTGTTCCTGTACGTGTCTTGAGATGTACTATTGAAAACGACTTGTTCCTGTACGTGTCTTGAGATGTACTCTTCAACACGACTCACTCCAGTACATGTCTTGAGGTGTACACTTCAACACGACTCACTCCAGTACATGTCTTGAGGTGTACTCTTCAACAGGACTCACTCCTGTACATGTCTAGAGGTGTACTCTTCAACACTACTCACTCCAGTACATGTCTAGAGGTGTACTCTTCAACACGATTTGTCAGTGTCTGCATTAGAAGACGCAGTCATGTACGAGTGTAGTTATGCCAAGTGTTATTAGTGTTCAATTAGCGTTTATTTTCTGATTGTGTCATTAGACGTTTTCTTGAATGAGTTCTTTTAAATTTTTTTCTTCCAATGACTGTCATTATTTGTTCTTAAGATCGTCTTTCTTAATCAAGATTTAACAATTGGCGGTTATGCAGACGGTAGAAAACTGGTGTCTCACTCCAATGAATATGGTTCTATCTCCGATCTTGGATAAAAATTAGTCTTTCTAACTCGAGGTGATGTGGTTAGGGCCTACTGTGTCGGATATTTCAATAAATGGTGTCTCGTGTGCTACAAGACGCGCCCTCAAAATCCCTTCTGTAATTTGCAAATCGGGAAGACATTGCTGACTATAGGCCGCACCCCGTGTAAACTTGCGCTTACAAAATCCAACTAATACTTAATCATGCACAAACCATTGATACTATGTCTCTCTCCTTTCTAGAACAAACGCTTTTTGCGCTTGTCTGAAAAATCACCAAAAGCTGGAAGCGAACGTGAAACCCAGCTCCATCCCACAATCATTAGAAAACTGCATTATTAATGATGTCATGAGATTTGTACCAAATAACATTATCTCCGCCACCAACCGTCACGCCCACGTACCGAGAGGACACTTCTACTAACAATTATAATAACTCGACCCAGCCCGACTCATCTTGTATCTCTCTTTTAGTTTGCAATGAACAGGAGAGTGACCGAGGAACCACAAAACGGCTTTCGTGAGCGTATCTCCGGTAAGGTGACCCCAAGACATCAACATCCTAATCGTCGGCCGACTTGCCACCCACAAACCTTTTGATCAACCACGTTAACAAGAAGGTTCCTCTAGTTCCGTACTTTGGAAGGAAACCAGTCACCTTGGTGGCGGTTGGCCTAAAAGGCCCTAGTGACCTCGTCCCCGTATCCCTATCCACTAAAGGTTTTAGTTTCTTTTGAATATATCAAAGAGGATGGGTAGAGCTGTCTAAAGAGATCTTAAGAAGTGACAAGGAGGGTGAAGTCAACCAAGGATACGATGGTCGCAAGCATATGTTACTGAACTTGGGTGTGGGAAGGGGGTGGGGAGAAGGAGAAGAGGTTGAGAAATGAAATGACGACATGTCACGTTATGTGTATGCCATACTTAAATTTCATTAACCGCAAATGCGTATAGGCATCTACAAAAAGAACAATCCCCGGTTGGTCAGCATTAGTAATTCACAAGTTTTGCCTGGAAGCCAGACCAAACTTTTACGATTACTGTTTCTGCGCATCTAGTGATTCTTGGTGTAAAGCAGATATGAACAAAATTTGTTCAATAATAAGTGCGCGCGCGTGCATGCGCGTGTGTGTGTATGCGGGGGGATTTAAGAATCTCATCCGAAACCGAAACCCACATTTTCTTAACACTGTATTTTTAGTTAATGCAGCAAGCAAGAGAGAAACTTCGATGTGCTCCGAGAATCGAACTCTCTGTACCCAGTCTGAGACGCATACTAACACTTTATATTCTGAACATGATACGTTACCATGGTTAACAATCAGTGGGTTCCTTGTTAATGAAGAGATAATACCACCATCGCCACCACCAACCACACACACACACACACACACACATGTCCGGATGCGTCGCCATAGTGAAAATGCCTCTCACACGATGGCGAGTGAATCATACTGAAGTGGACGAGTTGTACAGTGTATTAAATGCACGCTCGAAGACAATGACTGAAATGTCACATATGTACGTGTCTGGCAATCCCGATCTTGTTGATGAGTTATTAATTACACCTCATTAGTGTATCACTTTTCCTGGCAAATGTGTGTGTGTGTGTGTGTGTGTGTGTGTGTGTGTGTGTGAGTGTGTGTGTGTGTGTGTTTGTGTGTGTGTGTGTATGTATGTATGTGTGTGTATGTGTGTGTTAGAAGTAAGAAATAGCAGAGGCAGAAGTATGATGACGTGTTTATTGTCTGTAGAATATTTTACAGCTGTCTGCAGCTTATAGTTTTGGTTTCTTTCTCAATGTTCCCTCCATCCTTTACAACCAGGAACAAAATATTCTACTCCTTAATGTCTAAAAGATATATAATTAAAAATTATCGTTATTATAGCATTGATGTTGACATTTTCAGAATAGAATGGAGGGAGGGATGACTGAGTATAGATGGACACAGACGAGCGGAAAGAAAGAGGAAAAAGGATGGATAGTTGGGACGGCTGGAAGGATGAATGGATGGCAAATTAGAAAGAATAATGAATAATTAAACATAGTAGAATATAATAAGCGTCAATCAGAATGTGCTTTGCTTACAAGACACGTGACTAACATAGCTTTAATAAATAAAATGATATATTTTTTTAAAACATACCCCAATCGGTCGAATAGAAGTTCATGAATGATGCATTGCATGAATTAAAAATACTACAGTAATTTTATTTGTTTCTTTACTTTTATCTTTTTAAAGAAGGATGAGTTACGTGAGGCAGTCAGAAATTTTTTTTCCACAGGTGTGTGTGTGTGTGTGTGTGTGTGTGTGTGTGTGTGTGTGTGTGTGTACATAATTTAAAACATCAAACAGTTGAATGAGAACGAATAAATTAAATATTGACGTTAAAACACCATCTTAATTTTTTGACAGGAGGATAATAAATGTAACTCGAACTTAATCGAAACCAAAATTAATGAGACTACAAAATAGCTGCCATGTTTATTTTTTAATATGTCAAATAATCAATAGACCCCTTATTCTTTGCGGACACCCAGTTAAAAATATCCGTTCGAGAAGGTTCATTGGGAGCAACATTATAACTCGACACTCTCTGTAATAGTTCGAAATGTTATTATTGATCTCTTCCAAAGTTTTCTAGTTCAGATAAATCACACACACACACACACACACACACACACACACACACACACACACACACACACATACATACACACACATGTATACATACACATATATACACACACATATATACTACACATGAAAATATTTACATACACACACGTAAAATACACTCGACATTTGATCATTTTGGTCAGAGAAAGTCGAAGTTCAGGTAAGATTAATATTGTATTTCTGTCGTACCCGATGAAATCAATTCCAATACCTGTACAAAGTATTAGTGATCGAATTTCAAAACGACTGGTGTATGGAGAAACCTAATTAGCACAAGAATGATTAAAACTGGCAATAATATCGTGTATAACATAGAGTGTTTGTTTCTTTCATTATATATATAGAGTGTTTGTCTCATTTATTATATAGCGTAGGCCGTAGAGTGTCTGTATCATTTATTATATAAGGTAGAGTGTTTGTCTCTTTTATTATACATTTATAGCGTAGAGTGTTTGTCTCATTTATTATATAACGTAGACTCGTAGAGTGTTTGTCTCATTTATTATATAACATAGAGTGTTTGCCTCTTTAATTATATAACCTTCACCGAAACATTCCTATTTGACACTATCCGCCATGATTACTCTCGACACCAAAATAAACCCCATATAATGTCGAAGTCTATTAACTATAACTCTACAGTCATTGAGACAAGAAAGTAGAAAGGAAAAAAACAAGGAATAATAATATAAATTATAATAGCAAAGTTCTTTTTTAGTTACACGTACTATTTCGTTGCAGTGAGCTATCGCGAAAACAACATTTAAATCACGCGTCTAAAATTTTTCGTATAACAGAACTAATATCTTACAAATCTGAACCAAGTGCGACTTTTTAACAATAACAGTTTTCTCCCCATTTTATTTACAACTTTATTTAGGGACATTTCCAGTCAGATTATACAAAGGAGACTGCCATTTGGCAATTCCATGCTAGAGAGAGAGAGAGAGAGAGAGAGAGAGAGAGAGAGAGAGAGAGAGAGAGAGAGAGAGAGAGAGAGAGAGAGAGAGAGAGAGAGAGAGAAGAGAGAGAGAGAGAGAGAGAGAGAGAGAGAGAGCAAAAACTCTAGCGACAGTAACGGTGACCGGGGTTTCGAATTACATTATTTCCAACTTGCGAGGTCAATATTTAGACCACACGGTGACCCAGATCCAGTGTTCTTTCTCCCTCTTCTCTTTACTACAAAATAAGCTTTTAAAATCAATGTTTCATAAAAATTATTAAAAATTATATTCTGAATGAGATTGTAATATTGTGTGTTTGTGTTTGCTTGTGCGCGTTGATCTGCGTGTTTTTCCGTATTCTTTAGCAAAAGATGAAATGTTACAATCACACGTCGTCATTCTGCGTGTTTTTCAGTATTCTTTTGTAAAAGATGAAATGCTACAATCACATGTCGTCATTCTGTGTGTATTTCAGTATTCCTTTGCAAAAGATTAAATGCTACAACCATACGTCGTCATTCTGTGTGTATTTCAGTATTCCTTTGCAAAAGATTAAATGTTACAACCATACGTCGTCATTCTGTGTGTATTTCAGTATTCCTTTGCAAAAGATTAAATGTTACAACCATACGTCGTCATTCTGTGTGTATTTCAGTATTCCTTTGCAAAAGATGAAATGTTACAATCACATGTCATTCTGTGCGTATTTCAGTATTCCTTTGCAAAAGATTAAATGTTACAATCACATGTCGTCATTCTGTGTGCACATCAAGTTATGATGTATTTTCATACCATCATGTATTTTAGAGAGACCAGATGTTCGGTTTACTAGTTGCACTTTGGGTTGTCAGTCTGTCTGCACACCCGTACACGCTTGGAGTGTTTTCTTGTCTGCCAATGCACTCACTCATACTGTCACGCCGTCACGATTTTGGCGTGTACACTCAGTTACTGTCACTCCGTCACGCTTCCCTAGCATGAGGACAACAGTCACGACTGATTCCTGGCAGTCGATAGTAGAGAAATGGGTGGCCGACAGATCTAAGTGAGAGACTGTAGGAGACTGTAGAGTAGTAGGTTCGAGACTTTTTCCGTGCGGTGCAATTTTTTCCATTGAAAACCTCCCACCCACTTTCCGACCATGGGATCATCGAGATAAGCTACCCAACTGCACTTGCATCTCTAAAGAACTTAGAGATGTTATGAAAACGATAATAAAAACTACCACCATTCTGCCACAACAGTCTTCATCGTCATCATCATAATCATCAATCATCATCATCATAACATTTAGTACCTTCCTTTTCTGTATTCTCGAAGTCTGCTACTCAGGTACAAAATATTTAAGTACATGAGGATGAATACCATTTATTAATTTTGTTGAGGACTTTTCCTTAAAAAGATGAATTAAAAGGTTAGGGTTCCTTATTTCACTTCACGTGTTTGTCTGGTAAGCGCTCATCAATGATATTATTCTTTAGAAAAAGGAATTTATGTTACATCATTACTATCTATAAATTACCGACGAGACATCATTAATGTTAATTTTTTCATAGAAATCAAAATATTTGTTAAATTATAATGACGAATTGAAAATAATTAGCGTGTTAATCGTCAAGCGGATTTGGGAGGAAATGAAACAAGAAGACAATAAATAGTTCGCTTGTAATTAGTGGTGGAACCAGTAAATTTATTTCTTTACCCACTCTCCTCACACACACACACACACACACACACACACACACACACACACACACACACACACACACACACACACACACACACACACACACACACACACTTTCCATTCTTATTACACGTTAACTCCAGTATGCAAGTTCACTTTACAATGTGACAAACAACCCGAAGTTTTATAAGGGCCGTAGCAGTCGGCGAAGTTTGGTGTGGAACGTGATATTACTATCAGTTGACCCGAACAGTTCCAGTGTTGCGCGCAGGTCAAAGGATGCGTTTTGCAACAAGCTGAGATCAGTACTTGGCAGTCAGGTTGCATGCCGGGAACAGACGACGTCAGAGAAAGTCCGTGTCAACGCAATTAATTCCTCCATCTGCCCCACCCCATCCAATTATCTCCCGATAAAGACTACCCCTTCAGACCTTGGAGTTGGGAGTGATCCAGTACAAAAGTTAAAATGGGGGTGGAATTAATTCCTATTCAAGTTTTATATCATTCCGCGTACCTATTTTAGTAAGTGGGGCAAGGGGTGGTAGTGTGAATATTGTGTTATCAGTGGAGTAGACGGAGTGTCAAGATGAGTCATCTGCACACTAAGATAACAACCATTTGATACAAAATACTAAGACAGTCTCCGTAATAGCGAATGTAATGAGCAGAAATATAAGTGGTACGCTATAGTGAGTATATAGTACGAATATAGACAGCACCATGGTAAGTCTATAGTAAGATATAGTGAATATGTAGTACGAATATAGACAACACCATGGTAATTCTATAGTATGCTACAGTGTGAGTATAATATGTAACACAATGAATGCTGTAGATAAAACCAGTAAACTGTATACTATAACATCATGTGCACTGTGATGGATATCCAAACTTAAATGAAGATACATATAGACAAGATGATGACAATTTAAAAACAGCACACAATAAAGACAATCAACACTACATTGTGTACTAAAGGTATACTGTATGGAGTAATAAGATGTTTTACACACTTCAAGGAAAAAACTATGTTGCACACAATGATAAAAAGATTATGTTGTACTACTGTACTGAAAAATATAAAACGTTATGTACAAAATAAACAGATAATAACATCTTTATGTCTGTATGTTTGGCCAGTGTTAGCTCATAAACTACAGGATGGAACTTGATCGGACTTTTACTGCTGCATCCTTAGTGCCATAAAATCAAGCTACACTGTATAACATGTGTCCCATAAGGGAGATCACCCAGTAGCCCTAAAACTACGAAAATAGTAAAGTGCATAAGGGAGATCATCAGTAGTCCTAACAATAGTAAAGTGCATAAGGGAGATCATCAGTAGTCCTAACGATAGTAAAGAGAATGTGCACAGGCCATACACAGCTTATGCAGGCCACAGCACACAGCTATAAATTGCTCTGATCATGTACTGGGTACACTTTATAGATTCACTCTAATCTTTGTGACTGGGTACACTTTGCGGATTCACTCTGACCTCTGTGTACTGGGTACACTTTGTGGATTCATTCTAATCTCTGTGTACTGGGTACACTTTATGGATTCACTCTGACCTCTGTGTACTGGGACACTTTGTGGATTCATTCTAATCTCTGGGCACTATGGATGCTTCATGGATTCATACTGATCACTATGCACTGTGGAAACTTTGTGGATTCACTCTGACCACTGTGCACTGTGAACACATTGTGGATTCACTCTGACCACTGTGCACTGTGAACACATTGTGGATTCACTCTGACCACTGTGCACTGTGAACACATTGTGGATTCACTCTGACCACTGTGCACTGTGGATGTTTCATGGATTCACTCAGATTGTATTTCTCATTCTGGATATCAGATTTTAGGCTGTAGTAATATTTTATTTTGGTGGATAAAATTATGCTGTCTGGTTAGCTTGTACTTTTACAATGTGTGAATGGGTATGGTGTCTCTGATTGCTTAATGTGTGATAAAATTCATATTTTAAATAATTATCTTTCCACATTCAGTTGATCCGCTCATGCAATCGTACACTATAGCCACGACAGGCTTTGTCTTTCGCGGTCTGGGAGTGACTAAGTCAAGCCCTGGGGTACGTCACTAATTACCTCCTTCCCCAAGTGTTACTTGTCCAGGATAACCGGCCCTAGCTGAACTATCTCGTCTGTCTAAGAGTCGTTGTCCTCGACCTCACATTACCTCCCAATTCGATGACGGGCCTATCCTAAGAAATGTGTTTTCAGACCGTCTTTGTCGTCATTATTACGTCATTGGCAGAGCCCCCACCATCATCACCATCATCTACACATTTACCCCTCTTTAGAAACGATGAGAGTGGATAGGTAAAATAATACAATTTATTAAAGGAAAAGAAAACAATAATAAATCAATTTTACAGATAGAATAACAATTGAATTACACTCAAGGTGAGATGTTGGAGATTCACAGATCTCTCAAAAGCTTATAACACTAAATTTAATTAGAAATATTAATCATGTGTTAATTCCCTAGAACAATTACTAGGAGATTTTACCATCAGAAAAATGAATAGTTTCAGTACGTTGCCTAGAACAATTACTAGGACTTCAAGTAATAAAGAAGAATGTATCACTATAAAATGGACTATAGAAAAAAGAATCAGAATCAGAAATTACAATAATCAAAGAACATTACAGACATATGACACAAGCATAAATATACATTCACCTGATGTATTTGTGATTGCTGTCCTCTGTCTACGTCCTGGCGCTGTCGGCTGGTGAACATTGCTGGCTACACATTAACAATCCTGGAAAAGTCTTTCACTTCACTCTTTGCTGGAGTGTTCGAAAGTTTATTTCTGTCAGGAACTTGGTTACACATACACAGTTGTTGTATTTCACTTTGCTAACCAAGTGTCCTGGGTTATAGTTCAAATTCAGCTGTTAAGTTTGTTGCACTAATTGCATAAGTCACTCATTAACTCTGTTAGTACGTCCGTTTCGTCATTATTTACACAATATATTTACCATTTCAGACATTCCTATTTTGCCTCTTTCTCCGCAGGAAATCATATGGGACTGTAAAAATATCATAATGAAATTATTTTCGCTAAGTGCAGTATTTAAGCAGCTTGGTTTTTTCATCAAGGTTTGAGTACCTTCTTACCCTTGGGCATAACTTATCCCTTTGTCTCGGTCTTTTGTTGAATAGTCATGGTTGGCTGACTGTGTTCCAATGATCAGAATTCATAGCATAGTCTCATCTCTTGGAAGGTGACCGTGAGAGCCTCAGGTATTGCTGTCTCTCCTGTGATGTGTGAGTGGTTATGTCATCAGAGCACTCTTACTGTGAGTGTTGATATAACACAACAGACCACAGCTATTCAATTTACGCTGTTTGTTCTTCTTTTTCCCAGACTGGACCAAAGTCAGCTGTCCAAAACAGCTGATGAGGATTACATGGCAAAATTTAGAATTAAATTTTGTTGTAATTAAAGAAATAAAAATTCAAACATTTTAGAATTTATATTTAAATTAGGTTAATGTAGTAATCTGCATTTTTTGGCTTTACACAATGCCTCCATTATAGAGATCAAAGCTTATGCCAGTAAGTGAAGTGTGTATGGCTCTGACAAAAAGTTATAGTTAAAATGCTCCAAAGTTTGCTATTACTTTAATGTGCACATCAAATTAAAAATGATATTTCAATCTAGCTTTAAAATAAAATGTGGCATACTAACACTTCGTACTCAGATTTAAAAAAACAACAACAACACATTTTTGACATCCTGTGTTATGGTTCTTATCTGGTGACAAAAATGTAATATAAAAAATACTTTTAAGCAAAATATTGTGAAACCAATATTTATGCGAGCAAAGTGGTGTCCTTATCTAATAATCAGTAACATACGAATGCTGCCCTCCCCAATTTGCAAAATTCTTAAATCCACCCAATTTTTTTCCACATGCATGCACGCACACACACACACACACACACACACAAAACTCTCTCTCTCTCTCTCTCTCTCTCTCTCTCTATTTAGAGAATCAGTTTGCCGTGCACTCCATAAAAAGTGATCTTGTTAATATTTTTCAAATTTCAAGTAACATTTCTTTTTGAAAGAACAAATACTGGGCTCCTTCTGTTGAATGGCCATGAAACAGAGTTGGGGGGGGGGGGGCTGCTAGTAAATAAATAATAAGCGTATATATTACACCTCACCGAAGAGACTGCAGAATAATGATTGAATTCGTTGCATACAGCACTGAACAGATTGCACAATGATGGATATATAAATGTATTGTACATCACATTGCAGAGACTTCACAATGATGAATAAATATACTGTACACAGCACTTAACAGATTGCACATTGAGAATACAATTATTGAACACAACACTGAACAGATTACACAATGATGAATAAATATATTGTATACAACACACTAAACAGATTACACAGTAATGAATAAATATATTGTATACAACACCGAACAGATTGCACAATATGTCACAATGAACGTGGGCTGTAATCCTTATGTCAAGAATATTGAATGGGTTATATTATCCATGACAATACGACAGTTATATTGACTTAATAGTAAGGGGCTATAGTTTTTACCAAAGTGAATAAATTATAAACACAAAATGAACAGACTATATTGACCACTATGGAGACAGACTATATTGAACAAATTATATTGCCCACACCACTGAATTGATTATAAGTTACACAATAACGAGGAGACCATAATAATAATAATAAGTCATGAAAATCTCAAAAGATTCCAAATGCAGACTCTGCAGAAACAGGGTTGAAATAACAGAACATATACTATCTGGGGTTTGTCCGCTTTTTGCTGGAACAGAATACACCAAAAGAGACAACGAAGTGATAACAATCATACATAGAAACCTATGTGAGAACTATGGAGTAAAAAGCCCCAGAAAGAGTAAAAATGCACCAGCTAGAAACAGAAGAAACTAAAATAGTGTGGGACTTTGAGATAAGAACAGATCGAGTAATTTCTTCATGAAGACCAAACATTGTAGTTCTCAATAGGTCTAACAGAACAGCAACAATCACTGATATACATTTTCAAGTGATTGAAAATTGAAAGAAAAACAAGAGAAAGAGGAAAAAGAGAAAAATACCAAGACCTCAGATTAGAAATCTAGAGACTGTGGAATGTAAACGCAAAAGTGATACTTGATGTGATCGGAGCCTTGGGGAATATAACATCTGAATTGGAAGATTTCTGTAAAAACTTTACTGGAAACCACAGACTTACTCCCCTACTAATAGCATCGCTCCTCGGAAGTGCCCCCATCCTCCGTTAAACCTTGGATCTCCTAACAACTTGGTAAGATTCCGAGATCTTGTTTTACAACTGACAGTCAACAGAAGTCGTGGAAAAAGGCTGAATAATAATGAACAGATTATATTTGTACGCCATTTTGAACTAAGATGTATTGCACTCACTGGTATAGTACATTGAAATTGACATGCCATTGTATGCAACTGCATCTTTACATCTGAGACATTAGTCTGTGTTATACAAGAAAATGAAAAAGTGACAGCTCACATTACGGTTGATATTGTATACTGAGAGGAATGCCGCAGACAGAAGACAGTCAAATCTCAGTTTCCAATGCGTGATATTCAGAGCAAGACTCTCCATCAATGCACAGTCTTGGACAAATTTGTCAGGGACAGTTGAGACTCTAGATGGAGGTTCGTTAGCCCACCCAAACCAGTACATATGCAAACAGCCTAGCAAACCAATCCCACGGCCCTGCTTTGCTCCCTCACCACCACCCACCCCGCCAGAACAACAATTCCACCCTACCGCATATTTTGCTCGTCTTCTATCCAGTATTAAATAAAACTTGACTATAGTGTTATTGTATGTCAGACAAGGATGTACGTCGAAGACCCAGCGCAGTATGATTACGTCCATTAACGCCCTGCAAGTCACTGAGTGCAGTGGACCGCGTGCTCTCACCCTGAAATCAAAGCCTGCCCTATCTGTTGCTTTCAGTGACAGGAATGCCCGGCGAGTTACCTCCCAGTCGCTCACAATATAACAATGAAACGACTGGGTCAAAAGAAAGTAGGAGTCACGAGTCGGAAGAAGGGGTAAAATCGTCTCATAAATATTTTTTATTTTAGAAAGAAGCGGGGGGGGACTCCAGTGTGTACTTCCGAAGAAAGAAAAAAAGGGAAATAAACCTTCAAAACAAAGGGACAGAATTACCTCCGTGACTGCAGAAGAACATTAGCGTGCCAGGCAGAAGCTAATACCATCCGTTTATTTCTCTTTTCTATTTATGACAATCGAAGAATCTGGTGCTGACAATATTTCATTCTTCTAATATTGTTCCTTTCTTCGGTCAAATATTCTATCTTCACCCCACATCTTACTTTGACCTCTGACACATAAGACACGTACTTCATAAAAGCACGATGACTGGTAAATTGCAATGTTTCTTCTATTTGCGTATTTATTATGATTCTACACACGCACACACACACACACACACACACACACACACACACACACACGCACGCACGCACGCACACACACACACACACACACACACACACACACACACACGCAATGTTTCTTCTATTTGCGTATTTATTATGATTCTACAAACGCACACGCGCACGCACGCACGCACACACACACACACACACACAGATAGAAAGAGACATGATTATTTCAAGCCTAATTAATAAGCTAGAATCAAGTTGCCTTGTACGGCTGCATATCATTTGGAATAAGTACGTAGACATGCATACTTTCTCGAAATTAGCTAACCTTTATATTACATTATGTGTGGGTATATTGTCTTACTGGTAGTTTAGGTGCTATTAACATACCACTTTATCTGTAATCCCAAACTGAATTATTCATCCATCCACCACATTATTTCTTTGTCTTTATTTTTCTCCCTTTTTTCAATCAACTGTTATGAAAAACTTTCAATGGAGAGAGAGATGGGAAAACTACTAAAGGGAAGAAAAGCGAGCGAAGTATGGAAGGTGACAGTGGAAAAAGAGAAAGACGAGTGGTGGAGAAGGTAAGGCAGTTATTATAGAGGATGAGAGAAAGAAAAAAGTGTCAGAGAGAGAGGGTAAGGCAGTTATTATAGAGGATGAGAGAAAGAAAAAAGTGTCAGAGAGAGAGAGAGAGAGACAGACCGACAGACAGACAGAGACGAAAGAAGAAGAAAGTCGATGAAAGTCATAGGGAGAGATGAAAAAGAGAGAAAGAAAGAAAGTAGCATCAGGCAGTTTTGTGTAGATGGGGAATTGAAAGAGAGAAAAGAATGACAGGCAGAGAAAAAAAGTAGAATTGTCAGAAAGAGAAACGGGCGGTGGGGGAGAAGAGGAGGGAGGGAGATTTAAAAAAGAAAAATAATGATACTACCGAGATAACAGAAAGCAAATAAAAATACCGCAAAAATAAAAGGAAAGAAAAGAACAGATATAGAGTTTGAGATAGAAATTTAGAGGTAAGAAGAATAAAGACAGACACAAGTGCATATACAGAATGATCTTAACATTTCCCGTCGCGAGCCGCGAATGCCCACGTCATTCTATTCCAACACTGTCCATCCTAGGGGACCAAAACCTCAATAATTACTTCAAAGAGAAATCCGAGCACCTTCCTCTCATCTTCGCATTTCAGACATAGTTCACTTTTCCTGTTCTTTTTGCCGAGTCAAAAATCTTGTCTTCTATCGTGACGACATTCACCGCAAAATCCAGAGATCCATTTCATGTTGACAGAAGAGACCTAGTGATAGGCACACGCAGATCCCATGTCTGCATGCTGTCTTTGACGGTTGGTGAGGTTGGATGGATACTACCAACGAGGAATAACCCACAACTGTTTGTTTATAGTCTTGCGTAGTACACCAAACGTCTGTGTGGTGCAGTAAATCAATAGTAAATCAATATACAAATTAATGGTGGAGTGTGTTTGATGCAGTGTAAGAAAGTGAATTAGTAGAGACCTAGTAAGCTCACAGTCAACATCAGCGAACGCATGACAACAAGTCAGCTGTATGAGCAAAGGCAACAAGTCAGCTGTATGAGTAAAGGCAACAAGTTAGCTGTATGAGTAACGGCAACAAGTCAGCTGTATGAGTAAAGGCAACAAGTCAGCTGTATGAGCAAAGACAACAAGTCAGCTGTATGAGTAAAGGCAACAAGTCAGCTGTATGAGTAAAGGCAACAAGTCAGCTGTATGAGTAAAGGCAACAAGTCAGCTGTATGAGTAAAGGCAACAAATTAGCTGTATGAGTAAAGGCAACAAGTCAGCTGCAGTAAAGTGCTCTGTTATAGTTCTTTTGGAAGAGAAATGTAAAAAACATTGTAAAGTCACTATTATATTAGTCATTAAATTATTAATTTACTAATTGTAAAGTCACTATTATATTAGTCGTTAAATTATTAATTTACTAATTGTAAAGTCACTATTATATTAGTCATTAAATTATTAATTTACTAATTGTAAAGTCACTATTATATTAGTCATTAAATTATTAATTTACTAATTGTAAAGTCACTATTATATTAGTCGTTAAATTATTAATTTACTAATCCATCAATCAACTACGCACCGTAGAACCGAATAGTTGGTGTTGGTTCCAAGCGAAAGCTGGAGAACGAGAGAGGTCGGAAGGATATAAGAAAAGTGCCTCCACATATCTCGCTAAGCGTTATAAATTCCGACATCAGTAATGTAAGTTTGTGTGACATTAAGCAATGATGGCACAACCAAAAAAAAATTGAGAGAGATGGAAGGAGAGAGAGAGAGTAGTGAGGGCGAGAGAAGAAGAACCATACCACTCCCCTCTCCCCTTCCAATTCTTAACTTCTCTTTAAAAAAAAATCTTTACAGGTGGAACAATATTTGCTACAACATGTGACAAGCTGCCGAATTCGGGAGGTTTGCAATACCGTCGGGAGAGGGATAGGGGTGGTACGGGAAGGGGGTGGAAAGAGATGTTTGCAAACATTGTCCGCGTGACAACTTCAAACTTGCATGCCCTTTGTCGCCATGTCTCGTTTGAAAACAGTTTTACACTGACTGAGTGGGTTGCTACGTGTAACGTAATTAACAAACTGTTCATCCCAACCTGCACTCGACCGGAGAAAAGAAAGAACAACAGGGATGTGTAAGAAAGGAAAAGTCAAAAGCAACCACCACAACACAAATCAGCGCAGAACAACTGAGAACAAACCAACGTAGGAAACATTCCTTTGATTTGTTATACCTGTTGGTTTTAAGAAGGAAAGTGCCGGCCACAGTAACAATATAGAAGTGTCTTGGGGGATGAGCAAGGAATAATTATCTCTTCTCTAGTGAGGTGGGGTTAGGTGTAGGGTGGAATCGAGCGGGTAGGGGGCACTACGATGATTACTGTTATAGTTTCTTTTAGTCAATGATGTTGTCTATACAAGTACCATTATTGCTGTGCTTTCTTGAAATATTAGCGCCATTTAACAGACTTCCATACCAAGAGGAGGTAATGTTTAAGTGAAGAAGGCCTTTGTTCATTTATACATTTTAAAAAAATGAACATAAAGTCAAGGGAAGTATCGAAATAAGGAAATAAAACCCTCACACATGTAATTTCGTATTAAAATTACATATTACACTGTAGCAACAGTGTGTATTACTGTCCCAGTGCATGAAAATAATTCAGTTTCAGACAAAAAAAGGGACAATTTCCCTGTTCTCTGTGGAAGCGGATTACAAACTGTTGAGTGCGTACTTTTACTCTTGGTAAGCTATGCTGTCACGTCTAGGCTGAGATTTAATGACATTCTATGCGCACAATGGCACAATTCGCTACATGTTTTTGTTCCTCCACTACACCGTAGTATATAAGTATCTATTTATTGAAAACTCTTGGACAAGGGCTGGGATGTGTGTGTGTGTGTGTGTGTTGTGTGTGTGTGGAAAAATCGGGTTAATCTATACCAGCAGCGTTTAAAGTTCGAAGATTTTGCTGCCGAGAGTGGGGATAAGGTCGCACAGCACCTCCACAGCACCTTGAGTGCGTTGTTTGTTGACGTGGGAGCACATCGCCATCTTCTGGATGTCACGATGTCGCAGTGGACAATTTAAAAAAAAAAAAAAATTATTTATTTTTTTTTTTTTTTGGGGGGGGTCGGTGGGATTTCGATCCTTGTCACGCAAGTAAAGGGAAAATCTCGGCTCGCCCAATCACAGCGCGAGTGTTATTTTTTTAAAAAGCTTTGAGTGGTATGGGATTTTTGAAAATGTTTTACCTCTTTTAAAGCTTTAAGTGGTGTGGCCTTTTTCAGAATGTTTAACCTCTTTATAAGCTTTAAGTGGTGTGGCCTTTTTCAGAATGTTTTACCTCTTTATAAGCTTTAAGTGGTGTGGCCTTTTTCAGAATGTTTAACCTCTTTATAAGCTTTAAGTGGTGTGGCCTTTTTCAGAATGTTTTACCTCTTTATAAGCTTTAAGTGGTGTGGCCTTTTTCAGAATGTTTTACCTCTTTATAAGCTTTAAGTGGTGTGGCCTTTTTCAGAATGTTTTACCTCTTTATAAGCTTTAAGTGGTGTGGCCTTTTTCAGAATGTTTTACCTCTTTATAAATTTTAAGTGGTATGGCCTTTCTCAAAATGTTTTCTCTTTAAAAGCTTCTCATCCAAAAGTTATCATGAGATGTATTGCATTGACCGTGCACTTAGTTAACGTTGGGACCAGATTCAATCAACCAATCTCAATCAATCAGTCGGTTAAATTAATTAAATAATTATTTATTTAGAGCATTTATTAATTTTAGCTTTAAAGGAGAGAAAATGCTATCTATACTTTAACTGAACAGAAAAGATTGCATTAAAATAACTTTCGTAAGCAATGTCCAACCAGTGAAGGCTGTTATACAGACCTTGGAGGGAAGATAGTGAGACATACGGGAAAGCTCGAGGATTACTAACTAAAAGATGTCCATATCTGTACATATATAAGAAAACAATAACAAATACATATTTACAAATAGTGCTTGTTCTACTTGTATTCATGATGATAAAAATGTAAAAAATACTATCTATCTATCTATCTATCTATCTATCTATCTATCTATCTATCTATCTATCTATCTATCTATCTATCTATCTATCTATCTATCTATCTATCTATCTATCTATCTATCTATCTACCTACCTACCTACCTACCTACCTACCTACCTACCTACCTACCTATCTATCTATCTATCTATCTATCTATCTATCTATCTATCTATCTATCTATCTATCTATCTATCTATCTATCTATCCGTCTTGTCTGGCTAACTAATTATCTATATGTCTGTATCTAATTGCCTAAATCTACTACCTAATATATATTATATAATTTTCCATTCATCAATTCATCAATCCAGTCCATTTTTCACACACTCTCTCGTTTTATTTATACCAGCAATCGCACACTTATCACTAAAGAAAGAAGCACTCTTGAACATAGTAATTAAAAAATCCCTCGGAAGTAAATTTCGGTTTCAATTTCTGTGCCTGCTGAAAGAAAAATAATCACCGAACCGAACTATAAAACGTCCATTAACAGATGGCCCACGTTTAAACGTTTAACCGTTTACATCGAAATTCTCTTTTATCTTGCAGCTTCTCTCACTGAAGGCAAGAACGGAGTTTCTCCCTCTACAACAACGTTATTGTACCAAATAAGTAATTTCTTATCCGTGTGTCGCTTCAATGAAAATTTTGTGATTTCACGAAGATAAAAAAATTTAAATCTAGCGTAGGGAGGATAAAAAAGAAGAAAATATATAATTTTTTGTTGAATATTTTCTTTAATTTTTGTTTTTTTGACGAGTCCTTTTCTTTGCGAGTCGCTTGGTATTTGGTGTTAAAGAAATCTGGGTAATCGCTAGCAACCAGAGTTCCATACTCACATGAAATGTTGCTGCTGCTGTTGGTGGTAAAGATGATCGTTCATGGAAGTGGTGTTGTTGATGGTGATGGTTACTTTAGCTCAGTAATGATCTGAATTTGTCGTCTGTATGTATTGTGTTACCACAGCGACCATTCGAGAGAAACGATTTTGTTGTTGTTGCCCGCATTCACAGTGACGTCAAGTTAATGCAGTTAAAAAGTGTTTCTAGTAGAAGGAATACTCCACGAACAGTCAAAGTCTCTGGTTACCAAGAAGCAGAAACAAGGACCAAAACATGTCATGGTGATTTTGGCGTTGCGTTAGGTACCTCTCTCAGGTTGGAGCCATGAAAAAAAAAATCGTCATCTGCTTCGACTTACAGACGACAGTAAAGTGTCTCGGATCAGTACACTATTTTGAATTTCCTGACTTCCGGAGCTTTTCTCGTGACGTAATTCATTTTCTATTGAGCTGACGAAAGTGGTAAAGTGGCACACACACACACACACACACACACACACACACACACACACACACACACACACACACACACACACACACACACACACAAACACACACACACACACACACATTTTGCACCAGTGACATATGTATGAAACAATGGCGATTTAAAAAAAAATCAGACACATACTCTCTCTCTCTCTCTCTCACTCGTTCACACACCACACACATACACACGCCGCTCATGGTTACAAAGATAGAAAGTGCAAAATAACAAGCAAACTAGGTTGCAAAGTGTCATTACATATCATCAGGAAAGTGACTAAAGATTAAGACTAATGGAGTATACGGTAGCAATCAATCACACATACCTGTACTATGAAACTATAATAGTCATTATATTGTAATGGGAAACCTAACTTTCACTAGTTCAGTGTATGGTTGTCAACATACATGTACTACGAAACTATAATATTCATGTAATGGGAAACCTAACTTTCACTAGTTCAGTGTCTGGTTGTCAACATACGTCTATTACTTCTCATTTCACACTGTTACGCTAGTGATGTGAATCTGTTGTTTAAACAGCTAAGAGTTTCTTTGAGTGATATCATGACTATGCCTGAGTTTTCAAAGGCAAGAACTCCGGACCTTCACGACCCAAAATGTTGTCGCTTAATTCAAACTCAGCAGCCCAGGCCTTTGCCATCTTGAAACCTTAGCAATTATCCAGTCTAGCATTCATAATTTATACAGCCGAAATCAGAGCTCGTGAAATAAAAAGTCAAATAAAAAGTCAGTCTACATAAGTCTTTCACTATCTGACTTAAAGGGCAATTTATGAAGCATGAGAGAGGAACAGAAAGAGAGAGAATAGACACAAACACAAAACATAAACACACAGAGAGAGAGAGAGAGAGAGAGAGAGAGAGAGAGAGAGAGAGAGAGAGAGAGAGAGAGAGAGAGAGAGAGAGAGAGAGAGAGAGATGGGGGGAACGATTGAAACAGAGGGACTGGATTAAGAGTGAGGAGGAATGAATAAATATGAAAGAATGAGAGAGAAGAGATACAGACGGAGATAAGAGACGCGCGCACTTAGAGAGATAGGCACACACACACACACACACACACACACACACACACACACACACACACACACACACACACACACACACAAAGTGAGAGAGAAGGAGGGGAGCATAAGATTGATTGGCGGGGGGAAGGGATGTATGAGTAAATGCTGAAAAAATGAGACAAAGATTGGGGATCGGGGTAGTATGAATAAGGAAAAAATATAATTATGTTATGGGTGAAAGAATGTTTAAGTGAAAGACAGAGTTGAGTATTAATAAATTAGAGAATTAATGTGGGTGAGGGAGGGAGACGTGAAGCATTAATACATGAGAGAAACTTAATTAATGTGGGTGAGGGAGGGAGACGTGAAGCATTAATACATGAGAGAAACTTAATTAATGTGGGTGAGGGAGGGAGACGTGAAGCATTAATACATGAGAGAAACTTAATTAATGTGGGTGAGGGAGGGAGACGTGAAGCATTAATACATGAGAGAAACTTAATTAATGTGGGTGAGGGAGGGAGACGTGAAGCATTAACAAATGAGAGAAACTTAATTAATGTGGGTGAGGGAGGGAGACGTGAAGCATTAACAAATGAGAGAAACTTAATTAATGTGGGTGAGGGAGGGAGACGTGAAACATTAATAAATGAGAGAAACTTAATTAATATGGGTGAGGGAGGGAGAGAGAGACTTGAAACACTAATAAATGAGACAGAACAAAAGAGATAATTTATATAGTATCAGAAAGAAAGAAAGAAAGAAAGAAAGAAAGAAAGAAAGAAAGAAAGAAAGAAAGAAAGAAAGAAAGATGGTGTACTGATGTCCTTGACTTCACTGAACCAGGGATATATAAATAATTATATTTTTAATCGTTCCCTTTACAGGGAACACATCTTCTTTGCCAAGAGCAACAGTCTAAAGTCAAGGTCATAAGTCTGAATAAGAAGTTGCTAATGTTCGTTTATCGATCTTCATTTGCGGTCTAATTAATGAACGCACGCGCACAAGCAGTTCTGGAGACGATGAGTTTATTTGTTATTTTTTGTGTGTGTGTGAAAGCTTCAGTCCGCCCGAGCAAGGCGCTGATTGGCTACTTCAAGCAGGCGTAGATTATAATTTGACATCGCTCGCACAGTAGAACTGATTAGTTTACCCTTATCAATCTCTTTATCTGGCGGGCGTATCTTGGCTACCCGAGATTCAGGGACCATATGTATCCCTGACCATAAGCTGGGAGTCTGGCGCTGGTGACTTCTGTAAACGGGAGACTACCCTTTATTTGTTTGTCTGGCACCAGACTGAAGCCTTTGTTTGCGTTACAGTTGAGAAATTATTAATTTCTTTAGTTTTGTTTAAACACAGAGATACCGAAGAAGAGAGACGAGAGGCGGGGTAGTGTGTGTATGTGTGTGTGTGTGTGTGTGTGTATGTGTGTGTGTGTGTGTGTATGTGTGTGTGTGTGTGTGTGTGTGTGTGTGTGTATGTATGCATGCACACGCATGCGTGAGTGTCAATATTTAGAGAAAGATTATTACCACAAAACACTTAAACAAAAGAAAGAAAATGAGATTTCTTCCTGAAGAATTTAATGGATGTAGTATAGTGCGGCGGGCGGAAATAATTATTATTGTTTGGGTTTTCAAAAAAAATCTAGTAAAAGAATATAATCTCATTTATGATAGACCACTGTAGATTGGAGAGTAATGATAACAGAAGTATTGTACGTTTCAAACATTTACAAAAATCCATGACCTATTTTAAATTTACTGCTTGGGTAACTAAAGGACCCAGTGACTGACAATAATTAATTATCTGCAGAATAAATTGTATGTTTTACAATGTTTTAGAGGCGGGATAGTATGTGTATATGTGTGTGTGTGTTTATATGTGTGTAAACATTCTAATGCACAAACGTTCATACTGCAGAAAGTTAATTATGTTAGACAATGGTTTCTTTAGTTGGCCTGTCCACTTATAAGCCAATCAATTGGTATATTTTCCCAACCAAACCCATGCATAATGCAGCCACATCTCGCGTAAATGTAACACATCCATAGCACATATACCTGACAGCAAAAGCATTAACTGAAGCGAAAATGGAATACATCCATAGCACACATACCTGACAGCAAAAGCATTATCTGACGCGAAAATGGAACACATCCATAGCACACATACCTGAAAGCAAAAGCATTATCTGACGCGAAAATGGAACACATCCATAGCACACATACCTGACAGCAAAAGCATTATCTGACGCGAAAATGGAACACATCCATAGCACACATACCTGACAACAAAAGCATTATCTGACGCGAAAATGGAACATATACATGGCACACATACCTGACAGCAAAAGCATTATCTGACGCGAAAACGGAACATAGACGTGAACAGAAAACGAAATATGGAGTGTATGTAACATGCACTTATATAACGAAAAGCATTCCATTCCTGCACAAATGTGACTAACCCATCAAACATTACACAGCACGTCACGGGCATGAGAAGAACATACTGAGACCGAATAGTTAGAACACATACTTCCGATGTACACTTAGAACGAATATTTAGAGTGCGCACATAGAACGAATATTTAGAATTCGTATCCAGAACGAATACTAATATTTGAGATTCATATATACAGCGAATATTTAGAGCGAATATTTAAAATTCATATCTAGAGCGAATATTTAGAATTCATATCTACAGCGAATATTTAGAATTCATATCTACAGCGAATATTTAGAATTCATATCTACAGCGAATATTTAGAATTCATATCTACAGCGAATATTTAGAAATCATGTATGGAGTGCATGCCTAGAACGAATATCTAGAACGTATACTTTAAATGAATACATACATACCAGAACGAATATCTAGAACTCATACCTTACTAAGATATTTAGAATTCATACATAGAACACATATATATATATATATATATATATATATATATAAAACCAATATATGGAGCTCATACTTAGAACGAATATTTAGAACTCATACTTAGAACGAATATTTAGAGCTTTGAACAATTATTTAGAACTCAGAACAAATCTCAATACTTTGAACAAATGTTTAGTACCGATGTTCAGAACGCATAATTAGAAAGAAAACACGGAAAACGAATACATAATGTACATGAAAATTAATTGAAAACGCTTGCACAGAACGCATGTATAGCACAAGCAATTGAATCACACATACCATGCGTGCGTCAGTGTGTATGTAGAACAGATGATACGTACGGACACTGCAAACACAAAAACACAGAGTACTCGCACTCACAGTGCACACATTTAATGGTAGGCACCAAAACGAATCTCATGCTCACTGTAGTATCTTCAAATAGTTTCTCTTATTATTAAACTAGTTTTGCCTAGAGAGAAATGGTACAAAGTGAAGCTTATTAATAAAAACACCATGCTTTTGAACTTTAAAAATCTCCCAAGACTGGTTTACATCTTGGAACCCGAGCAAGAAAATAAACTGTAACATTCATACGCTTATTATAGGTCAACAGCACGCGAGCGCATACACACAGTTTCTCCCTCTCTCTCACGCACGCACGCAAACACACACACATTTACACACTATTCTTATTTTCCACTTTAAAAAGAGTAGTCCAGAAGTATCAAGATAAAAAAACTTCTGCAAACTGTTTGAATGTTTGAAAAACCGCGTTGACAGTTTCAGTAGCCGGTGCTAGAAATATCAACACGGATTGTACTTCTTCAGGTCTGGCAATGACAAATTCTAAGTCGAAAGCTGTAAGTCGGCTACAAAGACCAGGTTGTGGTGGTGGTGGTGGTGGTGTGTGTGAGTGTGTGTGTGTGTGTGTGTGTGTGTGTGTGTGTGTGTGTGTGTGAGAGAGAGAGAGAGAGGAGTATGGGAGGGTTTTCGAGGTGGGTGGGTGGGTAGTTCGCGTCCGTCTCTATCCATTATAATGGACAGACCGTGAGTAAGATAACTCCTGTACTGTGGGAACGTCCACAGCTTTCTTCAACAGTGTCTGTTGTTCGGACGGGTCTCATTATCTCCCCTTTAAAAGCTTAGCAAACATGGGGCGTGAGCCCGTATTTAAATAATATTGTCCTTCCTAGATTTGCCTTTTCATAAAGGGATGCATGTCGGCGAGTTATATCATATGTTTGTCCAAACAAATCCATTCCGACAAATCGCTCTAAAGACCGAGCCACATGGCCGCGTAATGATGGCCGAGTATGTGGAAATCTGTTACAAAAAAGGAGTCTCATGCAGTAATGACATTTTTCCTTCCTTCCCTATCTATCTATCTATCTATCTATCTATCTATCTATCTATCTATCTATCTATCTATCTATCTATCTATCTATCTATCTATCTATCTATCTATCTATCTATCTATCTATCTATCTATCTATCTATCTATCTATCTTTTTATTTCATTTTTTAAAACAGCAAAATTATAATTACATATATCAGTAGATGTGAATATATGAGCCCCTCATGACAGCATTAATGGTTATTTGCTGTTTTGTTGTTTTTGTTTAATAAAAACTCTTCACGTATTAATCATTTCAACAATATACAGTTTTTAAACATCTGCTTGTCTTTGGAACAAGAAATTAATTAGCAACTAATCATCTGATGATCTTAGGCATAGATACACTCTTGCTACAAGCTTTCCTTCATCCACATTATCAACATTCCGAAAACCAAATATACGCATTTGTAAGAATTCGAAATTCACTAGTGACACACAGAGAGAGATTACGGGCTTTTAAATAAAAATATATTTTTCTAAATGAGCACTTCAAGACAGTTATTTTGTTTTTCTGTATGAATACCATCGCTTTCCCTGTGTTGTTCTGTCTGTAGTGTACACTGTATATTTGTGAATCCATATTTTTTTTTTATTTTCAAATATTTATAAGTTATATGTTGTAGTTTTTTCGTTCTTTTATCTTTTGCTCTTGCTTGTATGTCTCTTCAGTAGTTTGAATGAAGTTCATAAGGCAGATTTATAATGTGTAAATATTGTAAGCTCTAGGAATTTTAATGTGTAAAACTTGTAAGCTCTTTGAGATTCAATGTGTAAATATTGTAAGCTCTAGGAACTTTAATGTGTAAATGTTGTAAACACTTAGAGCATTAATGTGTAAATATTGTAAACTCTTGGGGCTTTAATGTGTAAATCTTGTAAGCTCTCTGAGCTTTAATGTCTAAACATTGTAAGCTCTTGGAGCTTTCATGTGTAAATATTGTAAACTCTTTGAGTTTTGTTGTGTAAATATTGTAAGTTCTTAGAGCTTTAATGTGTAAATGTTCTTTGAGTTTTGAAGTGTAAATATTGTAATCTCTTGGAGCTTTAATGTGTAAATGTTGTAAACTCTTGGAGCTTGATGAGTAAATATTGTAAGCTCTTGGAGCTTTATTATGTAAATGTTGCAAAGCTTTTGGAGTTACAATATGTAAATATTTCATTCATATTCAAACCTTTTACTTATAATTCTGTGATTGAAAATGAAACGCAGTAATATTTGCATCAGAAGAAAAATGAAGAATGGGGATGGGGTGCTTTGTATTGGCTGAATACGAGGGTTGGCGAGGGTTGTGTCACGAATCATGTGTAATGCAATTCACACACTCGAGAAACATCAAAGATATCTTCCACTTTTCTCCCTATTCTGTCAAAGCATTTATGTTCATATGGTTGCGATTGCTGCGATGATTATCTCTTTTTAGATGACTCAAGTTGCCAACGCCATCTACTATAACAGGACAGGAAACAGCTCACAGTCTTCCTCTTCATTCTCTTTAAAAGTGACGGTGTTAAACAAACAAACACACGCACGCACGCAAGCACGCACGCACACACACACGCACGCACGCACGCACGCACGCACACACACACACACACACACACCCCCTAAATAAAATGTCGTGATAGGTGTATTATAGCACCAAATAAAATGCAAAGATTATTTTAATTACATAATGCGGCATAAAGAGATGTATAGGACATTAAGAATTTTGAATGGAATGTGGAAAACTTAGAGGCTGTTAAGAGTGGAAAGTGTTTTAAACAAAGAAAGGAAATGTACCACTGCGCTCGTTTAAAATTTGTCTGTACTGGGTTGAAGCAAAGCTCATTTGCAGCATCTATTGTATGTTTCTTTGGAGCACATCAATAATTATTGTCGAGAGACTGTCAGGAAAGCACGCCTTTTATGGCTTTACAGCAGAACGGAATGCATCGTTTCACAACGTCCTAGCAATGCCCCACAAAGTATATACATTCGTTACGGCAACTTGAAATCAAGCCTATAGGCGCTACAATTTTACGTCAACATGAAATCAAGCCTATAGGCGCTACAATTTTACGTCAACATGAAATCAAGCCTATAGGCCCTACACTTTTACGTCAACTTTGAAATCAAACCTATAGGCCCTACACTTTTACGTCAACTTGAAATCAAGCCTATAGGCCCTACAATTTTACGTCGGCAAAAGGCACTCTTGCATATCGCCTACCTCAGCAAACGTGAGAAACCGTCATTTCGTTTATAAACTGTATTAAACAAAACAGAAAGGGAAAAAGGAACAAGTGAGAAGATCAGCTATTTGCATCTATTGTCTTGGGACATTCGAGCTGCCGAGGCCAAGGTGTGGGAGTCAATTTCTTCTGATTGACAGCCTGTTGAAAATAGTCAATGTAACTAGATTGCAATATCATTTTATTACAACGTGAACAATGAGTACATATTCGGCGTGTCAAATAAAAGTGTTTCAAAAATGTCTGCGTTTGAAAGACCTTTGCAGCGTTCCGAGGCATGTTTCAATAAAATGAAAATAACTGGACGCAGATGTAGGTTTCCAATAACATCAAAGATAGTCTTCAACATTACTGTCTGCAGTCTTTATTTTAAATAAAATAAAATGAAAATATCGACGTGTACATAAGTTTTATGTTTTATGGAGTCTTTATGGGCCTTTAGCAAGGCAGTCGTGTTTTATCTCGTCATTAAATTCACACAGTTAAAAAAAAAAATGTATTACTCATGCTTCTGACGGTAAAAATACCTGATATAATAAACAAGGGAAATCACTCTGCTCTCAACAGACGCTGACGATATGTTCACTCACTGGCCTATCTGGTCACTGGCTACAAAACAAACCACCACCGTCCAAATAAAAATTAAAAAAAAACAGAAAAAAGAAAAAGAGATTTAGAGATAAGAAAGGACAGGTGGCACCACTAGTTCGCACACTGGGCGATTATAAAAACTATCACAGAGGGACGAGAAATGGAAAACTTTAGATTTTCGCTTCCCGCAGGTGGGCCAGTGCAAGCTATTCCCAGTCGAGGTTTTTGACGCACTCGGATAATATCGCGTCTATTATTAACACGATGCCAAACACGGTTTGGTAAAACAAGAACATGAAAAGGTCGGTAAAGGTGGCCGAATACACTTTCATTCTCTCGCACATTGCAGAGTTGTGTCGGCTTTTATCCAGTCCGCTATGCTGGAATGATATGCAAAGGTGGAAAACGGTGTAGTCAGTCGGGTTTCAATGGAAAGATTTAATGACACTGCACAGAAAAGAGGAAAAATTACAAAAAAAAACTGAAGCAAAGTTCGCTGATCATCATTCGATTTCAAATACAGTGTAACCTGTACCGATCGACATGCACCGCGGAAAAGTGACGTTATTTAAAACAAACAAATAAATTACACTTTAGGGATTTTAACTACTTTATTGCAAATAATATGAGCTTGGCAGTTCCATACGTTGTGTATACGTATGTGTAGTATCGTGCCTCTGTGTGTGTGTTGAGTTTGTAGGTTATCAGTGATGTGTACCTCACAGATCTGCATGCACACACATATATAAGAAAAATTCTTTATATTAAATTTACTGTTCGCAACAATCATTTCGTTCAAATTATTGTAATTTCGCGTCACAGACTAAAACATACAGGTAATCGTCGAGGCAAACAGCTGTCACCCTCGGAAGCTTCGTTTTAAATACTGAGTCTGGAAGTTATTTATGACTGTTTCTAAGCTATTGACGTCATTATCTGTGTGCATGTGGGTGTAAAGTGTTAATGAGTAAAAAGACGCACTGGTGAGTGTTATAAAATGCTAATTATCATAAAGACGTTTTGTTAAATATTATAAAATGTTAATTAGTATAAAGACATTTTGTTAAATATTATAAAATGCTAAATAGTGAAAAGACATTTTCTTGAATATTGTAAAATGTTAATTAGTAAAAGACATTTTGTTGAATATTATAAAGTGTTAATTAGTAAAAGATCTTTTCTTGAAAATTATAACGTTAATTAGTAACAATACATTTTATTGAATATTATAAAGTGTTAATTAGTAACAGGACATTGTTAAAAAATGTTAATTAGTAACAAGATATTTTATTGAATATTATAAAGCGTTAATTAGTAACAAGACCTTTTGTCAAATATTTTAAAGTGTTAATTAATAAAAAGGCATTGTGTTGAATATTATAAAATGTTAATTATTAGTACAATGACATTTTATTGAATATTATAAAGTGATAATTAGTAGAACACATTTTGTTAAATATTATAAAATATTAATTAGTATAAAGACAGTTTATTAAATATTATAAAGTGTTAATTAGTTCCAAGACATTTTGTTGAATATTATAAAGTGTTAATTAGTAAAAGATATTCTGTTAATGATGTACACGTTTCATTAGTACATGTCAGTGTTTAATAATATAAAGAATTCATCAGCAACATGACCATTTCTTGAAAGTTATTATCAATTAATTAACAACAAAACAGTCTATTAAATGTGTGATGCCAACGTATCTTAGTTCATGATTATTATATTATTATTAATTAATCTTTCATAAGTAATTACAAGTGCTGGGAATCTTAATTTATGTTAATAATTTAATAATTCTCCAGACACCACTCGACTCCCTCACTTGGCAGATATGAGGGCACTGCAAACGTTTTCTCTCTTCCACAATATTAAACACAAACATTCAATGTCACATAATATTCCCTAAGTGGAAAACTTCTTATTAAAGAGAAGACAAATCCGTCCTTATTCTATATTTAGCGAGCCTCCATCAACTCACTTTCTTCTCCAACATAAGATTATCAACATGTGTAAGAAAGTCAATAAATTTAACAATAAATTTATTAAATCAACAATCAATTATACATATGACAAAAATGATGAAAAAGATTACTTGACATCACTATTTCCATGAAGCCACATTTGAATAATTTCTATATTTCACAATCTTTTAACAATTCAATACAAATCACAGGATAGTTCTTATCAGAGGACAAAAATGGAGTTAACAGAGATAAATGATAGTAGTCTTTACATAACCTGAATTAGACAACCACAATTGTGTTTTATGCTTTTTTGAATGTCTCACAAGGTTATTGTCCACCATCACCTCTACGTGTCTCTCTCTTAACACGTTGAAAACACTGATTTGATGTTATTCTCTTGAAACCGGCAACCTATTTTGCTATGTCAGTTTCTTCAAGCAGAATAACAATTACAGCAGCTCTAGTACTTCCTTACACAAAACAATTCACCAATTACAAATCAGTTCATCAATTATAAAAAAAATCCATCATTTACAAAACAATACAGCAAATACAAAACAATTCACCAGTTAGAAATCAATTATTCAGTTATAAAACAATCCATAAATTACAAAATTATCCACCAGTTAAAAAGCAATCCAGGGTGTGACAAAACAATCCACTTATTAAAATAACAATCCACCAAATACAAAACTATCTACCAATTAAAAATCAATCCACCTATTGCAAACCAAACAAAAAGCAACAAACACCTCACGGAATACCATCATCACTACATTGAAAAACAGTCATAATAGGGCAACGTTGAGAACACCTCAATTGTAACACATTGAACACAGAAAGCCAACGTTGAGAACACCTCAATTGTAACACATTGAACACAGAAAGCCAACGTTGAGAACACCTCAATTGTAACACACTGAACACAAAAGCCAAGTTGTAACACATTGAACACAGAAATCCAACGTTGAGAACACCTCAATTGTAACACACTGAACACAGAAAGCCAAGTTGTAACACATTGAACACAGAAAGCCAACGTTGAGAACACCTCAATTGTAACACACTGAACACAGAAAGCCAAGTTGTAACACATTGAACACAGAAAGCCAACGTTGAGAACACCTCACTTGTAACACACTGAACACAGAAAGCCAAGTTGTAACACATTGAACACAGAAAGCCAACGTTGAGAACACCTCAATTGTAACACATTGAACACAGAAAGCCAACGTTGAAGTAAAATATCATGACTAGCTCGAATACCTCACATTTTTTTTTCACGGCTACAGCGACAACCACACTGGGTCAATATATATCATGTCTACATTGAACATCTCACAATATTTTATCCAGGCTACAGTGACAACCACACTGGGTCAATATATATCATGTCTACATTGAACATCTCACAATTTTTTATCCAGGCTACAGCGACAACCACACTGGGTCAATATATATCATGTCTACATTGAACACCTCACAATTTTTTATCCAGGCTACACCGACAGCCACATTGTGGAAATGCATCATCCTGCACTGACATGCAAAGAAATAACATAAGTAAATGCCACAGTAAACACTGATAAGAAATTCAAACTTAATTTAAAAAAAATTACTCTGTTGGAACTTATTTGCTGTGTGTCACTAATCAAACACTTCAAATAATACACCTCCATCATTAACTGTCATCACAACCACATACAGCACATCTAGATCCATTACTAAGAAAGAAAGGAAGGAAGGAAGTGATGAAGGAAACAGATAGAAAATAGAGGCATACAAACAGACAGATTCCCAGACAAAAGTGGTTCCAAAAATATTATCGCGATCTGTTCTGACTAATCTGGAAACAGTACGTTTCTCAATGCCTGGAAATCCAGGAAATGAAGGTCTGGGGTGTGGTTGACAGATTTTTTTTTCTTTTCCACTTTTCCCTTTAGTAGCGAGATATTCACCGTTTCCTTCTCCAAGACATGCCATTTCGCAGTGTCAGAGATCCAACTTAAGAAAGAAAAGGTGAAATGTTCAGATTGTTGTCTATTCAGCTAAAAATAACCCGTACCCTCTTTAGATATTTAGTTTAAAATTTCGCTGAATTTGTTCACAGCCATTGAACAAGGAACGTAATAGACTTACTCCATATTCTGCCTACATACTCTCGAAATCCAACCCATTTTTGTCATTTGTGGTCCCTATTCTTTCAATATAACTCAGTCATCTATCTTTTTTCCTGTTCTTTCATCTTTTGCTGTTGAGCTTCATCTTTGCTATATGAAGCAAATCTATTTAATCTATCTAGTTTTTTTCTTTTGTTGAAATCTGATTAAAATGTAAGAAAAGTGACAGTTTATTGTTCTTTAAAATACCATACATATCTTTATATGTATCCAGAGAAAAGACGGATATTAAAATGTCGGCGATGAAGCAAACTGAATTTAGTGATCCAAAATCACAACTTTGACATTTTTTTAAAAATGACTTGCCATCATTCTTTTATTTATTGTTGAACGTCATCCTGTTTGGGTTAGAGAAGTGACGTCTGATCCGTCCGAGGTGTGTTATCATTCGTCCGTGACGTGCCTTCCGACGTAGGTGACTGATCATCAGGTTTCTTTTTATATTTCAACGTGTCGTGAATTAATTTAATACTAAGGTCGCTGTCTCTTGTCTATCTATCTATCTATCTATCTATCTATTTATCTATCTATCTATCTATCTATCTATCTATCTATCTATCTATCTATCTATCTATCTATCTATCTATCTATCTATCTATCTATCTATCTATCTATCTATCTATCTATCTATCTATCTATCTATCTATCTATCTATCTATCTATCTATCTATCTATCTATCTATCTATCATCTATCTATCTGAGGAAGACTAGGGAAGAATTACAAAATAGTATTTACCTTACTTAAAACTGCTCGATATTAGTCAGTATTACAGACAACAATAAATTGCAATCTACTTTGCTTTGCTTGATATGACAAAGAAGAGTTAGGGTTAGGGTTAGGGTACACTGTCATATTATACATATATATATATATGTGTACCCTAACCCTAACCCTAACTCTTCTTTGTCATATCAAGCAAAGCAAAGTAGATTGCAATTTATTGTTGTCTGTAATACTAATATCGAGCAGTTTTAAGTAAGGTAAATACTATTTTGTAATTCTTCCCTAGTCTTCCTCAGATAGATAGATGATAGATAGATAGATAGATAGATAGATAGATGATAGATAGATAGATAGATAGATAGATAGATAGATAGATAGATAGATAGATAGATAGATAGATAGATAGATAGATAGACAAGAGACAGCGACCTTAGTATTAAATTAATTCACGACACGTTGAAATATAAAAAGAAACCTGATGATCAGTCACCTACGTCGGAAGGCACGTCACGGACGAATGATAACACACCTCGGACGGATCAGACGTCACTTCTCTAACCCAAACAGGATGACGTTCAACAATAAATAAAAGAATGATGGCAAGTCATTTAAAAAAAATGTCAAAGTTGTGATTTTGGATCACTAAATTCAGTTTGCTTCATCGCCGACATTTTAATATCCGTCTTTTCTCTGGATCCACAAAAAGAATCAACAACAAAATATTATTTTCAAAACATTCCCAGACATCTTTCTAATACCCACCCACACGTGAATCACATAGGAATGTCTTCCACTGACAAGACACCCATAGGATCAGAGTTCAAATGCAGTCATACGGAGTTTTCAGGGTCAAGGTCAAGGAAGTGTATGTCTCCAAGCAAAGAGCGAGGGAGAAAAGGGAGGGGTGATTCACTAGGAAATTGTTCTTGATGACTCTAACTTGCAAGTACAAAATCAAATTAACCGAATTACAAAAAAAATAAAAAAAAATAAAACATAATTATAATACTAACAACACACCATCCACATCACTACAATAGCAAACAATGGCTGTTGGGTTGTAAGAGGTCCTGCCCTATGTGATTTGATTGTTTTCCTCACCCTTTCATGCAGAGATGACAAAAGAATGGGGTTATTTTTTTTTTTGTTATGAGCGCACGAACATGTAGAAAGGATGTTGCAGTAATACATTTTTTAAATCTTGCTGTAACTGCCTCACGGACCGTCAAGTCAGTCGGGTACTCAAGCACCCAGACATCAAATTAGGGCTGGGTCTTGTACTAGTGTACGGCTTGTTTCGGAGAGAGAGAGGTAGAGAGAACATGATTCCGGTGCCAGAGAATGGATTGAGCAGCTTCGGGGCAAAGAGGGGCGGGAAATCTTGAAGATGGGGGGTGGGGTAGGGGAGGGCAAGGGGTAGGGTGGGGGAGAGCGTGGGAAGATGACACTGGAAGATGCTCCCAACCTGTTTCCCAGAATCCTCTTAACAGCCTGGCGCTGTTACATTTCCACCGAAGTTGGTGAACGTGAAAGATATTAAAAGGGAACGAACTAAAAGCGCGACAAGCAACCACAGAGGAAAAGACAACTCTAGAAACCGTACAGACAGAGCTGCGCATGTTAACTTAAAGAGAACAGTTCATTGAATATAATAAATATATCGATGATAAGTCACTACACATACTTAATTCACTATCAATGTTTATTAATAAAATAATCTAATAAATATCGATATTAATAGTATAATAGCAATGATATGAAAGACAGAAAGACAACAAGCAAGGTAAAACCACGTGACTAACGGATTAGCAGAAGCAAGCTAAAAGTAAAATGTTTTATTGTTTCACATAAACACTTTCAATTGTGCAAGGGCAGCTGTAAAATGTTTTATTGTTACACATAAACACTTTCAATTGTGCAAGAGCAACTTTAAAATGTTTTTAAAAACGCCTAATTTACAAACATATATCTAAAAAGATGTAAAAAAATTTACAAACATATATCTTTTTAACAATATTTCAACAATAAAATACACACATTAGTTGCATTCTGTTTTTATTTGACTTAAATAGGTGCCAGTTGTCAGTTCTTTACTCGCCATAAAAATAATAATTACTAAAAATTTTGCATTCAGTCAGTAAAAAATAAAAATTATCAGAATGCAGGGCCATTTGAACATCAACTGTGAATATAAACTACGTGTGCTGCACCAGAAATTTGGCGTACGTCAACTCGAGGGTATTCGTTGTAAAAATAAAAGTAAATGACCACAAGTAGATAACTTACAAAGACTCAACATTAATACTGGATGAAATAACATGTACACAAACACACACAATCATACACACTTGCACATCTACAAAGCAAATCTATGATGCAAGCTAATAATGAAATATTTAATAAGCTGAAGAGTTTAAAACACGCCTAACACACCACAGCACACACACACCCCTCAGAAAACGTTAAAGCTGGATGAAATAACGTGTACACAAACACTCACTATCACACACACTTGCATATCTACAAAGGCAAATATATGATAGAAGCAAATAATGGAATATTTAATAAGCTGAAGAGTTTAAAACACGTCTAACACACACCGCAGCACACACACACACACACACACACACACACACACACACACACACACACACACACACACACGCGCGCGCGCGCACACACACACACACACACACCCTCAAGAAAAGAAATGACGTACACCGACACTCTGGTACATAGGGCTGAATTTCCGTTTCGCGTAACCCAAATCAAGACTTGCTTCTAACGCAGTCACTACAACTTTATTTGCTTGTTTATTTTTTTAAAATGTAGCTTGTGTGATTATTATTATTATTTTAGAAACTACTCTACGTGTGCAATGTCACTATGTTGCTCAGATCTTCCGACCTGTGTGTCTAGTAAGTGTGTTGCAGATTGCCCACAGTTGTTGAGTGGTTGTAGACAGTGTGTCGATGATTGCCTACAATTGTTCAGTGGCTGTAGATAGTGTGTCTAATGAGTGTGTCGCAGATTGTCTACGGTTGTTCAGTGGCTGTAGACAGTGTGTCTAATGAGTGTGTCGCAGATTGTCTACGGTTGTTCAGTGGCTATAGACAGTGTGTCTAATGAGTGTGTCGCAGATTGTCTACGGTTGTTCAGTGGCTGTAGACAGTGTGTCTAATGAGTGTGTCGCAGATTGTCTACAGTTGTTCAGTGGATGTAGACAGTGTGTCTAATGAGTGTGTCGCAGATTGTCTACGGTTGTTCAGTGGCTATAGACAGTGTGTCTAATGAGTGTGTCGCAGATTGTCTACGGTTGTTCAGTGGTTGTAGACAGTGTGTCTAATAAGTGTGTCGCAGATTGCCTACAGTTGTTCAGTGGCTGTGGACTTATATCTAATAAGTGTGTCGCAGGTTGTCTACAGTTGTTCAGTAGTTGAATAGTGCTTGTTAATGTGACGTTCCAAGTCTTATGAGGTGGTTTGCAGGCACGTTACAGACTGCACCATAAACTCGATTCCGCAATGACTTCTGGTCCCACCCTCACCACTTGACTTGTAGGGGCCCGCAATGGGGTCTGGCTGAGTCAGTCAACCAGTGTCAGCGACCGTCTGGCGATAATAGGGCGCGCATCCTGCCTGCTTCCTTTCCTCTCATATTTACATCTTCACTTCTGGACTAATTAGTTAGCTTTGTTTGTTTGCTTGTTTGCTGGCTTACTTGCTTGTTATTATACTGGTATTTGTGACCTTTTGGCTAGCACCAGCTATGATAATCAGAAATATAAACTTTGCATTGATTTCAAAATATTCACAACACGATCTGCACTCGGTGACCCGAAGTGGTTATGAGGATCAAAACTAAAACTGAAACTTTGCGCCACTTCTCTCCCTCCCTCCCTCCCCCTCCCTCTCTCACTCACAAGAACAAATGACTGTCTTACTCAACTTAATAAAAGTTTCAAAACAAATGACCGACTTACTCAACTTAATAAAAGTTTCAAAACAAAAATGACTGTCTTACTCAATAAAAGTTTCAAAACCAATGACTGTCTTACTCAACTTAATAAAAGTTTCAAAACAATAATTTGGACACAAAAAGAAATCATGGAAATAACAAACAGATAGATTGACTAACGGACAGACTGAAACACAGAAGGATATATATATATATAAACAGACAGATAGATAGATAGATAGATAGATAGATAGATAGATAGGCAGACAGAAAGACAGACAGAAAGACAGACAGATAGATAGATAGATAGATAGATAGATAGATAGGCTGAAGGACAGACAGATAGATAATTAGATAGATAGATAGATAGATAGATAGGCGGACAGAAAGACAGATAAATAGATAGATAGATGGATAGATAGATAGATAGATAGATAGATAGATTATGAAACAATGTAGTTAAGTTTACAAATTGTGTTAGCGATTTTTACATTTGAGTGTTTAAGAATCCATGATAAAAAAAAGAATATTCCTATGGTAATAAAAAGAATATTAATAATAATAAAAACGATGATGATGATGATGATGATGATGATGATGATGATGATGATGATGATGATGATGATGATGATGATAACAACAAGGCAGGTTTGAAAGCAGAAACGGAAGCATTCGTAACAGCTGCACAAGATCACGCAAAACAAAAATCATGAAAATCTTAAATGATTTCAAATGCAGATTCTTCAAATCCATGGATGACATAATAGAACACATACTCTCTTGATGTCAGGTGCTGGCTGGAACAGAATACACCAAAAGACACAACGAAATAGCAAAACAAATACATAGAAATCAATGTGAGAAATGTGGATAAAACCCCTGAAATATCATGTATGTACCAAGCAGAAGCAGTCACTGAAATAGAAGAAGTCAAAATACTGAGGGATTTCGAGATAAGAACGGATCAGGTAATTCCTGCACGAAGACCAGACATTGTAATTCTCAATAAGTCCAACAGAACAGTAACAATCATTGATGTCGCTGTTCCAAGTGATAGAAACATAACAAAGGAGAAAAATAGAAAAATTCCAAAATCTTAGAGTAGAAATCCAGTGACAGTGGAATGTAAAAGCAGAATTGATATCTATAGTAATAGGAGTCTTGGGGAACATAACATATGAGTTGGAAGGCTACTTGAATGAACTCCCTGGAAACCACAGACTCGCCATACTTCGCAAAGCAGCGCTCCTCGGAAGTGCCCACATTCTCCGTAAAACCTTGGGTCTCCCAGAATCACGGTAAGATTTCGAGACTTTGGATCACAACCGAGAGTCAAACAGAAGTCGAGGAAAGAGACTGAATAATAATAATAGTAATAGTAGTAATAATAATATAATAATACTAGTGAAAATGAGCTACTGAAACGCAAGCAAAAACTCGGTGGAGATGGATCAGATAGGAAAACATACAAATCATAGTCTCGTACTATCAAAGCCAACCAACAACAAGAGGATATAGAAAAAGAATGTATGAACTCTGGCTCAAACACGATCCAGATGATATAATCAGTGAACAGCAGCTGTTGGACCAGAAGAGAGTGATACTATAAAATAGGCTTCTTACAGCCTAGAAATACAAGAGATAGAACAGCAACAAACGAATACCACAACCCGATATAGTGAAATTGAAAACAATAAAAATTCCACAGCCTCACAACAGTAAATTCCAGTTGACAACCACGCTGTTGAAATTCCATGCGACTTCACTGAAGAACAATAACGCTTGTTTGAAGACATAAAATGTTTCATGGACAAAAATAAGTTACATGTAGGCAGAACCCCAACAAGAAGGTTGCAAAACAACAAAGCTCTAAGGACAGCAATTGAGAATGCAAATGAAGTACTAAAAATTATCCCCACAGAAGATATCGCAGAAACCAACAGTCTGATACACGCCACTGCAAAAGTAATTGAAAGATGTATAAGGTCAGACACTGTACAAACACTGAAACCATCAGTACCACCATGGAAGAAAAGAATAGAAAAAAAATAATAAATAAGCCAAATGACAGAGCAGCAGAACAAAATAAGGGAAAACTGAAGGCAAGATTGGTCGCCAAATACCATCTCAACTGCAGAAGCATTAAGACTGCAATAGAAGATGCAAAGCAAAGACTTCAAGGACTCAGTCACCGTCTAAAGAGATACACTGCAAGAGGTCAGCAATTCCAACAGAACAAAATATTCCGAAATGACCCTGGAAGACTATACCAAGAATTTAAAGGAAATTCCAGAATAAAACATCAAATGTCAAACATTCCGGATACCAAGACCTTCTGGGAAAACATTTGAAGCAATCCAAATACACATAACACCTCAGCCAGATGGATTCAGGAACTAAAAGATGATCATAAAGAGACACTTGAACAATGCACCATCACAATCAATGAGAAAGACATCAAGAAGAAGGTACGAAAGATGGCAAACTGGAAAACCCCAGGCCTTGACCAAGTACACATATTTTGGTTGAAACATCTTACCTCCTTATATGGTAAACTTGCTGAACAACTGCAAGACATATTAAACAAACAAGGAACTCTACCAGCATGGATGGTAAAGGGATAAAACAAGTCTGATTATGAAAGATCTGCTGAAAGGCACAACGCCAAACAACTATCGTCCAATTACATGCCTATCAACCACCTGGAAGTTACTATAGGGAATTATAGCTGACAAAATCATGACTCACCTTGAAACAAACAAACTTCTAACCAATGAACAAAAGGGTGCTAGACCAGGCAGCAGAGGAACAAAGGACCAGTTAGCAATTGATAAGGCAATAAAACTGACAACAAGAAACGAAGAACAAATCTTGATTGACTATCAAACGGCCTATGACTCACTTTCACATTCATGGATAATTGAAACATTAAAATTATACAAAGTAGCGCCATCAATACAGAACCTAATTCAGGAGTCAATGAAAAACTGGAAAACCACCCTCACATGCAACAACACAAATATTGCAGACATAACAATAAACTGTGGAATCTTCCAAGGTGATTCCCTATCACCACTGCTGTTCTGCATTGTCCTAAATCCTCTCAGTCTATTGATCCAGAAAACAGGGTTGGATACAAAATGAAAGCAGGACAGATCATCAGCCATTTACTGTACATGGACGATCTCAAGCTGTACGGTAAAAATGACCGTGACATCACATCCCTGATAAATACTGTCAAGATCTGCAGTGAGGATATTAACATGAAATTCGGCCTTGAGAAATGTGGAAGAATTGTCATCCAGAAAGGCAAGGTCAAAACAACCGAGGGCCTACAATTCGACATCGGAAAAATCAACGAAATTTCAATGGAAAAGGGATATAAGTACCTTGGGATACTACAGCATGAAGAAAACATGCAAAGAGAAGTCCAAAGTTAAGAGAGTATGAAAAACCCGTTAGACAAGTCCTGAAATCCAAGCTAAATGGGGCGAACAAAATACAAGCCCTTAATGCATATGCAATACCTGTAGTAAACTACACTGGATGTATCATAAATTGGACAGCACATGAAATAAATGAATTGGACAGAAAAACAAGAAAACTACTTACAATACATAAAGCCATACACTCCAAAGCAGATGTAGACAGGCTCTATGTATCTCTTAAAATGGGAGGCCGAAGTCTCAAGAAAATCAAACATGTCATTGAAGGAGAAATCATTGGTCTTGTGGACTACATCTGGAATAACAACAAAGATGATCTACTGATAAAAGTAGTAAAGATGAATGGACTATTCCAATCCCCAGAAACAGACAAAGAAAATGGAAAAAAACAACAAAGCAAGCAATAGCACATACCTGGAGCCAAAAACCTCTCCATGGCCAGTATGTACGACAAGCTGACGAAATATCAACAAAGCAATCAACGTACAAATGGTTGAAAGATGCAGGACTGAAAGCAGAAACAGAAGCACTCAAAACAGCTGCAGAAATCAAGCACTCAACACCAAATCACACAAAACGAAAATCACGAAGATCCCAAATGATTCCAATGTAGAGTCTACAAATCCATGGATGAGGCAACAGAGCACATACTATCTGGATGTCAGATTCTGGCTGGAACATAATACACCAAGCGACACAACGAAATGGCAAAACACATACATAAACATCTGTGTGAGAACTATAGCATAAACCCCCAGAAAGAGCATGGTTGCACCAACCAGAAGCAGTCACTGAGAGGAAGTCAAAATACTGTGATACTTCGAGATAAGAACAGACCGCGTGATTCCTGCAAGACGACCAGACATTGTAGTTCTCAGTAAGTCCAACAGAACAGTAACAATAATTGATATCTCTGTTCCAAGCGATAGAAACATAAAAACAAAAGAAAGAGAAAAAAATAGAAAAATACCAAGACCTCAAACTAGAAATTCAGAGACTGTGGAATGTAAAAGCAGATTTGATACCTATAGTGATAGCAGCCTTAGGGAACATAACATCTGAATAAACTCCCTGGAAACCACAGACCCGCTCCACTACTCAAAGCAGCGCTCCTCGGAAGTACCCACATCCTCCGTAAAACCTTGGATCTCCCAGAATCTTGGTAAGATTCCGAGACCTTGGATCACAACCGACAGTCGAACAGAAAGTCGTGGAAAGAGGCTGAATAATGGGTATTTGTATATCAGCCTACTCAGGGTTCAAATCGATTCCATCCGTGATCTCTGAACTATATTTCATGAGGATAAGAATCGGGTATTAAAAGTCTGTCATCAGAACACGGCTCAAACCTAAAACCTTCTGCAATACAAGGCTACGCAATAGTATTAATAATAACGCTTCACTTAGCTTGCGGAGAATTAAAGAAAAATTTTAAAATAGAAACATTCTGCATTCGAAGAAGTGGTTCTTTAGTTTTTTTTTTAAGTTAGACATAAAACTTTCATCGAATAAATACTACACTAATTCTTTTTAAGGTTCAGCCTGATATTGATTCATTTCTGCGTTAGTCATAATGATTGCATACTAGGGAATGTGTGTATGCGTGTGTTTTATAGTGTGTGTTATTCATCAGTATTATGTATTTGATAAGAGAGAGAATGTGTGTGCGTCTATGTGCGTGCCTTTATATGCATATGTGAGATTGATTCGAGATCAAAGCTCATTATTTTAGTTTAATATATAAAATGATTTGTACTGTAATGGCGTGTAAAGAGGTACACAGCCCACCAAGACTTATTTTCTTCGTCTTTCTTGTCACACATTCAAACAGACTCAACTAGAACTTCCCTCCCGCCTCTGAAATACTTTAATAACGAAGCCTTCAAACTTAAATAACTTTGATAATTGTGAAAGTGTTGAGACCACACACACACGTACAAGCGCGCGCGCGCACAGACACATACTCTCAGATGCAAACTCAAATACATTGAGTTTCTGAATGAATTGACCATTTGGAGAGAGTATATATATTTTGCTTCCAACTGTTGGAACAGTACATTAATATATGTTTCTTTAATAGCTCAAACAGTACATTAATGCAGGTTTCTTTAATGGTTCAGTGTGTACATTAATGTTTTTTTAATAGTTTAAACAGTACATTATGTTTCTTTAATAGTTCCAACAGTACATTAATGTATGTTTCTGTAATAGTTCAAACAATATATTAATGTCTATTTCTGTAATAATGCAGACGGTACCTTAGTGTATGTTTCTTTAACAGTTCAAACAGTATATTAATGTATGTTTCCGTAATATATCTAACATTACATTAATTTATGTTTCTTTAATGATTCAGACAGTACATTAGTGTGTGTTACTTTAATAGTTGAAACAGGCTACTGGTGTGTTTTTAATGGTTGAGACAGGATAATGTATATCTTTATAAAGTTTAGACAGGTTAATTCATATACTTTTGAAAAAGTCTTAACAGGTATTGGAATATTTATTCAAGAATTAGATTCCATTTTTTAAAAAAAAAGGTTCACACAAATATTAAAATAGATTTCGAGTGCACAGATATAGTATTCGATATTCTTAAAAGTACATACAAAGTTAAATATTTTGAATGGATTCGAATATTGTTAAGATGCAAACAAACTAAATGTGAATTTCTTATAAAAATGTTGATATTATGCTACGATATTATATTACATTTTAACAGTTCTTTCACACGACTAAGAGAAACATTTTTATCTCCATATTCTTCCTATTTATGTTTTAGCAGTGACGGGAAATTGTGCCGTGTGCACAAAGAAACACAAAATGTTGTGACGTCTGCACAAAGAAACACAAAATGTTGTGACATCTGCACAAAGAAACACAAAATGTTGTTACGTATGCACTTTTGAGCTGCGTGTTAGACAAGAGCAAGTAAGAGAATAAGTTCAATGGATTTCTATTTCCGGTAATTCTCCAAAGATATAATCATGGCCGCCAAGGTAGGTTGAGATAAGTTCAACGCAAGACTGGATTCGAACGCTTGTTGTTCTGCTTGCGAGGTAATGTCGTTACTTTAGGACCATAGAACCTAAATTAAATTTACTTAGCAAATAATATATATATATAAGAGAGAAAAGAAGAAGAAGAAGGAGAGTGATAGAGAAAAAGGAAGTTCACGTTTGCCTTATTAATTACAGGAAAATAAAATGCTAATAAACTTTTAATACGTTTTCTGTGATATTTTTTTTTTGCAAACTAACTTCACTGTGATAGGTCATTGGGTTTCTAACATGAACTCTTACGAAATCACTGTTCCTTAGAAGCTAACCGCAAATATTACGTAATATTTCTTGAGCTAACAATAAATATTACATAATACTTCTCTAATTTTCTCTAGCACTAACATAAAGTATTGGATAACGCATCTTTAGCATACTAACATAAAGTATTGAATAACGCATCTTTTGTATATTAACATGAAATATTAGGAAAGGTTTCTTGGTCATACTAACCTAAATTCTTAAATTTTTCCTTGCAAGCTAAATGAAAGTTTACGTAATATTTTGGCAACTTAAAATATTAGCTATATATTTTAGCAGTTAACCTGAAATATGTAATTTTTTTTTTGTTACACATAATCTAAAATATTAAATGTGCATGCTAGTCCAAAATATATTACACAATATTTTCTCTGGCATATTAAACTAAAATATTTAAACATTTATTTACCGGAAGGAAAAAAATACCCAAACTGTTAAATAATGTTTCTTTCGCACGCTTACCTACATTATTGCGTGACATTTCTTTGGTCTGTTGACCTCAAGCATGACCTAGATGTTGGCACACTAACCTAAAATTATTACATCTGACAGGGTATGAGAAAATATATGGTCGAGGGCTCTCTCAGAGTGAAATTGACATCTTAGTTTAACTAGAAGCCAGTTATATATATGGTCGAGAGCTCTCTCAGAGTGAAATTGACAGCTTAGTTTAATTAGAAGCCAGTTATATATATGCACGCGTATGTTATTAGAGTCTGGCTAAGCTTACATAGAAAGCAGAAGATGTTAATGAAACATCTTATTAGCGTCTGGCTTAGCATAGAAAACTGGTAGTCCTGTACGCCACTGAGTGACGTCATTCTTTAGTGTGACCTGCTTAAGGAACTCTAATATCTCACACTAAAACATATGTTTTTCGTGTGTGGTGGGATAATAGAGAAGGGTGGAGGAGGTCATTAAGAAATGATGGAAGAAATATCTTGTGCAAACCAAACTTTTCTCTCATCATTGTCCCCAAAAAGCAGTCTTAAAAGTTTCAAAAGGTGACGTATATATTTAGTAGAAAAATGAATTCAGTTCATAATTGAATTTATAATAATCTCACTCTTGTCCATTCGTCTCATCTCTTACTCAATCGACCTGTTTATTTCTGTTTTTCTCTGTGTCTCTGTCTGTCGATCGGTCTCTCTCTCCCCATTCTCCTCCTTCCTTCCTCTCTTTCCTCCTCTCTTTATTTCTCTTTTCTCCTCGCCCTTCTCTCTACTCAACAGCTTCAGGTCCGATTCCACCGACTCCATACCCTCAAACGTATATACCCTTCTAACGATTTGAACTACATCAGCACACTACCTACCACCTTACTCAAACCCCTCTCATCAGTTCCATGTACCTAACCATCCATCCTGTAAACTGTAAAGGCATCTTAGTGAACTACATCAGCATGCGGTCTTAACTTTATTATAGTCTCGAAATAACTTAATTCTTTTTATAGTCATGAACTCAATTTTTGATATAATCACGATATAACTTATTTCTTGATATAGTCATGAACTCAATTTTTGATATAATCACGATATAACTTATTTCTTGATATAGTCACGAACTCATTTGTTTATATAGTCACGATATAACTTATTTCTTGATATAGTCAAGACAGCACTCGTTTCTTGATATAGTCTGGGGTGTCTCATTTCCTGACTTAATTATCTTTACGACAGACCGTTTTTCATGACTAGATTATCTTCACAAAACAATTTCTATGATTTCATTATTTTCACGATTTAACTAATTTCAAGCCATGATTTCACGATCTTTTTAAGGCATAACTAATTTCACGACATATTCATGACTAAACTAATTTACCTGATATAAATAACTAATGTCACGATAGATTCATGACTAAACTAATTTACCTGATATAAATAACTAATTTCATGATATATTAATGACGTAACTAATATCATGATATAAATGACAAGTAATTTCATGATATATTTATGATATAACTCATTTCATTATACAGTATCTACACAGCTAAATTCATGAGATATTCACTACATAACTAATTTCAAGACAACAAATTTCATGACATATTCATTATATTCTTTATTTCGTGGTATAATTAATTTTATTATATACTCTTGACCTAAGTATTTTTGAGATCTAACGAAGGTTATGACATGTTCACGACTGAAACTATGCCGTGATATATTTTATTTCGTGGTATAATTAATTTTATTATATACTCTTGACATAAGTATTTTTGAGATCTAACGAAGGTTATGACATGTTCACGACTGAAACTACGCCGTGATATATTCAGGACAGAATTCATTCCACGACATAATGAATCCATCTGCATTGCTCTTATGGATCCGCAACCTGAACATATTTGAACTCACTTAGTTCCTTACATTTTCATCCTCATCAATGTATTGGTGATCCGAACGTAGCCCATGTCACAGACTTAACCAGATCCACCTCCTGTTTTCAGTGGGAAATTAGAAGTGTGGAAAATTGCCCACACACACCTACACACCTACACCTACACACACACACACACACACACACACACACACACACACACACACACACACACACACACATATATATATATATATACGCACAAACCAACATAGAAAGAGGTTTCTCATAACTGCACAAGTCTTGGGAACTTCCCGCAAACATCTGCTCACCAGTTCTTCATGGGAAGAGTCGGCGCAAGGGAGATTAATCACTTTGTGCACTGTCTCGCTAGTCCGTTGGCACCTCACACAAAGCAACAATCTCATAAACTGAGTTATGATAAGAACCCAAAGTGGCCTCCACAACCCGTCGCCCTGAAAACCCCCTCTCAACTTTTCCCAATCTCCCATTTAAATAAAAGCAAGAAAATAACCCCCATCCCACAAAAAAAGAAAAGTGCTCGACATTGTAGCTAGTTGTAGTCGATTTGTAATTTAAGAAAAAGATTAAAAACATACAGGTTGTTTTAAAGAAACAATAGATCAGGCGACAATAATAAATATAAGATTAATTTGTGTGATGCATGTTGATTGTTTATTTTCAACACTAGTTACTACATAAGGGAGGTAAATGTACTGCTTAGAACGAGTTTCTTCTCGCGCGCCTGGCACCGAGAAACACCAGAGGCTCTGGGGATTATGTGCAAGCAGCATTTGTTTCAAAACAGCAAACAGTAAACAAGTAAACAATGTATCCGATTTACGGACCAGCTCGAAGAGCTGACAACATATGTGACTTAAGACATTAGTTACTAGTGTTCGCCTGATGAAATGTAGTGGTGGTGTGTGCATGTACTTGCGTCTGAATGCTTGTTTTAATTCTTTCTGTCTTCTTTTTTCATTTCTGTAATACACTTGGAATGCGCAGACGCTAAACACACCCTTACAAATTGCTCAACTAAATACCTGCCACATACAGAATAGACACACGCATGCACACACGCACACACGCATAACCATACACTGCTTCACATACCACTGGCAGTTTCCAGTCGACGATAATGAACAGACCTATTTAACAAGAAATTAGCAATAACAGCAAAACCAACGATACAACTATTTATACGCCCACAACCACCAGAAGGATATCCATGGGATAAAAAGAAACAAGAAATTCGAAAAGATTAAAAATAAAATGTGTGACTCACTGACAGATGGTACAAGACAGCACATGTCATCTCGTCCAGTCGTGGTTAACAATGGGGACGTTGATGAAGAGGTAGATGTCGTTTCAAGTAAGAGCAAATACATTGAAAGCCAATATTCTTGAGAACATACTTTGCAGACCAGGGTCCCAGTTTCATGGGAACAAAGTAATCGCCCCTTAACATAAGGGCATTTATTTAGTGCTTTTACGCAACTTTATTTATTTTTTCACTGTTGTTGTGTGTGAAGTCAAAACAAATTTTGACTGTCGTCAGCAAGTTTTTCAGTATCACAACGTGATTGCTGTAATTCATTCTTAGTAAATGTTTTTATTTAACGGAGTATATTTGACTGATCTTTATTTTAAGTTCCTGAAACTTCACTGTGCGCAAAGCACAGTATGAATCCACCATGTTGTGACGTATTGGCTTAGTCTACAATCAAAATGTCTGCTCTCCTAAGTGAGTCGCTTGGCGATAAAAAAGCGATGTGGTGCTGTTCCTGGCCGCGTCACACTATTCAAATCGAAGCCTTATGTCAGCAACATTGAAACAGATGAATTGTTCTGTCGCGGCTGAACAGAAGCAACAAAATCTAATGCAATTTAAAGCATATTTAATGAAAATAAACAAAATAAGTTATATATTCTGTAGTTTAAATGGATTTTTTAAGCACTCCAGCCTGCTCGTAGTTCTTTTGTAGTGAACTTTCCAACTCGCCTCCTCTCTAAACGTACTCGATGCATGCCAAATTTCGAATTGTATACATATCTAAAATTACCTCCTATTTTGGTCAGGGTAAAATTACGATTTCTTAAATGAGAAGCTAGCCAGCTATAAACCACAATGAATTAAGTGGGGACAAAAGCACACGCGTTCGCAAACCACCTGTTTCATTTGTGGGAAAGATGACTAGTACAGACTCGAACCACATGTAAAGGGAACCGGCATAGCTATCACGAGACAGGTCAACACTTTAAAGGCTTTCTACGTCTGTGCGAAATAATTTCTGAGTAATAGGAAGAACGGGGGGGGGGGGGGGGGGGGGGCGGTAGAGGAGCAGGAAAAAACAAAAATGAAAACTGTGCAAGAAATATAGCCTTACTGGTCACTCCTATTACTTCAAAGCCCGAAAATGTTCTTATATTAGGGTTTTAACGTATGTTAGTGGAATTAATGATGTAGCCATATTTCAGTATCACATTATATATTTATTTATTTATTATCCTTTCGAACCGGTCAAAGCCTGAGAAGATGATAGATCAACTCAAGCGATGAAGAAAGATTTACCAATAAAATGTTTGTGATGAGCTTTAATCTAAGTAATGCACTTCAGAAATGTAAATAATGTAATTACAAAACTTCAAATACTCCACACACACACACACACACACACACACACACACACACACACACACACACACACACACACACACACACACACACTCACACACACACACACACACACACATATGCACACACTCACAAACACCAATTTTCTTTTTATAGTTATTCTAACTATAAATAGAAACATATTTCTCCTGTTCGAGTGTATAATTTTTCTCTCTCCCTCTTTATAATAATATTTTTAACGAATAAAACACACTATGTGTGACAAATATTTCTACCCCTTCCTTTATTGGTCACTTATTCTTTTATATTTACTATCCATACCTGTACTTTTATTTATGAAATACTTTTATACTTACTATCCATACCTGTATTTTTATTTATGAAATACTTTTATATTTACTATCCATACCTGTACTTTTATTTATGAAATACTTTTATATTTACTATCCATACCTGTACTTTTATTTAGGAAATACTTTTATATTTACTATCCATACCTGTACTTTTATTTAGGAAATACTTTTATATTTACTATCCATACCTGTACTTTTATTTAGGAAATACTTTTATATTTACTATCCACATCTGTACTTTTATTTATGAAATACTTGTTTTGGTGATAATTTTTGAGCACTTGCTCGTATTGCTGACGAGTTTGAAGTAGACGTTGCACACTGCACGCTGAGTACACACACAATGTGGAAAATCACAGGACCCTCCTAAAACAGATTAGTAGACATTGCCCTTAGTGCTATCATAACTGAATGACACTGGTCACCATTCATAGTGGAATTAGGATAAATTCCTGTGAATGGATGAGCCACCTCAAATCTGGTTATGAATAAACGGCTTTCTGCATGACACAAGTTCCTAAGAAGTTAGTCAGTTGGGTCAGCCAATGATGGCATACTGGCCAACCTATAGTTAACCAATGGCCGTCTACTGGCCTGCTGAAGCTGATCAATGGGTGCTGAGTGAATGCAGAGGGAAGCCATGTTGTAAAAGTCTGTCTGTTCACAATCACTGACCAGGGAACCCTACGTGCAATAAGATGTATCTGTTCACAATCACTGACCAGGGAACCCTACGTCCAATAAGATCTATCTGTTCACAATCACTGACCAGGGAAACCTACGTCCAATAAGATGTATCTGCATTCCCTCTGTCCATCTCCACCCCCAGAGTTACATGAAAATACTTCACCATGAGTAAACCACATAGTTAGTTATAAGTCTAAAACTGTAATATTCATATTTCCTTGCAGCTAAAACAGAATGTAACTTTTATATCTTTCTTTCAGCTGAGCGACAATGTATTTCAATTATCATGTGTACCTTGCGTGCTGTTTTAATTCTAAGATATCATTGATATTGTGTTCAGTAGAAATATCATGCAGTTTATGCTGGTTCATTTATTTGTAATTAACACTCTAGTCACTGTACCTTGTGTGCAATTTTAATTCTAAGATATCATTGTTATTGTGTTCAGTAGAAATACTATGCAAATTAAGCTTTTTGTTTTATTTGTAATAGCATGCTAGTCATTGTTGCAAGTCTGATGCAACAAATTTGGATTTATATAGAATAACATTATGATTCAGAGCCATAAACATGATTTGTATAATGTTGGTCATGACTAAGGAATTTTCTGTTTTTGTTGTTTGGTTTGTAACTCAACTTTGTTGATACAACATAACTGTATCTGGAAAAACATAAATGTAACTTAATGCATTAATACTGCATAACTGTATCTGGAAATTGTAAATGTAACTTTAATTCATTAATATCTTATAACTGTATCTAGAAATTGTAAATGTAACTTTAATTCATTAATATCTTATAACTGTATCTGGAAATTGTAAATGTAACTTTAATTCATTAATATATTATAACTGTATCTAGAAATTGTAAATGTAACTTTAATTCATTAATATCTTATAACTGTATCTGGAAATTGTAAATGTAACTTTAATTCATTAATATCTTATAACTGTATCTGGAAAAGCAAGTAACTTGTGAGAGCACAAGTAGCCAAACTATTTGTTCACCCGTGGTGAACTAAACAATTGAATTCAGTAATTGTAAATATATTCTGAAGAATTATTAAGGAAAGATAGTCAATGCCTGACCATCTGAAATTCTACAGAGGAATTATTGTTGAGTTTCTATGGCCATTGGCAAACTTCCTTTGGTATCCTTTGCCATTTTACACGTCCTTTGATTTCCTGAAGCACCATTACAACTACCTTGAGTACCTACATCTTCCCTGGTGCACCTGTAAACTGGACACAACATGCCCCATTTGTGAACTTGTGAAGCCAGCCAGCATGCATTGTTTGTGAGCCATGAAGTTGTATTGTCATCTACCACAGTGGACATAGTTCGACACTTCATTGTACTGAAGCAAGTTAATGTTTCTAGTAGACCAATGTCATACATAGTGTAGCCATTGTACTGAAGCAAGTTAATGTTTCCAGTAGACCGATGTCATACATAGTGTAGCCATTGTACTGAAGCAAGTTAATGTTTCTAGTAGACCGATGTGATACATAGTGTAGCCATTGTACCGAAGCAAGTTAATGTTTCCAGTAGACCGATGTCATACATAGTGTAGCCATTGTACTGAAGCAAGTTAATGTTTCCAGTAGACCGATGTCATACATAGTGTAGCCATTGTACTGAAGCAAGTTAATGTTTCTAGTAGACCGATGTCATACATAGTGTAGCCATTGTACTGAAGCAAGTTAATGTTTCTAGTAGACCAATGCATCAAATTTTGTGTTGTTATTAAATGACTTTTAATTCTTACCTTTTCTATACTCTACCCATAGGTCAAAAGTCAGACTGCGTTCTCTTAACTGTGGTGTTTTGAAAGGTTAACTGCTCTGGCAGTATGTTTTCCTGATTGTTTCTAAACACGTATAGTTCCTTAGCATTAGTAATGTTTCGCTGTGCTCCATGTCTGTCAGTCTGGCTCATAGCGAGTCGTGGCGCCAGCCACAAGAAGAAATGCAACGGGTGTATGCCGTAGTTTCTCGAAACACTTGTTCCATATCATTTCTGTGGTCTTGGCGACTCAGTCACGTGACTCGCTTTAGTAGTCGGGGAGAAGAAAGTCAGCATAGGGATACAAGTCATAGTCAAATGTCCCAAATTTAGTTAGGAGTAAAAGTTACAGGCTAAACGTGAGAGGATATATGCAAGTATTCCCTTGTGAATATACTGACTTATATAACTATGTAATATTTCTTTAAGTATTCCATTGTGAATATACTGACTTATATAACTATGTAATATTTCTTTAAGTATTCCATTGTGAATATACTGACTTATATAACTATGTAATATTTCTTCAAGTATTCCATTGTGAATATACTGACTTATATAACTATGTAATATTTCTTTAAGTATTCCATTGTGAATATACTGACTTATATAACTATGTAATATTTCTTTAAGTATTCCATTGTGAATATACTGACTTATATAACTATGTAATATTTCTTCAAGTATTCCATTGTGAATATACTGACTTATATAACTATGTAATATTTCTTCATAAATATTCTTTAAACATCATCCCTTGCTTGGACAGCGAAAGCTGGAATGGTTTGTGTCTTATAGTGACTGTGTCAACTTGGCTCGCCCCATTTCTCATTATTCCTGAATCTACAGTATCGGGTACATGGATTTATATCAGTTTCCAGAGGTGTAGGAAACAGTGACACAGAGTAAATTATCAGAAATTTAGCCATCAAGGAAAGTTACAGAGTGAAATGAAGAGATATATTAATGATTATGTGTGTGTATGTGTGTGTGTGTGTGTGTGTGTGTGTGTGTGTGTGAGAGAGAGAGAGAGAGAGAGAGAGAGAGAGGGAGAGAGAGAGAGAGAGAGAGAGAGAGAGAATGACACAGAGAGATAGTGTGCATTTAAAAAAAAAATGCTGACTGTTTTACTGCTTGTTACTCAACCAGTAAAAGATCAATTAAACAAATAAACATCAGACTTTAAATTCACTGGTACTCTATAAAGAACGGAAAGCTACTCGGGAATCAAACTACAAAATACTCTGCTTTATTCATCTTGCTTCATTTATCGTTACTCATTTAATACTTATGTGGTCGTGCAATCAAGCAGACCCGTCCTGATGTTCTTTAAAAGTATAATAAAAATAAATTTTAGAAGTAATTACTGCCACCATGAACGCGTGTTCATGTCTGTAATCATAAACATGTACGCACATAGAGATATATATTCAAGCAAAAAACCCATCTGTACACCTCTTTATACATACAGATATATTGTGAAACAAAAATAATGAAGGTTATTTTATTTTTTGTGACAATATTTAAATGACTTTTTTCATGTGTTTCTTTTTCAATGAGTTTTTTCCCCTGTGGCTTTTATCAATGGTTTTCTTCCCATTGGTTTTTCACCCCTACATCTCTATTTTTCCACATAAGCATATAAACAAGTATTATGTAACATTATAACTCATGATTGGGTTTATAAATATACATCACCAGGCATAAATTATATTTTAATTTTGTCACAAGTAATCTGTTTGATTATCAGCATTAAAATTTGCTCTTGATTTCCAACGCTAAAATGTGCACACAACATTTAAAAGAAAAATCTATAAACTAATTTAACACGGAACTATTAATAATTTAATGGACTTTGTTGTGTAAAATAATTTAACACAGAAAGAAGTAGAACTATTAATACTTTAATAGACGATGTTGTGTAAAATAATTTAACATAGAAAGAAGTAGAAGTATTAATACTTTAATAGACGATGTTGTGTAAAATAATTTAACACAGAAAGAAGTAGAACTATTAATACTTTAATAGAAGATGTGTTAACCAGTCCCTAGTTATTATTTTAAGAACAAGCTCTGCAGTCATGCAAACATTGAACTGGAATGGACATGATTGACAGTGTCATGTCAGTTATCTTCTCTTGCCTGCAGAGACACCTACTATTCTGTCAACTAGTGAGAGCACACACTGGACTGAGTGAACTGTGTAGGGAAGAGTGGGTTAGAGCGATCATAATGCGAACCACTGTACTTTATGAAAACTTCAATTAAGCAAACAATGGATGACTTGTGAAGTCTGTAAGTCTCTTTTGTAGGTTCAGTAACTTTTAGCTTAAGAAAGAACATGGCTGTTACATGTGTGTGTGTGTGTACGTATGTTTAGGTTTTGTCTGAACTACTATTATACTTGCTTGGATAATTAAAGTACAAGCATACCAGTTAACCACAGGCTTAGATTAAAGTACAGGCATACCAGTTAACCACAGGCTTAGATTAAAGTACAGGCATAACAGTTAACCACAGGCTTAGATTAAAGTACAGGCATACCACTTAACCACAGGCTTAAATTAAAGTACAAGCATACCACTTAACCATAGGCTTAGATTAAAGTACAGGCATACCAGTTAACCACAAACTTAGATTAATAGATAATTCCTTCTTATAACCTTTCATGGACATCTGAAAGTTTGACTGATATCTAGTTTGGGGAGGGGGGGGTCTATCTTGAAGACAAAGAAAATTAATTACATTACAAGCCACTTACTAATGACAAATATAAACATCTCGACACTGGATCTCTCAAAATGTGTCGGCCTTTCTACCTGTTAGAGGACAATAATTTCAACAGTTTTTGGCAGGTGGAAAAGTGTGCATGTTGAGGAGGAGTGGGGGGGGGGTCGTTGCGGCAAGATACAGTCTCTGGGTCTTAGGATGTGAAACTAATCCCGGTTGGCAATTACGCTGTTGCATCTCAGTGGAAACTGGACTCCTTCAATATCACTGGTATGTCTGATAGGTGCGGCTGAAGAGGCGACACAAAGCGCTAAGTGTTTGCGACGGACAGAGCGCTTAATTTGTCGCTAATTACTGAGGAAGACAGGACAATTAGCCCCAGAGAGGTCTAGGAAGAAGTCCTTAGACGAAGAGTCTGAAAGTGGTAACTCGACACCGACAGCGGACTGACCATCCCTTGCGTGCCATCCTGTGGCGTGGTGTTGTGTCTGCGTGCTGGGAAACTTTGGCTGGCTCTCCGTTGGTAATTAAAGTTTTTGACTGCTGCACTTCGACTCAGGGCCTGGCTCTCTATCCTTTTTATATATCCGTCTGTCTATAAGTCTTTCTCCACCCACTTCCTTCTTAATACATTTTTCTCTCTCTGTCTGATTGTGATCGGAACTTGCAGGCGATTGAACCTCGAACAAAAACGGACCAACTGGATAAAACTACGCTTGATATATATGCGCCCAGAAAAGTACAATGAATTTTCTATCTATCTATCTATCTATCTATCAGTTTGCTTACCTATCTTAGTACCTGCCTCCATGCCTTACAGCTTTCTACCTACCTGCCTTTCTAGGCCTGCTTTCTACCTACTTTAACTACTATGAGTCTGCCTAACTAATGTCGACATTAATCATAATTAGAAATTGTTATTCCAATTCCACAATTGAACAAATCAGACGTCTTGATGAACGAAGATTTCGTCAGCAGGACGAAAAAAAACCCACGCATTAAATTCTTAACTTGTCATTGCAGTTTTACTTCAAAATATTTTCGATAAATTGAAGTTTAAGGACAAATACCACAAAAACGTTTTCGGTCTGACCGCATATTATCAATAAAGCCGAGAGAACGGATTGTATGCTGTACCGATTAACTGCAACAGTCTTTCTCTGACATACATTCCCACAGTTTTCGACCCCTTGACATCCCCGGCCTACAGAGAGCTTCGAATTCACATAACAATCAACTTTCAGTCAACTTCTGCAGATGGAATGTGCGCTAAGGGGATGATCTGCAAGTAGATTGTTATTTTCCATTTTTGTGGCCTCTCTTTGTTAACGGAGCTTCTTTATTGCAGGCTAATTATGTTTCCGGTTTAATAGTTGACGGATATGACGCTTAAATAGCAAATTGTGTATATGATTTCTAGCTCTCTCTTTTTTTCTCTCTCTCTCTCATCTCGCTCACTGTCTCAAATTCGTTCCCTCTCCGAATGTTTCTGCACAAATTCATCTTTCTTGCTCTTATTGTGCCCTACTTGCTCTCTCATCCTTTCTCAAATTCACATGTTGCATATGCATACACACACAGACACACACACACACACACAAGTGCGCAATCACACAGACAAATAATTATATATAATCTTTCCTTTTAAGCTGAATCTCTATGTATCCCTACAAATTCTCTTTTCCCCTTCCTCCCTCTCTTGCACGTATACATCTGCAGACACCGACACCAGTACATAGATACATCTTTTCTCTTCGACTGATAACATTCCAAGTACTCTGTCTCTCTTAGTCTCTCTTTCTCCCTCAATCTCTCATTCTCTCTCAAACTCTTTCTTTTCTCTCAATCTCTCTAAGTCTCTCTCTCTCTGACATAACCTTTCTCTAAGATTAATATCTCTTGCTGTATCTTCACTTTCTGAATTACATGTTTCTCTGTTTATCTCAGTCTGTTTGCCTCCGTCTCTCTCTCTATTTCTTTCTTCCGTTTCTCAATATCCTTCTCTCATCTGCTGCCAGCATCAGACTTGAGAATTGTTACTGAAGGAATGTTTTCATTAAGGAAAAAGGATTCCTGTTTCCTTTCCTTTCCTGAATGATGAGTGCGATGGTAGGAAGATATGGTCAATTGTTCGTATAAGTACTTGGGCATATTGTGAGCGTGCGTCAGGGACCTTGACATAGCCTCAATGACTTGTGTGCGTACAGCATGTTGAACAGACAGATGAGTCCAAACACGTATATCCTTCCTTCTTTCCTTTTCTATAGATTGTGTAAGTGCTATTATTGTGGGTTTTTTAAAATTTTACAGGAATGCGTGCTACGTTTCAGAAGAAGACTTGGATTTTTGTGTTCATAGGTCATATTCATTAAAAGCGAAATCAGGAAACAAAACCTAAATTTAGGCGATGTCAGGTCAGACAATTGTGGCTATTTATTTCTATCCTTCTTTATAAATGTAAGTCTCTGTTTAAAGTAACCCCCTCTTCTGTTCTTTTCTTCTTTCCTTTCCTCTTCATTCTTCTGTCTTCTCTTCCATTATCTCCCCGTCCGTTTTGTCTCCCCCCTCCCCCCTCTTAATCTGGTATGACGCATTCAAAGTCCTGAGGTGAAGAAAATGTTAATTAATTAAGAAAAATGGCATTTATGTTAATTCAGCAACTACAGCCACTAATGTGTGGACAAAGTTAAAACGTGTTGCTACTTCTGCATATATATATATATATCTGGACAGTGAAACTAGTTACTTAGTGGGAAGGACACAGGAAAAGACAAGTGTACATCTTGGTGCCGCTGACAACAACGACACAACAATGTGAGAGTATATTTGGTGCCATTGACAACAACGACACAACAATGTGAGAGTATATTTGGTGCCATTGACAACAACGACACAACAATGTGAGAGTATATTTGAAACAGACCATCGTAATGCATTTGAATTTTCAGATCAGAACTTGTGGAGTGATAAAATAAAATAAAAAAAAAAAAACTAACAAGAAATTAAAAGAAAATAAACATTAAGTCTAACTGCAAAGCAACGCACACACACACAACCACACATACCCCCCCCCCCTCAAAACTCAGCTAACTGATCTTCTTCATCTAATTTAAGAACATGTATCGCCACGCTGTTAAATAACCCGATGACAGAGACAGATAGATAAACCCGTGAATGAAGACTTTTATGGACGCGATAAGAACCGTTTGGCACTAGCTCTGAATCTCTCTTCTTTTTCTCCCACGATATGGCCCCACTATCTTCCCGAGGCAAGGGTCACATATTGTTTATCTGATGAGCTGGGAAGCGAGGCTTTGGCAAACATTTTAGAAAATCTACCATTCTCAAATGAAAGGGTGGGAATGGAATTGCTTGCTTGCACATGACATGTTTCAGTCTTGAAGGAAAAACGGTGGGAGGGAGAAAGGGAAGGAGGGAGGGAGAAAAAGAAGAGAGTGAGAGACAGAGAGGTGAAGGGGGAAATACATTGAAATAGAAAACGAAAACAGAAAATAACGGCCGGATAGAAAAGAGATGGAACTTGATGCATTACTAAACTGTTGCGTGCAAAGTGGTGTTATTTTGAGGAAAAAAAAGATGAAACAGAAGACAGATGAGGAAAGGGAGAGAAAAGGGTGTTAGTTATTTTAATTAATTAGGTTAGGCATGAGAAATATAAATGAGTGAATGCTTTTGTTTTGGGGTGGTTTCCCAAAAGTAGTGTACAAGATTTCATTTCAGTTTGATGTCAACCGACGTAATTAAGAAGCCACTGATTAGTTTTTTTTTCCCACTACAAAGATGTACTTATTTTATTTTTAATGGAAAGATGATAAAACATTTAATAAGAAAATTATTGTGTTCACTCATGTGACGTAATTGTTCTTATAAAAATTACAACCTAAGACAATAACTACTCTCACCGCGTGTCAGACAAAATAAATAAATTATAAAGTCACTAATAACTAGCTTTATCACAGTGACGTAATTGTTATAAAAATGACAACCTAAGACAATAACTAGTTTCACCACGTGTCAGACAATAAATTATAAAGCTACTAATAACTAGCTTTATCACAGTGACGAAATGTTTCTTACAAACATAAAATAAATACAAAATTACAAATTACAGATAATAACTTGCTTGATTGCACTGACGTATCTTTTCTTACAAAATATGACAAATTAAAATCCCAGATAATGATTTTACTGAAACTACAAACTACAAACTACTAATAATAGCTTGATTTCCGTGAAGCTCATTTTCTTGCTAAAGATATCACTGACAGAGACCCAAGAAATAGTTTTGCTCACAGTGACGTAATAATTCGCATCATAGATAACACTTTACGAACCCATAGAAAGATGAAATTGGTCGAAATGGCTTAATTATTCGTAGAGTATAAATAATAAAGCCTTCTGATTGCATTTATAGATAATGAATTCTGCTGTGGACAGTGAGATAGTTAACAAAATGTAAACGTAACCAAACAATGAGCAGAATTGGTTGCATTGTTCAAGAGAAGTGTTTTCCTGTGGGTCCTGGGAATCCAGATCTACCAGGACCCTCCCCTCATCTGACTAGACAACGCTACTTTGATCTCGGAATCGTACTTACTCCGTAAACAGTCATAGACTACAAATGTAGCACTTGTCACCTAACAAAAATGTACTCTGTAAACAGTCATAGACTACAAATGTAGCACTTGTCACCTAACAAAAATGTACTCCGTAAACAGTCATAGACTACAAATGTAGCACTTGTCACCTAACAAAAATGTACTCTGTAAACAGTCATAGACTACAAATGTAGCACTTGTCACCTAACAAAAACATACTTATTACATATAGAGAATTGTTACAATTGTAGCACTTGTAAAATAAGCAGAGGTTGAAAATTCGACAAATCCACTTAAGCCAGGTGCTAAATTTTCGACGATAGCTCTCATTAAATTGTTTCTTGAAGTTAAGTATTTCCTTGTAGAAAACAAGAGAAAAACTATTTTCATCTCGCGCTCCATTTGAAATCTGACAAAGAAAATTGAATGTCAAAACAATACTGTATACAAATGTGAATAACAATTAATGGCCCAGACAAGCAATTACCTAAACAATCTATTATAATTAATGACTGACCCCTCAACACTTGATATACATCCTATGCAGGGTATTGTCTAAGAAGGGACTGACAAACCACGGTTGTGGCATGTGCCTGTGAATGCTTGTTGTGAGTGCGTGTGCTTGTGAGAACATTAATGAAATTATTAATGTAATTTATATTGTAAGAACATTAATGTAATTTATATTTTTAGAGGAGTATTTTATAAAATATTGAAAGTTTTAGCGTTGTTTTAATATGTTCCTTTAAAGTACACCCCCCATATAAACACACACACACACACACACACACACACACACACACACACACACACACACACACACACACACACACACACACACACAAGGGCAGTCATTAGGCTGTGTCTTTGAAGCATTAGTAGCAGTCATTAGGCTGTGTCTTTGAAGCATTAGTAAAAATGTTCAGTAAATTATTTTTTTGCAAGCTAAATAGTTTACAAAGTAATTGACAGAAAATCGTATATATCAGTATTTGAAAAAATAAATAAGAGAAACTTACTTTTTTTAAACATTAACTACAAGTGTTAAGCGCGTATTAACAAATCAATTCATTTTGCTTTCAAATTATGTTTGAAAAGTGAACGAACCCTAACCAAATGAGCTACGGAGGCAAAATTTATTTCAGATGGCCTTTAGGAGTTACGACAGGAATTGGTTTCATGGCATACTTCTTAAATGACCAATCAGATACAAGATACACTTTATTTATTTTAAAATGTTTCTCGGTGCACTCCAAGGGGTTCCTCTCAACTAAAGATCTGTCGACTCTGTTTACTATTTTTTTTTATATGTATGAAATAAAATACGAACAGTGTAATTGCCGACAAAATGTCTCATCAACACAAAATGCAACCTGCCTGTATATCGCTCAGCCGCTTAAAGCCTGGAGGATAAGAAGCGCTTAGTCTGAGACAGTTCCAGTAAAATGGCACTAGCATGCGCGCCGAGTTGCATGACTGCAGAAGGTCTTTGAAAGAAATGAAGATTTTTTATTTTTCATTCTGGAACAAGAACTTTCCCACACTCTTTGAACCTACACCGTAGCATCTTTTTTTCTTCTTTTCGCCTCTTTCTATCTCTTTCTCTCCCACGCTCTCTCTCTCTCTCTCTCTTGCGCGCGCGCCCTCTCACCTACTCTCGCTCCCCCACTCTCTCTGTCTGACTCCCTAATCATTTCTCTCTAACGATAAAAGTAAACAGCTTCAAAAAGAACATTTCTGTTCTGAATTGAAACTACTAACTAATCAAGTTCAGCATTGTTTCCGGCAGAATAAGTCTCTATTTTCATCTTACTCACGATGTCGTGAGACGATTTCCAAATATTAGTCAAATAATGTAGAACTGTTGTAAGACGATTTCCAAATATTAGTCAAATAATGTCGAACTGTTGTAAGACGATTTCCAAATATTAGTCAAATAATGTAGAACTATTGTAGATGTAATTAATTACTTGAAACCAATGTGCTCTCATCAGCTAAAAATAATAATTAAACTGCCGAATTTATTAATGTTGAATAGACTCAGCATAAGAAACAAATGGGAACTTCTGCATATCGATATTAAGTGATGAAGGAATGAGGTTGGGGGGGGGGGGTGGCACAATCTTTTGATTAATTAATTGATAAATTAAATGCACTCATCAAGCCACGCATACTTACGCCCACACAGACACACAAACGCGCACACATTCCCTCTCTCTCGCACTCACACACACAAGTACATTAGTTCTAAAATGTTAGTTATAAAAAGAATATCGTCTCGTTAGTTATAAATAGAATAACCATTTTTAATTATTAAAAGATTACAGTCTCTTTGATTATAAAAAGAATGTAGTCCCCAAACAATTGCAATGCAGCAAGACTGGAAAAAACCTACATTAAAATTAGAAAAGAAACATCGACTTTAAGAGGGAAAATATTCTTTTTAACACGGACTCGATATCATTTATAATATGGCTGTGTATAATCGCAACACCAGAAATGTCATTAAAAAAAACAAAACAAAAGAACAAGTAGCATTAAAACAAATAACCAACCGGAAATGACGTTATCGTTCTTCTTCGCCTTGCCCATTCTGTACAAGTACTTTTTTTTTACCATTCCTGCGTGCAAGTGCAAGCAGTACAAATGTCCAATATAACTGCATTTAACTCTGTCCTTAACTACTGAAAATTCGGTTTGTTAGTTTGTTCCATGGAAGTATTGCAGAAACGAAAATAACCATTTCCTGTGCCATTCAGACAGCATTTAATACTATTTATAAATGGACTCTCCAATAGATCAACGGTATTAATTTCCTGTTTCGGCTAAAACGGTACACCCTGTGTTGTAGATCGTCGGAGGCTGGCTACTTGAGCACATGGCCCCGGGTGGTTCTTAACCCAGGCACGTGAAAATCCCTCAAGTTCTATGTATTATAGATACGCTACAGTTCTCCAGGCACGTGAAAATTCATCAAGTTCCATGTATTCATTGTAACGTATGCGGTACAGACGCAACTCTGTTAATGTCTTGGACTTCCAGAAATCTTAACGAATGAGCTTTCTTTATCCGTAACGCAAGACTGGCACGATTGATATATCATACAGTTATGTGCATGTCTGTTTGTCTTAATGGCCAAGTACTAATTGTGACGTATAAAAATTAGCATACCCTGCTGTTAAACTGTTGCGGCGGAATTGCATCTCAGAATAAACATACAGTGCTAATGCAGAGGGGAGCTCTTGTCAACACTGCCAGATTTAGATTTGGAGAGGTAACATCTAACGAATGATTTGAACCCGAAGTCCACTTTCGCCTTTTGGAAGATTCTGCAGTCGGGCACAAACATCAAGGTGAGGAATGATTGTCCTAGAAGAAAACAAAATTGGTGCCGCGAGTGCTAAAAGGAAAATGTCTGAGTAGATCATTTCCTGTGGATTTTCTTTGTTGAGTTTTTCCCCATGAACACTAAGCAAGGGCATACGCATTGTAAGTATTCCGCTGCCACTGATGGTGGACGTAGCGTTCTGTAGCGCACGGGGTCTTATTTATTGTCCCTTCCTACGGCCTGGATACGAGGTGTACCATCTTCAGTTTACAAGTTTGAGTGAGGATCAAACATGAGCCACAGGTGAGAGAACTAGTGTTTTATCTTGTGCCATATCACCTGTTCCTTACAGTGCAATAATAAGTGGATTTTAACAAAGATAAGGAAAAACTTTAGAAATGCAAATTCCAGCTTCAGTACTGTATTATTTCCACCAAATAGCAGCGAGATCTGTAGACATATCCAGCAATCTTACAAATATAAACTACGACCTTGAAATAAATTAACCTTTACAACTACTGCTGTTAATACCACTTAACAGCAACTTTCAACTAACAATAATGATGATAATGACGACGACGACGATGATGATGCCTTGCTTTGCAGCTAGCCAGCTATATCCATAACACGAAACTGAAAAGCAAGAACGATAACCCGAATATACTGGCTTGACTCGTGTCTGAAGTACACGATGAACTGCACAAAACATAACTACAACTTTCAAAAATATGAAGAGATTCAAATTCGTCTAACCGTCAAGTAATCACTCACATGGTATGTCAAATTACCCCATATTATCGTCTGCCGGTCAAACTAATCGATCCTTACTTACGTTAAAGAAAGAATTCAAAGAATTTCAAAGAATTCAGCTACCTTGGCAATAAGTTTTCGATGTATGAGATATTTTGTGCTTACCAATCAACACTCCTTTCATTGAATGTTGCGTAGTTTTGGACAGTGTTGTAAAGGTTTTCTAAAGCTTGAGTAATTCTATTGGTTGACAGTGTTGTTGTTAAGGTTTTCTAAAGCTTGCGTAATTCTATTGATTGACAGTGTTGTAAAGGTGTTCAAATGTATGCGTAATTCTATTGATTGACAGTGTGGTAAAGGTTTTCTAAAGCTTGTGTAATTCTGTTGATTGACAGTGTTGTTAACGTTTTCTAAACCTTGCGTAATTCTGTTGATTGACAGTGTTGTAAAGGTTTTCTAAAGCATGTGTAATTCTGTTGATTGACAGTGTTGTAAAGGTTTTCTAAAGCTTGCGTAATTCTGTTGATTGACAGTGCTGTAAAGGTTTTCTAAAGCTTGTGTAATTCTGTTGATTGACAGTGTTGTAAAGGTTTTCTAAAGCTTGTGTAATTCTGTTGATTGACAGTGTTGTAAAGGTTTTCTAAAGCTTGTGTAATTCTGTTGATTGACAGTGTTGTAAAGGTTTTCTAAAGCTTGCATAATTCTGTTGATTGACAGTGTTGTAAAGGTTTTCTAAAGCTTGCGTAATTCTGTTCATTGATAGTGCTGAATAGGTATTCAAAACTGGCATAATTCTGTTCAATGATAATGTTGTAAAGTTGTTCAAAATTATGCGTAATTCTGTTCATTGACAGTTTTGTTAAGGTATTGCATGATTCTGTTCATTGATAATGTTGTAAAGATGTTCAAAAGCTTACTTAATTCTGTTCATTGATAATGTTGTAAAGATATTCAAAAGTTTACGTAATTCTGTTCAAGATAGTGTTGTAAAGGTGTTGAAAAGCTTGCGTAATTCTGTTCAAGATAGTGTTATAAAGGTGTTTAAAGTTTACGTAATTCTGTTCATGATAGTGTTATAAAGGTATTTAAAGTTTGCATACTTCTCTTCATTGTAGGTGTTGTATCAGTATTCAAAGCTTGCATAATTCTGTTCATTGGTAATTCTGTAAAGGTGTTCATAGCTTACGTAATTCTGTTCACTGATAATGTTGTAGAGGTGTACAAAGCTAAAGCAAACTTTTGGATTGCTTGTGTAATTCTGCCCTTTGATAGTATTGCCCAGGTGTTCGAAGATTTTAATCTCTGAAGTGTTGGGAAAATTTTGCTCATTTCATATTTGCATGAAAATTAATTAAATTTAAAAAAAAATATTTGCGTAATTTTGCATAGCGTTGCAATGTTGAAAGAAGAAAATGCAAACTTTAGCATTGCTTGCGATATTCTGCTCATTGATAGTGCTGCATAGATAAACAAATCTATATCAATCTCTGGAGTGTTTAAGCTGTTTTGTGCAGAGCTGCATAAATGAAGGAAAATTAATTCAAATATTTGAACTGCTTATCTAGTTGTGCGGAGCAGTAGAAAAACCTATATTAATGTCCCAACTGTGGGCGTATAGGTTGCAATGTTCAACGAAGTCAGTACAAACACACCTTTAAAGTTCTTACGTATTACTGTAGTGTTGCAATGTTCAACGAAGTCAGTACAAACACACCTTTAAAGTTCTTACGTATTACTGTAGTGTGCGTAGTTGAATGAAGCTGAATTAAATCTGCGTAACTGTTTGCGTAATTCTGATTAGTGCATTTGTCGAACAAATCTCTGTACTAATCTTTAAACAACTGTCTTCGTTCTTCTTTCTAGAGTTGCGGCTGTTGAACGAACCCAAAACAACACTCAATAATTCTTTACTACCTTCCCTCTTTACATCAGTTAAAGAAATATGTACTCAATTTGTCAGCTACCGCCCTTATTCTTAGTTCAAGTTATCCCTTGATACAAAATAAAATGGAAACTAGTTAGGCATTCACTTCTTTTTCTGCAGATAATAAGCAGAAGTGTCCAGTAGGGTTAGGGTTAGAAGAGGTGTCCAGTATGTGTCCAGTTAGGGTTAGGGTTAGAAGAGGTGTCCAGTGTGTGTCCAGTAGGGGTCCAGTAGGGTTAGGGTAAGAAGAGGTGTCCAGTAGGGGTCCAGTAGGGTTAGGGTTAGAAGAGGTGTCCAGTATGTGTCCAGTAGGTGCATGCAATCAGAGACAACGAGAGGAGAGTAGTGCAGTTAAAAATTGTAGCAAATCAAAAAAGCAATAAAACTGTCCAATCAACACAAACAATAAAATGAATTATTTCATTTAATTTTATTTAATTAATCGCTTATCGGTACAGATGGCGATACGAATACTTATGATCATAGTTTTAATCATTCCTTTCCAATAAAGGGACTATTTAATTTATTTAAGTTCAGAAAGGACAAAAATGTCCTTTTCGCAACTACGTGATTTTAAACCTTGTCAGAGAAACTTAATGCACAACAATATTGAAAACATTTATCGTGGTATACACACACACACACACGCACACACAAACAAGCACGCACACATACACACACGCGCGCACACACAAATCTATCGATTGATTGACTGAATGGGGGATTGATTGAAGGACTGAACTGATTGATTACTAGATTCATTCATTCATTCAATGGTTATTTATTTCTCAACAACCGTTTACATCATTTCTGTTTTCTCAGGAAAAAAATACGAAACAATTTTTAATCAATATAAGCGGTATCTGATTATACAGTTTTGCAAATATTTGCTGCCGAAGTGCTGGCAACCGAATGAGTGTACCACGTGTGTTTTAGAGTTGATCAGTATAACTTCTCAAGTTGGAGGTGTTGATTATGCAAGTGTGAACTCACTAAAACAGTGTGTCATCAACTCCGTCATCCTAACCGGAAACTAGTGCTCCAAGTTTGCCGCTCGTGGTCGTTGATAAGCCGATTTTGAAGTCCACCACCACGATGCTAATGGCACCTGTCTTGCGTGTGTTTAGGAATTGCTGTCATTTGGTTGTTGTTGGGTGACTGTGAGGGAACTTTATTTTAATTTTGGTTTGTTTTTCTTGTTTCTTGTTGCTGCTGCAGTGTTGTGTCATTTTTTTTTTTCCATCTCCGTACTAACGCGTTAAATTCTCACGCGTGCAAAGCATCATATTTTTGGAGGGGTGGTGGCGGTGGCGGTGGTGGTGGTGGTGGTGGTGGTGGTGGTGTGTGTGTGTGTGTGTGTGTGTGTGTGTGTGTGTGTGTTTGTTTGTTTGTGTGTGTGTGTGTGCATGTGTGTAAGGCTATATAGAGGCTTTTTCGCAAAGAGACCAGTGTTCTTTCTGTTTTGTACAGAACCAAGATGCCTCTCTGGATTTTGCTCATAACCAGATGTCAATGTGTAGATAACAACGTTGCTAATTGCATTTTGCACAGATCTAAATGTTATAGTGTGTTGTATGCAACGCGTAGTGCTTGTTGTACACAACTTGAAATATAGTTTTTGAATGAAAAGCGTAATGCCTGCTGTCTTTTACACAGATCTAAATACAATTGAGGGTTTTGTACTAAATAAAATGCCCCATCTTCCTGTGCAGATATCCAAATCGATAGATACAGAGAAGTCCCTTGTCATGTCACGTTTGCAAATTAAATAAGTTTGAAAACGACATTAGATAACACTTCAAACATTTTTATTATTATATGTCTTTGCATTGCACGTGTGTCCACTTTGTGAGCATAGCCACATGAAACCTAAAATGCAGTAAATAGATTGTAATTAAAAAGAAAAAATAATCAAGTTCAGTGTAGCTGTGAGAAGGAAAGTGTTAAACTAGTTACGTGGAAAACATTTAGAGGAATGTTCGTAAACGCTAATAAACGGAGCAAATTAGGAATACTATTAAAAATGAAACATAAAAAAAACCCTGATTGGTGTATTGCAGTAGTGGATGTCGAGGGAGGATGACAAAGCAAATAAATAAAAATAGTTAATTTAACATTAACTACTGAGCAAATGATGATGCGAATAGGATATGAGAAACCGGGGAAAAGGTGGGAAAATGATGAGAAAAACATTAGATGAATGCATTATGATGCAGAATGTCGAAGCAAAATAATACATGAGAGACAGTGACATAAAACAGATAAAAGTGAGTAATTTGGGATAGAGAGTGACGAAGAAGACAAGAGATGAATAAACTGGGATAGAGTGATGAAGAAGAGATAAGTAAACTGGATAGAGTGATGAAGAATAAATGTGTAAATTGGGACAGAATGACGAAGAAAATATTCGTAAACTGGGTCAGTGGGTGAAGAAGAAGAGGTGAGTAAACTGGGACAGAGTCATGAAGATGAGATGAGTAAATTGGATCAAAGAGTGACGAAGGAGACAAGAGATGAGTAAACTGGGACAAAGTGACGAAGAAGACAAGAGACAAATAAACTGGGCAGAGTGTCGAAGCTAATAAACATCTCTAGCCGTATAGAGTGACAAATCTAATAAATACGCCTAGTGAGACAGAATGACGAAGCTAATAAATACGTCTAGTGGGACAGAATGACGAAGCTAATAAATACATTTAATGGGACAGAATGACGAAGCTAATAAATACGCCTAGTTGGACAGAATGACGAAGCTAATAAATACGTCTAATGGGACAGACTGACGAAGCTAATAAATACATCTAATGGAACAGAATGACGAAGCTAATAAATACGCCTAGTGGGACAGAATGACGAAGCTAATAAATATGTCTAGTAATACAGAATGACGAAGCTAATAAATATGTCTAGTGATACAGAATGGCGAAGCTAATAAATATATACACCTAGTAATACAGAATGATGAAAGTAATAAATATAACACCTAGTAATACAGAATGATGAAACTAATAAATATATACACATAGTAATACAGAATGATGAAAGTAATAAATATATACATCTAGTAATACAGAATGACGAAGCTAATAAATACATCTAATGGTACAGAATGGTGAAGCTAATAAGAGATGAGTGAGCTAGGACAGGCAGATACGAAGAAAACGTTTTATAAGGGGAAAGGGGAAGGGGGTAAAAGGACGTAGAGTAAGAAATCGATGTAAATGAGTGTAAACGGATAATGTGGAAACGAAAACAAGGAAAGGAATAAAAGCAGAGAGAGAGAGAGAGAGAGAGAGAGAGAGAGAGAGAGAGAGAGAGAAATTATGAAAGATTTTTTGAATGGACTAGTAGCGATGAAGAAGATTAATTTTAATCTATTGAAAACGAACAGAGAGTGGCAAAGAATATTAGACATGAATAGATTAGACGAGTTAATAACAAATCAATAAGTACAAGAATAGAAGCAATCATGTTTGTCCGTTAATGAATGATTAGTTTGATTTAAAGTGAAGAAACAATCAGGCACCGAAACATATATCTTAATTTATAGTCATTAACAATGTCTTGCAGATTTGTTGTTGTTGAACGAATAGTGTTTTTGTATTAAGTGTGTGCGCGTGCGCGTATTTTGTTTGGAATTAAAGATCAAACTTACAGAAGAAGTTAGTTCTTTTAATTGAACTTACAAGCAAATTCAAAGTAGACATTGTTGTGGAACAACTTTTCTGAAGGTTGGAGGGGAAGGGGGATCGCAGGGAGGATAACTCTGCTTTCAAGGAAAATCAAAACGTAAGAACGATACAGGATCACAGCCCCTCTTTCTGCTTGAAGGTGATTAGAAAATCTGTTACTTCCAGTTTTAAGTGCACTGCATAATTATTAGAACACAAGACTTAATTATATGCTTGCCTTAGTGCGCGTTTATTAAAATATCATAATGACATTTGCATCCTATCTTTTATCTTTTATCACACTGTGACAAGCATGTTGTAACCAATAAAATAACTCAAGTCAACATGTTTGTCTGTATCGGGAAGTGAGCACATAAGACTTTTAGATTCGTTTGATAAACAGACAAAAGAACAGAAAAACAAAAATAAGGTTCATTTCTAACTTGTGACGTAATGCGGTAGGAAACGTCACATTCAATGCGTGGTTTACAGAAAGGGTCGACTGTGAGTCGAATTTTTCAAATGAAAGTTAATTAATTTCAAAACCAGCATATCCCGCGGGTCTCGTGAGCCCAGTAGTCGAGAACAACTAAAGCTCGTTTCAAACTATCAAATGTCATATATTAAATGCACATATGTTCTTTTGTGTGTGTGGATTGAGGGCTGAGATGAACAACAAAGCTCATTACAAACTACCAAATGACATATATTAAAAGCACATATGTTCTTTAGTGTTTGTAGATTGTGGGCTGGGAGAGACAACAAATCTCATTACAAACTACCAAATGACATATATTAAAAGCACATATGTTCTTTAGTGTTTGTAGATTGTGGACTGGGAGAGACAATAAATCTCATTACAAACTACCAAATGACTTACATTAAAAGCACATATGTTCTTTAGTGTTTGTAGATTGTGGACTGGGAGAGACAACAAAGATCATTAAACAATAATTGCTATGGTAGTTTTAAGTGTTTTGATGCTTTGAGCCGAGAACTGCTAAAGTTAATTTCAAACTACCAAATATCATGCTGAAAATGAAGCGTTCACGTATTCTTGTGTATATGTGGTTGTTTGTGTCTGTGTGCGTGCTGTCTGCTGAGTAAAAAACATAAATGAATTTTTTTTTTTCCAACTTACAACGAACTGCGAGACTACGGTTCAGCCCTTCTTTCGTGTTTAACTGGGCTGGCTTTGAGATGTGGACAAAAATATCAAATAAACAACAAGCAAGCACACAAAACACAACAAAAATCCCCGAAGATTGTCCATTTTCCAAACTACCACGTATCGGGTGGTGAGACGTTGCAAGAAGGTTCTCGCTATCACCCGAAGTTATTGCGTCATTATTTCAAACAAATTGCTCTTGCCGAGTTGGCCTGCCAGCTCCCCTGTTTCTTGCCTCCGCGAGATGGCGGTCTCCTCTCAACCAGCGGACAAATATTTAAAACGTCAGTCAGGCAAAGATCGTAATTGCCCTTTGGGACCGACAATTGCTCTTCCCTTTGATTTCGCTTCCAATCAATCGGCACTGGCTTGCCGCCGTGCAGAGAGGAAATTATCAATTGGGGACTGGAAAAGAGAATCCTAAAGTGGCAGGTAAAATGAGGGGCTTTTTGGACAGATCTTGTTCCATCAGAGATCAATATTGAAATCTCTACCATAGAGTATAGAACCGAAAACAGAAAAGCAACAACAAAATAAAAAGAAACGAAACAAAAACAAAAAAATCGCTGGAAAGTGTATGCGCAGACCAAATGCCATTAGAACATATAATGGAGGTAAGTGACTCACGGAGATAAGTGACCTGTGTGATGTGACATTTATGGAGACAAGTAACCCATGGAGACAAGAGACCTCAAAAGACATGATCTTGTGGAGAAAAGTATCCCATAGAGATAAATGACTTGAGGAGACAACTGACATGTCGCGACAACCGACCTTGAGACAAGTAGCCCGAAGTGGCGTGTGATATGTGGATTCAACTGATCTGTGGAAACCAGACACCTGTGGAGAGGGAACTGGGAAAAGAAGATGTATATAGAGCTACAAAACCTGTGGAGAAAAGTGACCTATGGAGATGATATATCTATGGAGAAAAGTGTCATATCGGTAAGAGAGAGACATGAGGAAACATAGATTCTGTAGATATAACCTATGGGAAAAGTGACCTAAGGAGATGAGATCTATGGAGAAATGTGTCCTGTGGAGAGAGGAGCAGACAGAGAGAAAGAGAGAGAGAGAGAGAGAGAGAGAGAGAGAGAGAGAGAGAGAGAGAGAGAGAGAGAGAGAGAGAGAGAGAGAGAGAGAGAGAGAGAGAGAAGGAAACAAGAATTCTGTAGAAAGAAGAGACTTGTGAAAAAATTGTCCCGTGGAGACAAGATCTTGCAGAGACAAATGACAAGTGGAGACAAATAACACGCAGCTGACGCGTGACGTGTGGAGAAATTTGGCCTGTAGAGACAAGAGACGTATAGAGCAAGGGACTTTGTGACAGGAGACCTGTTGAGAAAGTGCAAGATGATGAAATAGCACAAGAAGTGTCCCTTGGGATTTGATAAGAAGTCATCTAGTGGAGACAGGAGATCCATAAATATAAAATAACATATGGAGATGAATAACCCCTTAAGGCAAGTGGTTCATAGGGACAAGTGGCCCATAGAGATATCTGACCTCTGGAAAAAAGTGAATTGGAGACGCATGACTCATAGAAACAAATGATTCATGAAGAAAATATGTGAAACCTTTTACAACACGTGGAAGCAAGTGACCTTGAAAGACAAGTGGCTCAATAAGATAAATGGTCAAGTGGAGAAAGATCATCTCTAATGACATCTCTCTACTGACATCTCTACTGACATCTCTACTGACATCTATAATGACATCTCTACTGACTTCTATAATAACATCTCTAATGACATCTCTAATAACATCTCTAATGACAACTCTAATCACATAAATAAGACAAATGGCCTGTAGAGAAACTATCTTATTGGCACAAATAGCCTATGGAGATAATAGCTATGAAGAAAATTGGACGATGGCTATAAATTGTCTGAAAATACTTATTGACTCTTGAGAGATGAGTAACCTGAAGGATAAGTAACCAGTGGAGATTTGTGATCTGTGGAGACATAAGACGTTTGAAGACATGTAAAAACATATCTGGAGACTAGTGGGGATAGATATAAAGCCCATGGAAAAAAAAACGCGATCCCTGAAGACAGACAACATATGGAATCATGTAACATATGGAGACTCATGATTCGTGGATACAAATAATGCCTGAAGACAGGTTATACTAAAGACAGTAAGGCCCCAAACCTGTATTCGAAAGACAACATATTGATAGTCACGAACGAAAGCAGAAAACACGACTTTGATAATAGGTAGCAGTTAGAAGACTCCAGTCTTTTATCCGACTGGTCTCGTCTGACACCAAATCAGAAAAAGAAATTTCCCGTCATGCAACGTTTTGCAGGAGGCGGAAACTTGTAAAATCCTGTGAGGAAGCAAACCTATTATACAATAACCACTTTCAAGACTATACAATTTCAGCTAATTGTATAACTGATATCAACTGGTACCTGGTCTGGTAACAGATGACACAAGGTCCCTAATACCAATTACTCTTGTTTTTAAAATCAGTCACAAATGTTTCCTATTTCCGCTAGTGAACCATTACAGAAACATAAAGAGAAACAAAACAGCTAGACAATTTTTCAAAATAAAAAATAAACAGCCTCAGTTAAAGAAGTAAATTTCATTAAAAAAGAAATAAACATAAATAAAGAAAATATGATTAGATATTTTCATGTGGAAATGAAATTGAAAATATACAAGTCATAGAGTCTGGTGTAACAATTGCACCCCACGCAAATGACCTTATCATCACTACCCATCCAGGTGGCCAGATTGCCACACCCCATACGGGTGGTCCAATAATCGCATCCTATATGGTGGCCCAGTGGTTATTTTCATAGATATGACAAAATGATTACTCTAAATAATAAAATAATAAAATACTATTCTTTAAATTACCAAACAGTTAACTATTTTGGATTTTCTTTATAAATCGCATAGACTCACATCTGAAAATTTGTTCATTAAACTATCGGATATTTCTGAACTTACTAGCAGCAGCGTGATACTTATTACTGAATCTTCAGACAACTATTGACCCGTGAACCATTACTGAACTCTGTATTATGAACCATTACTGAACTCTGTATTATGAACCATTACTGAACTCTGTATTATGAACCATTACTGAACTCTGGATTACGAACCATTATTGAACTCTAGATTATGAACCATTACTGAATTCTGGATTATGAACCATTACTGAACTCTGGATTATGAACCATTACTGAACTCTGTATTATGAACTATTACTGAATTCTACAACGAGTATTTGACATTTATTTAAACTTTCTACTATAAACCTGCTAACTAACTATTACTGAACTTTGCTTTATGGACTATATACAAGAATCTTAGTGCAAAAATTTGTAGAAATAATAATTTACTCACATAATACATCTCTACATAAAACATAAGTATAACATATCAATAGCAAAATGCACGAACTATTTCTAAGTCCATTCTCTCTCAATCAGTCAGTTGACTTGCCATCAAGCTAATGGCCGCCTTTCATCACCAGACTACTTGCCATTCCAAATTCAAAGTGATTAGACAATTGAATTCTCTACAGCAAAGGTGGGAAAACTTTTGCACGGGCCTGATAAAACTCTTGGAACAGTTCACGGACCAGATAGATAACCAATGGTCACAAAGTCAAGAAAGTTCAGAATATAAAATGAAAACAAAAGTAATTTAAAAAGTGTATTTTATGTAAAAAAAATAACTCAGTTTCAACGAAATGTTAATGAGATGGATGGTGTTGCTTACAATGAATCAGTGATTCAAAGGCAGGCTTAATTGATGTGGTGGACAAGCGGGCCAGATGGCAATGTTAACTGTGAATACCTTGGCAGGCCAGACAAAAAAAACCTTCGTGGGCCAGATTTAGCCTGTGATACGGAGTTTGCCTGCCCCTGTTCTACAGCATGTAAACTTTTTATCCCAGTCCATTGGCTACTCTCCTTCGCGTAAATCTTATTATTCGATAATAAAAACTACTCATTCAGCAAAAACTGGGTTTTTGAATGCATCAGCAATTTCTAGCATATTCTCAACTTGAGTTGTTTACTCCAACTGACACAAAAATATCATCATAAAGAGTGCACAAGGTCGGGTCCTTTCGACAATTTAACAATTTATACAACAATTAAGTCTTGAACTAGGGGTAGGCAAATTTACTCTGCCACAATTACATTGTCCCGATGTAGGGTGACCCTTACCCACCCCAGTTCCCCACATCCCCATGGGAGTAAATCATATCTCACTGAACAAGTTCAGCTTCTAGTTCTCCTCCCCATATTAATAATCCATCTATATATGTGGATGGAGAATGGTCCCCATTGCGTAGGATCTGAACTTGTCCTCCCCCTCCATGCCTCCGACACTGAGTAAGTCATGCCTCTTTGCAAAACGTCAACTTCCTAAGTAACCCTAACCCTAATCCTAACCCTCTTTGCGAAACTTCAACTTCCTAAGTAACCCTAACCCTAATCCTAACCCTCTTTGCGAAACTTCAACTTCCTAAGTAACCCTAACCCTAATCCTAACCCTCTTTGCGAAACTTCAACTTCCTAAGTAACCCTAATCCTAATCCTAACCCTCTTTGCAAAACTTCAACTTCCTAATATCTCCTTGTGACTGTGAATCGAGAGTAGGCCAATGGCAAAATGTCGACCAAGGATGTACCCAGATACAAACAAATATATAGTGACTGTTATACTAATGTGTAAATCAGCTGCTTAGATTTTGCTATTTTTTACAGGAGCAAATTAGTTAACACTAAAGCTCACCTTGCAGTTCAGTCAATGCCAGTGGTATGTGCGTGCGTGCGTGCGTGCGTGCGTGTGACAGTCGTTTCAAGGGCCCGCACGCACAAGAGCTTAACCCATCAAGCCTGTCACAAATTGGTGTTGATGAGGCTCTAGCAGAGTTGAAGGGAAAGGAGAATCTGTTGCAGGATTGTGGTTATTTGGTTTAACGTTCAAAGCGACGCTTGGGCAAGTTTCATTTGTCTGTAAGGCAATCGTTTCGTATCTGGACACAACCAGCTACACATGACGTCTTTATTGCTTTAATGTTCTATTTCGTGTTACTTTCTAGATCTGCTTTATTTTATTGTTTGAAAACTTGCACCTTCCTAAATTGTGAGTGACCGTGCGCGCGTGTGTGCCATGTGTGTATGTGATGTCCGTTGTAATCACTTGTTTATAACGTAATATGACCTATCAAATGTCTCTGCCATATAATGCCTGTGACGAATTTATCAGCGATGCCTTTCCAGCAATTTGTTTGTGACGTGTGTCTTATCAGTTCTAACGTGTGTATGATTAGCATTGTCTGTGACGTGTCTTATCAGTTCTTATGTGTGTATGTTCTAGCATTGTCTGTGGCGCGTGTCTTATTAGTTCTTCCGTGTGTATGACCTAGCATTGTTTGTGACGCATGTCTTATCAGTTCTAACGTGTGTATGATCTAGCATTGTCTGTGACGCGTGTCGTATCAGTTCTAACGTGTGTATGATTAGCATTGTCTGTGACGTGTCTTATTAGTTCTTACGTGTGTTTGATTAGCATTGTCTGTGACGCGTGTCTTATTAGTTCTTACGTGTGCATGATCTAGCAATGTCTGACGACGATGTAGTGTAGAGTTTTCTAGAAATGTTCTTGCTTGCAAATTATAAACGAAAGACTTTAAACATCTTTAACACATACACGCAAAAACCCACAAACACACACAAGTACAAGAAAACACCGACAATATGTGAGTAACTGCAAAACTTATTACACATTAAGAGTCCTATATTTAGCAGATATAGAGGCGTTCACACTGCTGCAAACGACGTTAGCCTAAGCCTGTGTAGAGTGTTACGGATCTGTCGTAGTGAGATCTAAGATGTGGAAGATATTACTGACTCCCTTGCATCCAGTATCCGAGAATTAAAGTTATTGCAATGCAAATATATTTTCTTCAAGTTTCTAAGTAGATATTATTTCTTGCCGAATGTTTTAGAAGGAAAGAAAAAATGCAATTTCGAATGCCCTTGCGCGTGACGTTATTTAAATTTTAGGAATTGTCTATTTCAAGCTAGATTTCATTTTACTCTTTATCACAAGTGAAAAACAATAACAACAACAAGCTAATACATGATTTGTGACGAATTCTATGGCAAGATAATAATATTCATCCTAACTCAGCTCTTGTGCTGTTCTTAGCTAAGATAGCGATAGACGGCAATCCTGGGGTGGGTGGGTAGAGCGTGAGATAAAAAAAAATCTCCACAAATAAACCCCTAGATTAGATGGTGTATACAGTCAAATATCTAGATTAGGTTCAAATTCCGATTTTTTCTATTAAAAAAAAAATTAATTATTTATTTATAGAGGAGCTAAGTTGTATTTCAGACGCAATCAAAGTAAACGTCACGTTAAACATGACGTTTGTTCAGTGTAGAAAATGACACTTTAAATATGTTATAATCATTCCTTCTCAAAGTTATCCTTTGGAGATGTTTCAAAGAGTCAATTTCCTCGTGAATTATTGTTTTGGTTTCATTGATTTTTTTCATGAACTAAAGAACGTAAGATAGTAAATAAGGAAATTAGCTGAGTTTAAAATAACGTGACGTCATTTCATGATCGTATTAACTCTGTGTAGTTCTAAAAGTACGTCACTCTAAACCTCTAACACACCACCTCGCACTACAAGTACATTTTTTTTTTAAAAGTATCCATGTGTATGAAGGAGTAAAGAAGCAGTGCAGTGGAAACAAAACATAAATGGCATAATCTTTTATGATGTCAGAGCCGTTAACGTGATCTCAAATCAGAGGCTGTTTACGAAAACGAAATAAAATAAAGATGGCGGCTTGCGAGGAGAGTAAACCACTAACGGTGAGCTCAAGAAACAACATTAAACTTACAACTTGCGCTTCAATGGAATTCAAAGTCTACAAAAGTGTGACTGTAAGAACGTAGCTATACTTAATGCATAAATTAATTAATTCAATGGAATTCAAAGTCTACAAAAGTGTGACTTAAGAACGTAGCTATACTTAATGCATAAATTAATTAATTCAATGGAATTCAAAGTCTACAAAAATGTGACTGTAAGAACGTAGCTATACTTAATGCATAAATTAATTAATTAAATGGAAACAACATTTTGAAAATAAATATCATAGAATTTAATAGGCAATCTAAAATATCCTGTACTTTGAATTTTTAACTGATTGGGAACTGTGCTTTAAAGAACAAAACGTGCCAATCAGCCTTCAGAGCATTTTGCTCATAACACTATATAAACAACAACAAAACAGTCCAGACTTTCGAAACCAGTTCCTGCGTAAACCACTTGGATAGCCCGCTTACATTGTGAGCTAGATATCCTGCTAACGTTTTGATCCGACACCTAGTGATATTTTGGGTCAGATATTCTCCTGACGTTGTGACCTGATGCTTTGCTGATATTTTGGGTCAGATATTCTCCTGACGTTGAGCCTGATGCTTTGCTGATATTGTGAGCCAGATATTCTCCTGACGTTGTGACCTGATGCTTTGCTGACATTGTGGGTCAGATATATTGTTACCGATTTGACCAGATGCCTTGCTGACATCGTGGGTCAGATATTCTGCTGACGTTTTGACCAGAAGCCTTGCTGGCGTTGTGGGTCAGATATTCTCCTGACTTTTTGATCAGATGCCTTGCTAACATCGTGGGTAAGATATTCTGCTGACTTTTTGACCAGAAGCCTTGCTGGCGTGATGCAAATATACCAGTGTTTTGTGTTCAGTGAGGTGTACAAGTGCGCTGCGAATGCCATCACACAAGCCAGGGAAGGAATGCTCCACAGTGTCAATTGCACACGTCCTCTTGACAGGATACGGGCCTAACAACGACAGGCTGACAGGGACTCACCAGCTGGCTAATCTCCCTTGTTTGGCGATCAATGGTTGGGGACAAACCCAAGACGTTAGAGCAGGGGTCGGGAACCTATGGCTCGCGAGCCAGATGTGGCTCTATTGATGGCTGCAACTGGCTCCCAAACAAATGTTCAATTATAAAAAAAAAAACAGTGGGTTTTCCCAGTCTTACGCCTCCATAAAGAGACATCCGTTAGTGATTAGGCTTAGAGACTGATGAAATACCTTGTTTACTCCTTCAGAGAAACAGGCTAAAACCAGAGGTGAAGGTCGCATCAAAAGTTGGATACTAACTATCCATGTACAGTCACTTGTTGGTCACTTGTTTTCCGTAGCGCTAAGTTGTGAGTTGACCTCTACTTTCATTCATAAGACCCCTGAATGAGCGGGCCATGTTAGACGCACACTGCATCACGCCCAATCTACATGGGTAAAATTAGAGCGTCCATTCATTACTAGGACCGGACCTATCAGAACACAACATAGTGGTAATATCTTGATTTCTCTGTGTCGGGGCAAATTATACATAACTTCCTGGGACTCGCCAGTCTCAGATAGCTGGCACTTTTAGGGTCTGTGGTTTACGACCGTGTCAGCGCGGCAGGGCTGACCCTTTCTATGGCCACTGCATGCACAGCTGGACCACCCAAGCGCTACGTGCGTAAATAACGGTTCTCTGTCTGAATGAGTCTTTATAAACCAGGTTTGAATGTTAATGGGTACTCTGGGAGGAACAACCGCTTTGGGACGTTGTCCGGCGGCATCAATTATTCCGCGAGTCAATCAACCGATAAGCCTAACCCGCTGTGTCGATAACCATCGTGTATTGAAGAACGTAAACACATCGATTTCTTAAATTATAACTTGCATTTTATTTAAGTTATCATTGTGTGAATGTGCGAGATTGTTAATGTAGAAATTATATCTTTACTGCAACCTTCTCTAGACACGTGGCTTGGTAACAGTACGGCTAAACTAGAAACATTACATTCTTTGCCCCGACCCTATTACAATCGCTGTGCCACTTAGCTTTGTAGAAAATATATTATCAATAGTCGAATTGTGAGACAATGGTTTATAATGCTAAATTAACGGAATTGTAACCACAGAACGTTGGTGCACGTTCATATGATTCTTTTTATGTAAAGATTCTTTTGATGTAAACAATGTGTATAATCGCGTTTATACTTGTAACGTGTATGTGCGTGATTTTAATTCATATTCACTTTCTTTGTAAAATCTAAATGTTTTCTTTGAATGATTTAAATTCTCTTGCGTGAGCAATGTCGCATTTTAATTGTAACATGCATGAGCGTGATGTTGATTGTATTTTCATTATTATATTCAAACTATTGAATGTGAAGTCACACAGGTTTATCTGTCACTGAATTTCGTGTCCTAACTACGAGGTTAAATTTAGTCAGACTGAAGGATAAATCTGGGCAGCCAGCCTGTTTCAGAATAAGCGAGGAGATTTAATTAATCTAAATCCTGAAATTTAATTAATCTAAATCTTAATTCTGGAGCAGGGTCTTTAAATAAATGCTGGCTTGTAACAGCGATATTACATTTGTAGTAGTGGAGAAGACACCATGTGTATGCAATTGAACTAAATGCACACATTTACTTGAATTTTTAGTTTTAAACATAATGTATGGCTCTCACAGAATTACTTTTCAAAATATGTGGTGTCCATGGCTCTCTCAGACAAAAAGGTTCCCGACCCCTGCGTTAGAGCATCACGGAGGAATCAATCGCCACTTCGGTTACATCCCCTTGCCAACATCACATATAGTCTCGTCTCATTTCGTCCTTTCATAGTGTCGTTTTCAATACAGCAATAAATATATTGTCCACGTGACTGACTTTTTTTCTGACTTTTTTTAGCTGTCTTTGTATTTGATAACTGAAAGCTTTTTCTAATTGGAACAAAAGCCAAATAATAAGTTTTAGAATCAAACTACAGTATTAACACGTTTTGCAAAACAAACTGATGCGTCCTTTTGGCTTATGCAAAGTTGTAAATTCAAGAACACTAGGTTTGCAAGTTTAAAATATTTTTAAAAATCACGAAGAATTTATTAAAATCATAAAGAGACAGCGAAAATAATTCGATATTGAGCAGTTCACATAGTGTGGTCGGGACCCCTAAATCTGGCGATGGGAACCAAATCCCCCCAGAGCTATCAAGGGCCGAGAACTTCCTGAACGAAATCACCCCACCCCACCCCGCCGCTTCCAAGCCAGTTCTGGAGAACAGTGAAGCAAACTCAACCACCACCACCATCATTACACGTTACGACCCACCTTTCCCCCATTTTGGAGGGGTGTGTGAGATGGAGAGTATCGATATTGAGCGGTATACACAATGGTCAATGGAGAACTATGTCCTTGTAGACTTCAGAGCAGGTCGCCTGGGATTCCCCGAGAGACCGTGATTGGGATAAAAAGAAATGCATGGTAGGTTTAGTCATTTTTTAGCAGGGGATCCCTTAGGGTACCCTGAACCTGAAATTGTTTCAGGGGTTCCTCCAGGGTAAAAAAAAGTTGAGAAAGGCTACTCTAGAGCTAAACATGGACGAGAACGTCCTAAGAAGAAAGGCCCCACGCCATTTTTGAGAAAAAGGGAGGTAATAAAACTATCACTATTGCCATCCGGACCTGTTAGTTTTACTTTTGAAATATCTGACTGCAAATTATTTAAAATATCTAAATTAAATATGAGTCTTTGAAGTAAATGCAACACCCGAAGGCACAGCATACATAATAATACATTACAATGAAACCTGGAGCTTATACTTTCATCAAAGGGGAGCTAAACAATATATTGGCTTCATTGGCACCCATTTTCTTTATTTTATTTCTATTGTAAGCAAAATGAAGGGCGTTTACAAAGGAGTTAAATTCATTGTATTATTTAGTAATTAGTATAATCGATTTTTTGTGATAGCCACTTGGCTCACGTTTTGTTGAAGTTTGATCTTATGCACACAACATTCATTTACATGTACACCATTGTGGTAAAACGACTAATGCTATTGAAATAAAAGTGTATACATGTACACCATTGTGGTAAAAAGACTAATGCTATTGAAATAAAAGTGTATACATGTACACCATTGTGGAAAAAAGACTAATGCTTTTGAAATAAAAGTGTATACATGTACACCATTGTGGTAAAACGACTAATGCTATTGAAATAAAAGTGTACACATGTACACCATTGTGGTAAAAAGACTAATGCTATTGAAATAAAAGTGTATACATGGCCGATTAATGAGTCGAAAATGAATATGTAAAATCGATAATTTGAAACGGCCCGCAATATCATCAAAAACGAAAGAAAAAAACATGCGCATTCACTCATTTGTTTCATCTTCACTAGACATAGTTATTACAACTGCCCACTCCAATGCACTGCCCACTCCAATGAATGCTCTAAGAACAGGGTGGTGACTGCGTGACAAAATATACTTTATTTTATCTCTCTGACGGCAATTTATCTAGCTAGCAATCAGCCTGGCTGCCTGTCCAACCGTCCGTCCGTCTGTCCATCCATCCATCCATTTCTCTCTCTTTACAGCTTTACAGTGGACAAAGATGTCTCTTGGCGTCTCTCAGTTTAGTGTCTTGCTCTTCCCAAGTTTCAGCTCCGAATAAACGAGATATGGTCACAATCGACCAATGTACGGTTGACAAACTAAGAGAAAGTGTGTGTGTGTGTGTGTGTGTGTGTGTGTGTGTGTGTGTGTGTGTGTGTGTGTGTGTGTGTGTGAGTGTGAGAGATAAATCGTGATACAGATATATATATATATAGACAGGCAAATCTATAATTCTGTGGTATAAGAAATTTACAGCTTAACCTTGTGTTGCAGAAGAATGTTGTTCAAAACACGTGTCTTTAAGTTGATAACCTTTTGGCCTTGTGTAGCGATGTGTGTGCGGGTGGGGGTGGGGTGTAAACAGCTTGGTAGTGCGACATATATCTGGCATAGTGTACAGTTCTATGACACTTAGGTGTGCAGTTTGTGACTAAGCAATATGCTTACTGGTGATTATAAACATTTCTTTGACTTTGGTGCATTTCGCTAAATGCCGATGTTTGCTCCATTTAATGTAAAGACTGAAGTTGATAGATTTTAAAAGCAAAGAAACAACAGGTATGTATTTAAAGAAAGTTATCGATTAAGTTGAAATGTATGTGTCAGCTTTTACTGATAAACTAATTATGACAATTTGCTTGAATAAATTTTATCCCGTAAACTTGATTAAAGCGGCCAATAGCCTATCCCAGTTTATTGCCAGTTTATTGTTTGTTTGATGGTTTTTTTATTTTGTTAGAAAATAAAGAACAAAGAACATAAAAAATGGACCAGTCATGCTTATGTTAACCTGCTCTCAAATGTAGACATGATGACACAAGAAAACAAAAAACGCAAAGCCCGGACATTTTAGAAGGAAATAATATATGTGTACTCTCCTCACCATCATCAGTAAACACATTACCTGACTTCGTTCTAACACAATGTATAAATGAAACTTAGCTAATTTTAAAATGAAGGTACTATTATGTGTGTGTGTGTGTGTGTGTGTGTGTGCGTGCGTTCGTTCACGCATGCGGTAGAAAGTAGGTCTACGTCATGTTTCGTTCTTCGGATCTTCTTAAGAACCGACTGAATGAGCGGAGCAAAATGACAGTCCAGAAGTCCAAGACTAAAGTACCCCTCTTTAGTATCCCTTGTCACTCCCTCCCCTCTCTCTCCTTACAAGAGCTGTGCGGCTTGCCGTGGTCGCAGAAGTTGTTACTTCCTGCCTATCTCCGATCTGTCTTCAACGGTCGTGAGAAGTTTCCTTGAGTAGCTGCTTCGAGGTGATTGCTGAGTTTCAATCCCAAATTCTTCCCTTCGACGGATTAGTGGGAGTTGTCTAACTTTAAATTCATGTGTGAACGTTAAGTGTTTTCTTTCTCTCCCTCCCTCCTCTCTCTCTCACCACACACACACGCACACGCTCAAACTGACAACTACAGTAATACGTGTTGATTACTTTCTCACGTGCCGATTCTTCTTTCCCCATTTTATTTATGATTATTTGATTTGCCAAGTCATTTAACTCTTCCCGGTGCATTCACAGACAGGACTCTCGCTATAATTTGAGCAGAGAATCAAACAGTACTTGAATGGCGAGCATCGAAACTGTCGCATGGGCTGAGGGACCTCGCTGCGAAGAAAAGTATTTATTATTTAATTATTAAACACGTGTTTGTAATTAATTAGAAAGACCATCAGGCAATAAAAACGGCTGGCTCGGTTATTTTGACACGCACGCCTGTCCTCAACGGCTTCCAATAGCATTACAGTTAAACGACCCTTTGAAAGCGGGTCGCTTCTCGCGCAGATGTGACATTTGTATTTTCAGATCCTGGCTTGACTCGTCTTCAGAGCTAGACGACCGCAGGGAGTTGTCCGCCCACTTGCAGCAGGTCGAAACTACGCATTACAATAGTGGTGCGGCACTCTTTAACACCATCTATTGACTGCTGATGAGGCCAGGCGGGGATATGAGCACTCGTGTCTTATTTGCATATTTCAACCAGTCTCAAAACATGGTATGAGGGAATTTGGAAATCACGATTAACCCGCTTTAAAACTAACCCAATCGTCTCATAATAAACAGGTTGCTGATTCATACAAGCTGCCCTCCTGTCAATGTTAGGTCGTAACAAATAGAAAATAGTTCCAGGATTACGTTTGAGGTTTTAATCTTGAGTACATAATTTGATTTCTTTTTGCTGTTCGTAGAGTTAGAATTTAGAATAGTTTAGAATTATTTGATGAAACCCAAAGTAATATACAAGCTACTGAAATATGAAAATTAACTCGAAACTAAACTAAGTTATCCCTCGGATTTTCTGTCCAAAATAGAAATAAACCATTTATCAAATAAACATGTATGTATATTATTTAACAAGCATCAATAGGGAAAGACGCGAACTTTCCTGCAAATTAAGTCTTGCAACGATCCCCTGCTCTACTGCAACTCGCGCCTTGTCCCAAGACAAAAAGGTGTCTATGCTCCTTCATCCATCAAAAACCTCGGCTCTCAATGGTTTATACTGCGCGTTTAACGACAGGCCGAAGTCTGAGGGATGCATAGAAATGACAGAATAGAGCGAGAGTTCACCGCCGACTTCGCCCGTAGACATTAATTACAAACATTATCAACGTCTTGATAGCATCCCGGTCTCGCGTTACCAGGATGGCCAATTGATGTAAGCAGGAAGGCAACCGAGAAGCGATCCTCTGGAGACTCGGCGAGCCGAGATCGTGTTGATCCCGCAGTACGCACATTTTTTCTCCTTTCCTTTTTCTCCTTTTGACACTTGACCAATTAGCACACGTCGGCGTAAAGACCAGTCGATCACCATAAGTGATTATTTATACTCGTGCTGAATTATCTATTCACTCCCTTTTCAATACCTCATAACTCCATTGAGGATTCTCTCCCTTGCCAATTTAAGTTCATCTCCTGGCGTGTTATAAGTGACTGATTGGATCACCACTGTAACGCTAATAAAATTAGGAAGAAATGCCCTTAGAGACAGGCGATAGAAAAGAGACTGAAAGAAGAAAGGGGAGAATTTCTCTCTCTTCTCTACCCCACCCCACCCCCACCCCCAACACACACACACGCACACACACACACACGCACACACACACACACACACACACACACACACACACACACTAACTTGTAACTTATTGGCACGAAGGAAATTAATTAATCTTGCCATATAAAGAAAAAGCTTAAAAGTCGATCGAGAATAGGTTCGCTTTCGAGCACCTGCCACATAGATGACGACAGGTGAAAAGAAGAAAGCGGAAAGCCACTAGTGCCGATGCCAGACGATCGAGCGATACTACCTGAAACAACGTTCCGGCGCCCACTCGAAGCGCAGTCAATCTATTGCGTTTTGGTTCGGTTCGTGTTCGGGTCCATTATGGAGACTTGAGCAACTCGAAGGTACGCTGATTGGCATTACATCGGCCATCAACACGTTTGTTGGCAGGGACTGCATTCGATCGAGAGCCTGTGGAGCTGGAGGAGGGGGTTGGGGGGTTGGAGATGACTGGAGAGCTGGAGTAAATGGAACCTTTCCTTGACGAGTTGTCATTTACCATTGAATCAGAGTCTATAATATGATACGCACGCGAAGGAGCAGGGGTGGAGTGGGGAAGATAAGGTAGTGGTGAGGATAGAGAACTCCGGTGGCGGAACTTGCCATTGCTGAATTAGAATCAAAGCCAGGACAATCACAATGCTAGAAAATTATCTCCCTGCCTTTCCACAACCATCCCTTCGATAAACGAACTCTGCTCTTCGTTTGTCAGTCTATACTTTGGTAACTTAGCAACAAAATAAATACATATATGAAGATGCCCAGTTCTGGAGTATAATATGACTTAGCTACAAAATGAACAAAATAAATACATATATGAAGATGCCCGGTATTGGAATATAATATAGATACAAGCATCTCAAAATGGTAACGTGGAAAAAAATGTGAAACGATAAGGAACCCATCTAAATCCTTATTATCACCGAAAATGTGAAGTGACTGAACATATTGTTCCATTTATAAAGGAATTTTAACATCGTGTCGAATAAATAACATTTGCAACCATTTTCACATTCAATCTGGAAGAAATGTGTTTATTGTTGTTTCTTCCGGAGGTGTGTATGTGTTTTTTTGTTGTTGTTGTTTTTTTTTTGTTTTTTTTTGGGGGGGGTAGAAGAGTACGTGGGATTACATGTAGCTGTTGTTGAGGTTGATGCTCATATGAGGGTTTATGGGATCACGTGATCCAAAGTAAGATGGAATACAAAACAAACTGTAGTGGAGTAAATTCGCCTATCTCTAGTTCTAGATTTAATTGTTATATAAATTGTTAAATTGTCAAAGTTACCCGACCTTAGGCACTCCTTATAATGGTATATTTGTGTCAGATTTGGCGTGAACAACTCGAGTTGAGACAATGCTAGAAAATGCTGATGCAATCCAAACCATTTGCATCTGGGTGAGTAGTTTTTATTATCCAATGGTTAAGATTTACGGGAACAAGACCAGCCAATGGGCTGAGATCAAACGTTTACATGCTGTACAAAATTCTATTGCTTAATCACCTGAATATGAAGTGGAAAGTAGTCCAGTTATGAAAGATGGACGTTAGATTAATGGTGGGGTAACTGACTGATTGAGAGAGAATGGGCTTAGTAATATTTGGTGCATTTTTTGCTATTCATGTGTTATATTTGTGTTTAACATAGAGCTGTTTTATGTGAGTAGACTATTATTTCTATAAAATTTTGAACTAAGACGCTCGTATATAGGATGTTGAACACTTGACACTGTTTCTAGTGAACCCACTCATAAAACTGATATGATGTGTTTATTATGCTTTATGCGTGTATCAAGCTAATAAATAATGTTGCAGGAAACTATGACTCAAATGTAAAGAAAGAATGGAGTTTAAAAAAGGAGTAAACTGGAAACTTAGCGTTTGTTCCCTGATTATGTTTTATAAGGAAAAGGCAGCCTTTCCTTGTTTATCTGAGTCTCCTGGATTTGTGATTATAAATCGCTAAGACTGTGGTAGATGCAAGAAGTATCTACTGCAGTGGTGTAAGTGTAAAGAATACACTGCACTCTGTTGATGTACAGTGGCAACTTATGCTGACTACTTTGAGCAAATTTCATGTGCAAGGAAGTTACTGGAAATTGCTACACTTATTGTTCTGCTTGAGGGAGCTAATACAGTGAAGGAGTGCCCAGATTGGCCTTGAGAGAATAGCAGTTAATCACTGCTCTACAACATGAGAAGGGAAACACGTGGAATTGACAGTAATAACGTAAGCAATAAACTTTTGGCTTTGTTACAAAAAGCATGCAGAAAGACTATTGCGGCTGTAAATCGTCACTTCTATAAAACAAAATATATTATTGCACAGTGAAACAAGTTACTTCTATAACAATATGTATTATTTCATAGTAAACCAAGTCACTTCTATAAAATAAAATACGTTATTGCACAGTGAACCAAGTCACTTCTATAAAACAAAATATATTATTGCACTGAGAACAAAGTCGTTTCTGTAATCAAAATATTGAACAATGAACCAAACTGTTTCTGTGATCAAAATATTGAACAATGAACCAAACTGTTTCTGTGATCAAAATATTGAACAATGAACCAAACTGTTTCTGTGATCAAAATATTGAACAATGAACCAAACTGTTTCTATGATCAAAATATTGAACAATGAACCAAACTGTTTCTGTGATCAAAATATTGAACAATGAACCAAACTGTTTCTGTGATCAAAATATTGAACAATGTAGCAAGCTGTTTCTGTGATCAAAATACTGAACAATGAACCAAGCTTTTTCTGTAATCAAAATACTGAACAATGTAGCAAGCTGTTTCTGTAATCAAAATACTGAACAATGAACCAAACTGTTTCTGTGATGAAAATACTGAACAATGTAGCAAGATGTTTCTGTAATCAAAATATTGAACAATGAACCAAGCTGTTTCTGTAATCAAAATATTGAACAATGAACCAAACTGTTTCTGTAATCAAAATACTGAACAACGAACCAAGCTTTTTCTGTAATCAAAATACTGAACAATGTAGCAAGCTGTTTCTGTAATCAAAATACTGAACAATGAACCAAGCTTTTTCTGTAATCAAAATATTGAACAATGAACCAAGCTGTTTCTGTAATCAAAATATTGAACAATGAACCAAGCTGTTTCTGTAATCAAAATATTGCATTTAATCGACTGTAAAGAAACTATATAACAACGAAATGTATCACATGTATACAAGAAACGGTGGGCGCCCACTGATCTCTCCAAACCATTTTAAGATAAGAAGAGACAATTATATCGTACCGTTTGCTGAAGCACACTGCGGTATAGTTTACAGAACGAGAGATCGAATATACTTAGCTAGCTGAAATGAACAGCACGATCTCACGACGGCCTCTGAGAACCAAGCCTGACTGAACGAACTGATTTGATTTAGATACGAAGTATCAAGACACATTCCATCAACAGCAAAACTGAACATGTCTGTAGCATACTATCTCATGGTAGTCCTCTGTTAAAAAAAATAAATATTCAACACCTTTCACTGACATACTTTCTGTCTCTCTAGACAGTCGCTGTCTTTCTCTCCGACACCTTTCACTGACATGCTTTCTGTCTCTTCTCTTTCTCTTTGACATGCTTTCTGCCTCTCTAGTCAGTCGTTGTCTTTCTCTCTGACACCTTTCACTGACATGCTTTCTGTCTCTTCTCTTTCTCTCAGACACCTTTCACTGACATGCTTTCTGTCTCTTCTCTTTCTCTCAGACACCTTTCACTGACATGCTTTCTGCCTCTCTAGTCTCTCGCTGTCTCTTCTCTTTCTCTCTGACACACTCCTGGCTTATTAATTCTTATTATTTAGTTTGTTTTACTTTCGTTTTTAAAAGAAAAGGACAGATCTGGATTCAATCAAAGCGAACAATTTATTTCTAAAGAACTGTACTACCCTACCGGGCTAATTCTGTTACATAAAAAACAAAACAAAACAAAACAAAACAACAAAAAAAAAAACAGGCCGAGACAACCTGGCCAGACAGACTAAAGTGCTGCATCAAATATCGAAAGACCGCGGTCTTTTATGTGGATAGTTTTCGAGCAGACGCTTCCTGTCTTCATCGCTCCCCCTCCCGGTTTCCTTCTTCCCCCTCCCTCCAACCCATAAGTGAAATTATAAGTCCTGCAGAATTCAGAGAAGTATGTGGTTGTAGCAGAAGTAAAACTGCCACACGCTTGTTGCTAGGTAATGATAGGAAAATAAGAAATAATAGGAACTGAGGAGAGGCAAATGAGGTCTGTGGTATGACATAGTATGATACAACTTTAACGAGGAAAGAGAACAAAATATGAAATTACAATGAAAAGGTATGACATAAGACAAACAAGGCCTGAGATAAGAGAGAAAGTCTGAAGTTAGACAAACCGGACCTGAGATACGACAAAATATCTGAGCTAAGACTAGGAACGTGGGGTGAATGAAATCACAAGGGCCGAGATACGACACTAGATCTTAAGAAATGACACGGACCTAATGTATGCGAAGAGGAGAGGAGATAGGACACAAGGCCTAAGGTACGATAAATGGTCTGAGGAGACTTACGATTGGCTGCAAAGATTATGAAATTACAAACACCTCGAGGAAAGCACTTAGGCTCACATTCGACGGTCCAAAATAATACACGTTGCTTAAGACAAGATATCATGGACCTAGGGAATGACAAGATCTGAGGTAGGACAGAACTTTACAAGTAAGACAAGCGACTGACGCAAGAATGAAGGGCCTTCAGTCTGGTACTAAACATTGGGAGAGTGTGACGTCAATGGCATGGAAGGTGCATGACGAGTTTATAATTGAAAAGTGTCTTAGGATATATGTACGAAAGGCTGTATATCAGTACGAGCGTCCGTACCTATGTGTTTTATGTGTATATACTTTGTATGTTTGTGTTTATTCTGAGCAACTGAATACCGAGCAGACGTGTATGAATATATGTATGGTCATGTTTCCATGCATGGTCATGTTTCCATGCACTTATGTACTTGTACAATATATTAAGAGAAACACTGCGCGTGCGCATTTCTGTGTGTGTGTGTGTGTGTGTGTGTGTGTGTGTAAGGGGTGGATAGGGGTGCAGTGCATGAGAGGAAATTTAAAAGATACTCATCTGTAAACATCAACGGTAGACTATTATGCAGTGTTGTCAAGTTTGCTTCCCTTGTCTCTTCACACACAATATCAGTTGCTGTGTTTATTCAAACACGGCTGTGGGTCCCCATGACTGTGCAGACACTGAATGACACAGTGTCATCAAAGTGTACGGAATGAGGGGTCAACATTTCAAATGCTCGAATAAACTTTGTTGAACCTTGTGCCGTTATCGCTATATCTTAAAGTTCATCTTAATTTTATTTTAATTTTATTCTCTTGGGCTGAGTGGGGGTGGGGTGGGGTTACAGATAAAAAGAAGAGGCGGAAGAAAAGAGGTGCATGAGGTGAGAGAGTTGGAATCAAAATTAAAGAACAAAAGCATGCGTGATTAATAAATGTAAAACAAAACCCCCAAATAAATGGAACTAAAAAGTTTCCAGTTAGAACAATGGCTAAACCAAAACCACCGGTCTTTTCTAAAAATCCCCGGATCAGATTTCCATTTTTGGAGTAGTGGAAGATTATTTGCAGAACGAAGACTATGCGCATTAAGGGAAGAAATGTGCGATACCAGCAGTGGTGCCGTCACATGAGGTTTAAATTACGCCGGAGAACAATACACTGTCGCGCACTGGGCCGACCCAGGACAAAGTGGGGACAGGCTCCCAACGTGATGGTTAGCCAGACTAGAAAAAGATGTGGCAGCGCGACAGACTGAGACGAAATTAGGAATCAGTGGTGTCCGGGAGTGAACCAGCACGCCAAGGCATTGCAAGTTAGCCCTCTATGAAAGTGAAACGTAGAGGTCAAGTTTACCACTCAGTAGCCGTAGTATTTTAACGAAAATTACCTCTAATGGGTGACACAAATATTGTCTTACTTCTAGTGGTGGAACAGAATAGAGTAGTTGCTCCTGTCTGTCTCTCTTAGGAACCCTTCGTCCTGTCTTTAGCAAATTTCTTACCGTTTCCTTTATGCCTGATCCGAAGCAGGCAAAGTGAAAGACTCGACACAAACATACACATATACCTGCGCACGGTCAATATACTTTAAAGAACATTTTATAAAAGCAGCGTACAATCTAAACAATGTTAATATTATAATGATTCAGGTAAACCAGTGTACAATCTAAACAATGTTTATATTATAATGATTCAGGTAAACCAGTGTACAATCTAAACAATGTTAATATTATAATGATTCAGGTAAACTAGAAAACAATCTAAACAATGTTAATATTATAATGATTCAGGTAAACTAGAAAACGGATAATTTTAACATTGACATAGTGTGTCCGCAATTGTCTACATAACTGAATTAATACATGACTCCCTGTCGCGTTAAATGTAACTAACCAAAACGGATTTCCCCATAGATGCTGAAAGGGAAAAATGGTCTTGCAAAGAATAAAAAAATATGTTGATGGCAAGTACTGAGACAAAAAGGGGTCTTTCGGCACGGGTAATGTGTGACCCGTCTGCCCGGTAAGATCAGAGATGTTTGTATTCTAGAGTTAAGAGCTCGAACAAGAAAAAGAAGGGGGTGGGGGTGTTCAACATGTGTTATCCCCTGATAACTATAATGTCGTAGTCGGCGAGTGTCGTGTCGTCAAGCTTCAGAAAGTGAAAGCAACTTTTGGCGTGACAAAAGCATACGAGACAATTACAATCGACGCATGTGGCAGCAAACTGGAAGGTGTGGCATAAAGCATGAAGGGTGGTCCATCTCGGTCTTGATGGAACAGCTTCCAACTTTGTGCAAAGAGCAAATTTATATATCATTCTCCCCAATCCTAAACACACGCACGTACTCACAAACATACCCAAACCACCCACCCGACACATATGAGATTCCTCTAGTTCTCGTAGAGATTTTATTGAAACGAACTCTTGGGTGGACGAGGTTCTGGGCTCGTTTGATAGAATGTTGTGATTCGTTCAACGTGAATGTTGTGATTCGTTCAACGTGAATGTTGTGATTCGTTCAACGTGAATGTTGTCTCGAAATGTGACTTTGAGCAAATGTTTGACAGTCCATTTGAGTCATATGCTGACTTTCTTTCTCTCTTTCACATCTATGCCATAAGTAGGCACGAAGGTACATATTTACACACCTACGCAAAATCCTTCTTTTCTCTCTCTCTACACACACCACACACACACACACACACACACACACACACACACACACACACACACACACACACACACACACACACACAAACAAACAAATAAACAAACAAACAAACACACACACACACACATACACACACAAAATACTTTTGCACACATAAGTTTAGCAGCAGTTGTTTGTTTATTAATTGGTTTGTTTTTTTAAAAAATCATAAAGAAGTATATATTCTGTAATCGTCTATGATATAAAGAAATATTGATCAGTAACAAAGTTAAACCGTTGCATACAACTAAAACTCTACTCTTGGCAATAATGGAACAGTTTTCAAGCCCCACCACCTATTCACAACGGTGTCGGTGAGGTCGTACACGATCAGGACAAATAAACTAAAAGACAATTTTGTAAACTTTGACCAGTCTTTATAATGATGAACGAAAATTATCCTAATAGAGTGCTTTACTTTATAATCGTCAGCACAACGCATCATGTGGACCCCATTCAATGACGTCAGCCATGAGTAATGTTGTGAGGCAAGTAATAATTAACCCGATTGCAATGAGCACTGAGAAAGTTTCCTTTGCACGGACAGTTGGCGGACTCTTTACAAGTTGTTCATTATTGCCAAAAACAGGACATTGAAACATGTCTCTTTAATTATGTCTATTAGTGCTGCCCAAATATTTGGCCAAATGATTCCGGCTACTAAAATAAATTTTAAAAACTTATTTACTCTGAATTGTCTCTTCTCGCCAATTAATTGTAATGGAGTTGATGTGTTAGTTAATGTTGCAACTTCTTCTTCTTTTTTTTTAATATTAGTTATATTCCAACTTTATGTCACTGTAATCGGAACACAGCTCGCTAATCACGTTCATTCATTCATTTCAAACTTTGGAGCTTGTCTATTTCAAGTTCTGATTCCATGTGGTCGTTTTAAAAAGAACACACACACACACACACACACACACACACACACACACACACACACACACACACACACACACACACACACACACACACACACACACACACACCACCTACATAAACGCGCGCGCGTGCACTACTTTCCAAGCCTGATTTAAGCTTTGATAAACGTTAGTCTTCTCTGCTTAATGTAAACGGCACATCTTTCCTTACGATGGTTTTGAAACACTGCAGTTGTTATTTCATAAAGATGGCGTCTCTTCCCTAGCTTGACCTTCAATGTTCCTCTTTAAGTGAACCTTGAACCTCCAACGTATGTCAGCGAAGTTTTAAGTCAGTAATGTTGACTTCTGATGACTGTAGTCTAAAGGATTTTGAAGATATCTACATGAAGACTTGTTGAGCAAATAGCTAATTATTTATTTTCTGTCCCTCATCATGTACTGTTACAGATTAAAAATTCGGCACAATCAAATCGATGAAACGAACAGCACAAATTAATATTAATTCAAAATTCACAACTCTTCTAGCACTCTCAGACTGGAGCTAAGAACATCGGCAATTTCGATTAGTCATCAACTAAAGTCACCAACCAACAGGAAAAGATGCACACTCATTGAGACAAAAGAAGATCCTGTGAGAAGTTCTCTTTTGACCTTCTTTCAAAAGTGATCTCCCCCCCCCCACACACACACACACACGCACACACTGCATCCAAGGTCTTTTACTATTTTCTTGGACTATTATAAAGATACCATTTTGTCACCTCATGAACTAACGACTATACTATAAAGATGTTTTAATGACTGAGAATGCTCCTAAAATTGTTTCCACCTTCAAGTGTCGCAAAATAAACAACGCATGCATGCTCACATTCACACACATACACACATCTGCACACGTTTGCACTTTTACAGACATCATGTGTGTATATATACACTGAGGCTATCATTTAACGTCAGTATCTGCGGCACGATTTGAATTCTAAACATCAAATTCGAGGGAAGAATGCAGGGTTTTCTTTCAAAGAAGCTCTAGCATGTGGCAATAAGATGCGTCAAACTATTTACTGTATCAAAGACAGCCAGCAATGGAGAATTGTCTTCCCCTGAACATCGCCCCACTGCGAGATAAATAAACCATCTACACAGACGCGACCCTCTTTCATAATCTCCCTTTGTATCACAGTGTTGCAGAGTCATTTAAGCGTGCCTCTTCGTGCTCCACTTGCGGTCCAAAGTTGGTAGAAGCACCTGAAAGTGTGGCATTTCAATTTGCCTAGACTGCATCAGATCTTGTTTTTATCTAAACAACAGCAACAGCAAAAATAACAAACGTCCACAATTTGTACTTATCTCTCCAAAGAGCTGTAATTCTCGCTAGTCTCATCTACTCTCTGTAAGAAAGAAAGTGTACTTTGTCTTTTCATGCAACACTCTTAATGAATGAATGTGGTCTCGAAGTGGTCTTGATGAATGAACGTGGTCTCAGTGAAAGCAAGTGCTCTTGATGAACAAACGTGGTCTCGAAGTGCTCTTGATGAATAATGAACGTGGCCTCAGTGAAACCAAGTGCTTTTGATGAACAAACGTGGTCTCAAAGTGCTCTTGATGAATGAACGTGGTATGGTGAAACCAAGTGCTCTTGATGAACGAACATGGTCTCAGTGAAACCAAGATTTCTTGATGCAGCAGAAAATATGTTAATCTACGAACGAAGCACTCTGGAAATCACTCCAGTCTTGATGAAGCAATGCACTCCTTATGAAAGGCCAGCATTTGCTTCTATAATTCACACTCCTTTGATAGAACCACGAGTTTGTGATGAATACCACACGCTTTGTGATAATGCACGCTCTGGCAGAATCACGTGATTCTGAATGAATCGTGTTCTTGACGAAAGCAAACTATTCATGAACCTTGTAGCCCTGATGAAAACATTCCCTAGTTGATGAATCACACTCGGCACAAATTCTGGATAAAAGCATGCACCATACTCGGCAGTCCGTTAGAAGTCCGTAGCACAGATACACTGCTTTCACTACCGCATTCGCTGTGGATATGTTTAATGATGATGATGGACATCACGTGACAAAATAATTGATTTAACCATTTAGTTTGGGTAAATGTACTACTTTTTTCAGTAACGTATGCCATTTAAATTACTTTACAAGTGGTTTTTTTTGTTTGTCCGTACTCTTTGCTAGGCGATCAGGTGCAGCCACGGGAATTTTTTTTAAATCTTTTTTTCATGGAAAATCTAGGCGATCAATTAATGGCGGACATATCTTACGTGACGACACACACCGCTAAATACATGCACATTTGGAAAGACAAAAGATTGGTGAAACCAATTTCCACACCTGTATGTCACTGAATTCAGGATGATCATTTGCTAATAGACACTTATCAACTACGTAGGTCCATTTCATGCCCATAAAATAAATTTACTCCAGTAAAAGGGGCCCATACTTGCGACACCGCTCCCTCATTGTAGACCAAGATGAACTGTTGATATAGGGCTTCTATTGGTTCAAAGGCGTACTAAATCCATTGATAGCCTACTAGGTGTATTAATTGTAATGGATAAACTACAAGGTGTATCAATAGTAATGGATAACTACAAGGTGTATTAATTGTAATGGATAAACTACAAGGTGTATTAATAGTAATGGATAAACTACAAGGTGTACTCATTCTAATCGATAAACTACAACGATTACACGTGTACTTAATCCACTGGATAAGCTATAACGATGAAAGCGTGTACTAATTCTAATTTTTTAAAAGTCTACAATAATTAAAGGATGTATTAATTCTAATGCAATGAATTAAAAGGGCGTACTGATTCAAATCATGAGTACTCAAAATCGGAAAGTTACCGGAACAACTTGTGCCGTTGTTTTCGGTGCCACACAGTCAATCTGTTTCCACTTTCAAAGGTAAATTCAAACTGGAAATCGATGGCTGATGATGTGTGCCTCAAACGAAGATGTGAAGCACGTTGTGTGAACTGACCAGCGCCTGGGTCCCAGATTTACTTGGGATGCCCTCAGCGCCCTCTGTGATGATGTTTATCCTCTCGGCCCTGATAGTCTGATTTAACATATGTAGGTTCATCTCCCAAACCACTGAGAACAACAGGGACCTTGTGTCGCGCATAAAAAGAAGAAATACGGAAAGAGAAGAAAAAACATCCTTACATATTTCTCTTCAGCGTCTCCTAATGGCTGGGTTTTTTTTAGTCCTACCCCATTCCCCCTCCTTCTCTATGTCTATCTCTGGCCTTTCTTTCTTTCTTTCTTTCTTTCTTTCTTTCTTTCTTTCTTTCTTTCTTTCTTTCTTTCTTTCTTTCTTTCTTTCTTTCTTTCTTTCTTTCTTTCTTTCTTTCTTTCTTTCAATTGACTTTACATATTTACGTGCCTGCTACCTTCTATTTATATTATTCAACTCCCCTTTCTCCTACCACTCTCTCTATTTCTAGTCTTTTGTCTTGTTCTTTCTCCTTTCTGTATCCATCTACATATCTCTACATATAAAAATGACGTGTGTCTATGTATGTCTCTATATACTTAAGTGCGTGCTTTTGTTCGTTGCGTTTTGTGTGTATCTTTCTCAATGTCTTTTCTCTCTCCTGGTCCGAGAGTGAGAAAGTTAGGAAAATAGGCACACACACATGCGCTCACACACACACACACACACACACACACACACACACACACACACACACACACACACACACACACACACACACGCATAAATGTAATTATACACTCTTTGTTGTATATTTTAACTGTCTGCTGTATGTCTTTATATTTGTTTATTTACCCACCATCGTCTGTTAGTTTTGTCAGCCTGTTGCCTCTCTGTTAACTTGCTTACATCTGTCTACTTATATGTCTAATATTTGTCTATTCATCTCTGTACTTTGGATCTTCACCTGTTTGCTTTCTGTCTCTTTGTCTACTGTCTGTTTACCTAATCACACAATGGTGAAGTAAATTTGCCTATCCTTATTTCTAAACTTAATTGTTATATACTTTGTTAATTTTTCAAAGTAACTTGACCTTTGGCACTCCTTATGATGATATTTTTGTAGGTATCAGAGTTGGAGTAAACAACTCGAGTTAAAAATACGCTAAAAATTGCTGATGCAATCCAAACCATTTCTAACTGGAAGAGAAATTTTTATTATCTAATGGTTAAGATTTATGGGAATGAGGTCAGCAAATGGGCTGAGATTAAAAGCTTATGTGCTGTAGAGACTTGTGTTGACTAATCACTTGAATTTGGAGTAACAAGAAGTCCGGTCATGAAAGATGGTCGTTAGCTTAAGGGAATAAGCAGCCTTTCCTTGTTGTACCTGAAACTCCTGGTTCTCTGATTATAAACTGCTATGACCATGGTAGATGTAAGAAATATCTACCACAGTGTGTAAAGTGTAAGGAACACACTGCACTCCATTGATGTATGGTGGCAAAGTGTGCTGACTACAACGAGCAATTTCTGCTAAGAAAAGCATGCAACATGACTATTGCAGCTTCACTTAAACAAGGTTACATAAAACTATTATTGCTTATCTCTAACAACTTCATTTCTGTTCTCTGATAAGAACTATCTTTTTATTTGTATTGACACTAATCTATTGAATTGTATTTTAGGATATAAGACTGTATAGGTATTAAAATTATTTGAACATGTGTTCGTGGAAATATTGATGTCAAGTAATCTTTTTTATTGTATTTGTTATATGTATATTTGATTGTTGATTTTAAAAAGTTATTGTTAAATTTATTGACATTCTTATGCATATTGATAACCTTATGTTGGAAAAAAAGTGGATGGATGGGGTTCACTAAATATAAATTAAAAGACGGATTTGTTTTCTCCTTTAGTAAGAAGTTTTCCACCAACGGAAATTTTGTGTGACGGTAAATATTTGTCTTTAATGACGTGAAAGAGAGAAAACGTTTACAGCCTCCGCATATCTGCCAAGTGAGAGAGACGAGTAGTGTCTGCTGGAGAATTATTAATAACGCTAATTCTCATCACGTAGAATTAGTTATGGATGATGAATTAATTAATAATAATCAAAACCATTAATTAGGTGGCGTTGGTGTCACACACCTTCTCTATAATTTCTTTCTTTCTGTCTCTCATGATTACTCTCTCTCTCTCGCTCGCTCTTCTAGACGTGTGTTGTGATAAATACCTAAATCTCTGCCATTGCTTTTCTGAAGACGTGTGTTGTGAGAAATATCTAAGTCTGTGTCATTGCTTTTCTGCTTTTAGTGGACATATGAAGCTGTCGGTGCGTGCGTGTAGTTTGTCCTCATTTTGCACGATGTCATGAGAAAAGGGACTAGATGACACTAGTTGAGACAGGCTATGCAATGCATGGACTAGGCGAGATAAGAGCTATATGACTAGGTCTAGTTGAAATAAGATTATTATTATAACACAAGGATAACCTGAGATGAGCTATATAACACAAGGACTAGTTGAGAAAGAGCAATATGACACAAAGGGCTAGTTGAGACAAGGCTAAAGCCATAAGACCTAGTCGAGACTATATATATCAATGACTAGTTGTGTCAAGTACTAAATGACAGGAGAAAGTCAGAGACAATGACTTTTTATGAAGCAAAGCTTATGAGACTAGTACAAACAAAGGCTAGTGGATTAGTACAAATAACGTATAGGATAAACGAATAAAGGCCAGTACACTAGTATGAACGAAGGCTAGTAGACTAGCACGAACAAAGGCTAGTAGGCAAATACGAACAACGGCTAGTAGGCTAGCGCGAACAAAGGCTGCCTGGTATGGATTCCAGCTCCGTTCTCTTTCAGTAAATGACGCGGTTGACAGCAAAACTCACTTGACCCACAATGACATTAGTCTTCATGGTGTTTTATGTTAAATACACCCTATTTTTGTTGTAGAAAGTGGTGTTTTATACTAGGGAATAATAATGCTAAATTATAAAGAGTTTGTAAAGTTTAAGACGTGCAGCCAAACCCATATCTGCAGTTCAGCTTAGACCGTGATTGTAAGATATAATTTGTAAAGACTTTGTAAAGTTTAAGACATGCAGTAGTACAGCTTAGACAGTGATTATAAGATATAATTTGTACAGTGATTGTAAGATATAATTTGTAAAGACTTGGTAAAGTTTAAGGCATGCAATAGTACAGCTTAGACAGTGATTGTAAGATATAATTTGTAGCCTTCACTCGAATATATTTAGCTGATGCAAAGCGCACGCTTACGACATGACAGTCCCAGTGGTAAAATTATCTGAATTAAATTTAAACAAAGTAACTCTATGATTTAGCATGGTAAGAAATATGATTTATATGTACTGATTTTTCTTCGTATTCATTACTGTCGCTATTTATTTCTAAACGTTTAAAATGGACAGTAAATTAGCATAACAGTCTTGATTCCAGTTTATTTATTTCTTTGCTTGTAGAGCGGAATGACCAGGACCAGTTCACTGGAGCATACCTGCTCAGTAGCTTTAGGCATCAGCCATGTTCATCAGTGTACTCCATTGCTTTCAGTCACCCAATTTACTCCATTGCTTTCAGTCACCCAATTTACTCCATTGCTTTCAGTCACCCAATTTACTCCATTGCTTTCAGTCATCCAATTTACTCCATTGCTTTCAGTCACCCAATTTACTCCATTGCTTTCAGTCACCCAATTTACTCCATTGCTTTCAGTTACCCAATTTATAACCCTCCAAGCTAGCAAAAGTGCATATAAACCCCGATTTGGGGACAGGCTTTTGTCTGTCCTAAGAAACCGAACGAATCCCTATGAGTTGATACCTAGATTCCTTTGGGGAGGAATTTTGAATTCCTCATATGACTATTTTGAGCAAGTGTTTTTCCAGGAACTCTGTACGAGAAATACCGTTCAGGAGCTATCCAAGAACTCAGCTATTACCCATTGACTGTCCACGTCCACAGAGAGTGCATTTCATTGTGTGCCGCGCAGGGTGAGCAAAGTGTATAAATTTATCTTCAACCTAGTCGGTGCAACTAATTAAGCAAAAGTTAACGAATGCCAGCTGTATTATATGTGTACCAGTAGTCGGTTCTACAGTTGTTATTGGCTAGTAAAGGGTCTCAATAAAAGAGTCACTAAGATGTATTTGACGTCACTTAAGCAGTCCTATAATATTCGTTCTTCCTGTCAGATGACAGCAGAAATTCCATTTTATCAGTGTGGTATGCAATGTGTAAATTTAAGATTTGATGTATGCTTCATTCTTTTCATTGCCTTATTTTGAGGATTATTGCACTCACAATCTCTTAACATTGCTTTGTGTATCGTAATATTGATATCTACGTATGTTATTATTACATTATTGTACGATTTAACATGTATCATCGCGATTTTGTCGATCGCGATTTTGTCGGCGCGATTTTGTCGGCGCGCTTTTGTCCATCACGGTTTTGTCGGCGCGCATTTGTCGTTCGCGCATTTGACGGGTCACCGTATTGTTTACGCTCTTTCCAGTAGTGAGTAAATGGATAAAGGGTTAGTATTGCTTACAAACATGTATCTGTAAATTTTTTTTAAAAATCATTATTTCAATAAAACCTATTTGTTTTCTTGGGAATGAACAATAAATGAACTTAAATTATATTTTCCTTTACGGACTTTGCCGAACACAGGTTTCTGGCATCTTCTGAAACACAACTTAGGCCTATAACGTGAAGCGAGTGAAAACAAAGAACAGTTTGGATGGCTGCTGGTCACTACGAAAGTGTAAATGATGATGAATCACAGGAGATGTCACGAATCTACTTTAAAAAAAAAATAGCTCCTTACCAGTTCGAATTTGATGAAACAGAAAGTGAAATCGATTCACTTTGAAAACACTTGACACATTAGCAAAGCGGGTTGTCAGCCGTTTTCAACGGAAGCAGACGATAGATTTATCTAGTCCAGCAACATTCACAAGTAACCTCTCTGATTAAACTAAATATATATGAATGCTGAACAAATATATTTATTCCTTAGAATGTAAATCTAGATTGTTATGCGTATGGAATAACTGCTAACTTTCGCTATATAAACATTTTTTTAAAAATTTTGGGGAAAAGCAATATTTGGATTTGAGTTTGGTTATATTCCTTTAACATGTGTTTATTTTTCAGTTTGATATAATGTGTACTTTGAAATTTTGTGGTCTGGTACAAATAAATATTAATAATAATAATAAACTTACAAATTGATGAAATATATAAATAAAGCAGCTACAGTGTTGTAAATTTTATTATTTTCATAATTATTTACTTTTAAAAATAAAAGTAAATAATTATGAAAATAATAAAATTTACAACAATATAAAATTAATAAATAAATTAAGTATTATGCAAAACTTTATATTACAATAAGTTTTGCAATGTAAATAAATTTGTATATGAAATAAGAATTATACAAAAAAGCTTTTCTTCTTTTTTAGTCAGTAAGGAAAACATTAACATTTCATTGGTTTCAGTCCTAATATACTATCAAAAATGCAAGCTATGTTCAAGTTTCTTGTTATAAGTTATCAAGATAATAAATGTTCATTTGACTTTTGTCTGGTTTTAAAGTTCAATAGAAATAATAAAATTATTATGCAAAACCAATATCTGTAGACCTTATATTTTAGTGAAATCTCCTTTATGAGAGTGCAAATCAGAAATAGAGCAATAACCTATCAGACAGTTAAGTACAACTGCCTTTTACTATTTAAAAAAACTTTCTCAAACTTTCCATTCTGTAGAACAGAGAATTTTTATTTTCTGTAAATCATGATAGTGTTCATTACATATTAATGGATATAATGGCTGAACCTTTACTAGTACTAGTAAAAATTTTAATTTCAATTTATACTTGAGGCACATTTAGTTGTCAATATTTTTATTAAACCTCTGCAAATACCACTTAACTCCCTTAGAATTACTACTACTAATCTATATAAAAATATTGCTTTCTGTGGCAAATACTACTTAACTCCCTCAGAATTACTAATAATAATCTATATAAAAATATTGCTGGCGGAATTCATTTGCCTTTCCCTATTTCTATACTTAATTGTTATATAATTTGTTAATTGTTGAAGTGACCCGACCGTGGGCACTCCTTATGATGGTATTTTTGTAAGTGTCAGAGTTAGAGTAAACACTCGACTTGAGAGTATGCTAGAAATTGCTAATGTAACTCAAACTAGTTCATCTGGATGAGTAGTTTTTATTATCCAATGTTTAAGATTTATGAGAACGAGACCAGTTAGTCGGTTGAGATAAAAAGTTTACCTGCTATAGAGAATTGCATCGTCTAAAATCACTTGAATTTGTTGTGGCAAGAAGTCCAGTCATGAAAGACAACAGTTAGCTTTATGGAGAGCTAGATGACTGATTAATGGACTTAGAAATATTTCATGCATTTTCACTAATGACATGTTATACTTACATTTTACTTAAGATACATATGAGTAGACTATTATTTCTACAAATTGTGGACTATAATGTTAAATGTAGTATTCTAAACACTTGACATTGTTTCTAGTGAACCTGTTCATAAACTATTACACTGTATTTATTATGCTGTATGCAGGTATTGGGCTAATAAACACTGTTGCAGGAACTGTAAGTTGAAAATTGAATGTAAGAAAGAATGGAGTTAAAAAGAAAGGAAAATAGAACTTAGAATTTGTTCCCTGATTATATTTTTACAGGTAAAAGGCACTTTTCGTCTTTTATCGGAATCTCATTGTAATGCCAATACCAATTAGTTGATGGGTTATGATTATTATTAATTCAATAATATGTCAATACAAATCATAGGATAGTTCTTATCAGAGAAAAGAAATGGAGTTATTAGAAATGAGCAATAATTGTTTCTACGTAGCTTTATGTAAACATAGCCACAATTGCCTTTCTCAAATGTTTTTTGCATCAAAGTTTATTTATGATACAATAAAATCGTTAAATAAGAGCCAACCGCAAATATGATATCGTTAACATGGCCAATCAGAATAATTTGAATATATGATAAAATAAATTAAATATTGATATCATAAAAAAACCCAGCTAACCACACAACTTAGATTTATGTTGTCACAAAATCAACTAACTAGTGCAGTTTGAATTTGTGATGCCATAAAATTGTGATTACGCATTGGCACTTCAGACAGACAGACAGACAGACGGGATTCATATGACACGATAGATGGATAGAGGCAGGAAATTAAAAAGAAAAAAGCAAACATGTTTGGGCATTGAAAACTTGATAATGTAAGCAATAGGAAATATTTAAATTTATTATTTTTCTTGCTGTTAAAAAAAACAAAACACCTCTGCTTTCGAGGAGTGTTTGAATTCCTCACTATCTAAAAGCTACAATAAATTATGCAGAATAATTACTAACAAGTAGGGATACATGTAAATTCTATCTATCTATCTATCTATCTATCTATCTGTCTATCTATCTATCTATCTATCTATCTATCTATCTATCTATCTATCTATCTATCTATCTATCCTGGTTGTTTAATGAACACTTGCCTAAGACGATTAAAAATGTAATACTTCAGTCGATCCACAAAGAAATTCAAATACCCATCAACACCAGATTTTTGCATGCTTTTAATTTAGACTTAATACAACAAACAAATTTCAACTATGTCTCTTTACCTAGCACCCCTGTCTGATCTTAACTTTAGGGTAAACATGATTTTTAATAGCACCCCTGTCTGATCTCAACTTTAGGCTAGAAATGATTTTTAATGGCACCCTCGGTTCTCGTGACCCAATCTGCAGGACAATGCAGCTGACACCTGCTGCAAATAAAGACGTCATGACTGCAGGAAGGCACTACTCCCTGCGTTTGTCAGCACTCGTGTTACGATCCTAAGTGGGCCTAAGCTGTAATAGGAACGACCAGTTACGAAGGAACCAGTTAAAGATGGGACACGCCGCGGTCGGTCCCTCAAGTGCAAACGCATTGTGTTTATTATGCGCTTGTGCTGTACACTTTATTTTTGGCTCATATTGAAAACAGATAGAAAGGTCGATTGATCCGACATAAAGATAGACAGATGAAAGATACTGATATTTAGGCAAATGAATGAATTAACGGACCGACACAAAGAGAGAGAGAGAGAGAGAGAGAGAGAGAGAGAGAGAGAGAGAGAGAGAGAGAGAGAGAGAGAGAGAGAGAGTGGGGGGATGGATAGACAGACAGATCGATAGATGTAAAAGTTCACATTAATTATTATGACACTTGTGTATATTTCTATATCGGCTTCAAATGGATTTATTTTTATTTGTTTATAGCAAAATATCTCCATTTGCTCTTAGTTAATTTAAAGGTATAAATTCTAATATATAATGTTCATAAAGTCAACTCTAATATACTACATTAAAGGTTGAAACAAACATAATACAAAGTCCAAGAAAAGCATTCTTTCTAATTAAATGGAATTTCAAAACAATTAAAATTTCCTGCTGGCGACAAATTAGAAAAAGAAATTAATCTATCTTTTTAAAAAAAGAAAAATGTGGTTTGCTTGACAGCACCAGTTGAAAATTGCAGATGGCTATGGGTTGTAGTTACAGCACTCTAACAGCAACAACAGCATCAGTCAATATAAATAATCCTACGCTATAATTCCTTAACTACGGCTTGAATAAGAAATTTAGAAAAATACACGATTACAGTTCAAGCTAAGCTTTCATAAAATTCTATTTCGCCGGGCGAGTGTGTTCGCGAAGATTTATTTAACAACGATACGGGCTTCTCAGACCTTAAATTCTTATCATAATTCAACCCAAACAAGGCCGAAAGCGTCCGACATTTGACTGCGAGAGCCATTTTCCGAAACAACTGTACCTTAGTGCAAAACAATAGATGTGATCGAACGTGACACCAGGCTCAAGAAGCAGGGTCACGAAAGGCAGAAACATTGGAACAGGCCGGCAGCTTTAAACCTACCGCTGTCTTGACAACACAAGAGCCCCTTGTAGATTGCCTCGCATGCTGTGTTGGTTTTTTACCCCTTTTTTCTCCTTCTGATTTATAAGCATTTAAAGTTAGAGAAAAGGTAAAGGTGATAGTAGGGTTGATCCGCACCATTGACAACAGCGCGCTTTGATTGGTTGGCATTTCGCGGACGGATCTTGTCAACGGTAAACTGTCTGTCTTGGTGCACGCCGACTGTAAGGGAAAGGTGTTAAAATGTTTACCCAGGGCTCAAGCAGAGAATTAGGATGATTCCAAAATGTTTGCCAGAGTGGCGCAATAGCAGATTGGAAGTGATATGTGAGGGGCTCTTACGCCTTATCTCCCCTGCGCGATCTAAGCGCCTTTCGAGGGCGGAACATCTGTTTTATTGATGTGAAGGGTGGTTGTTAGAAATTTGGGTACTTTATGGGTCTCGTCCTAGTTGAGACGATGTTCACGTAATACGTATTTATCTATGCTGATTGTGTTGATTTAAAGGCGGTTGTCTGGAACTTCGAGCCCTGACGAGAGAATGTAAATGCTGACGATGGGTCTTCAGCATTGGAACCTGACAGATATATGACCAGCACGGGGTGCAAATCAATACAAGGTCTTATCGAAGGATCACACCCGCTAACGCTCGGCTCATCCTGGGCTTGCTAGCATATAAGGGTACATTTAAAAAAAGCTTATAAAAATATGTTTTTGTTGTTTGTACCATTATCTTTTCTGTAGGGATAAAAGGAAAAAGCGAGATTTTGACACCTCGCATTGACACGTTATGTGCAAACGATTTCGGAGAGGCAAATTTATAGCTCATTGATAAATTAGCTCAAGTGCTTCGCGCTCCGTGGCGCAGAAAGGCGCGCTTCTTCGTCCTCAAGCAACGCTTTTCTTTTTTTTTCTTTTTTTGTGAGGTCAATTAGTAATAGTTCAATCAATCTGCACTGTAAATCCGTGCTTCAGCACTATCAATACCAAATTAAATCTTTGGCAACGCACACCTAAGCGGTGGCGATCCTATTTTATTCGAAGCGTTTTAATGACTCTAACAATAAATATAATAAATAAATAGGTAAATTATTACTGTTCAACTGTAAACACAGGCGGCACATCCGTAGCGTCAAATTAAAGGGAACAAACTCGGACAGAAAAAGACACTGTCGCACGCATTTCCAGATTTTTTTCCTGACGACGTCACTTGTAAGGTTTCAATGTAAACGATTGATTTGGTTCTGCGATGTCCAGCTAAGCCACGCAAGAGCGAGCGGGTTATAAACATTGTATATTGATCCCAGAGAAAGACATAGAAAGAGATGTGATAGGGAAGGGGGGGAGACAGAATGAAAGGAGAGAGAAAGGAGAAAGAAAGAGATCGAAGCTGAGGGAGAGAAAAAGAGAGGGATATAGAGAGAAGAAAGAGGAAACAAGAAAGAATGATTAATATACCAGGTTGTAACAAATAAAGTGTGTGTTGCAATAATGTGTGTGTATGATTAAGAAAATGTGAGTACATACGTGTGATTCAAAGAGAAATGGGAAAATAAAGGCTGGTGGAAGTGGTGGCAAGAAGGAAGAAGTAAAAGAGGAGTTCAGACATTGTACAAGAACATATCTTATTTTAAATTTAGAAGAGTGATACAGACCTCATTGACCAGGCAGTGAAGTACTAGGAAACCAAACCACTCCTTGCAAAACACCGTATGGAATTTCTTTCCATAACTCGTAAGTTAACAGAAAAATAATCTTAATTCAAATTAGTAAGCCTGTCATTTCGTGCAATTTCACACACTGAACCGTACTTTAAAGTGTTAGATATCGATGTTAAGAGGGAAGTTGTATCTGTAAGCATTACCTCCCTTCAAGGCAAACCCTCTCGTAGACCTTGACATTGACCCATGTTAAATTAATAAAATAATCATATCCATCTGATTGGGTTGAAGAAGCTATAGCTCATTGAAACCATGGCACGTGATTAATATTGCACTATGGCATATGCTCGTGAATAGTTGAAACATTTAACAAATCAATGCTGGAAGTCAATGCAAATTTGCAACAGTAAATATTCAACTTTTTACAGATGAATTGCAACATTTAGTAGCTCAAGTTGTGTTAAATTGATAACAAAAGCAAAGACGAATTTCTGCATCTAGTTTAAATTACTAAAACTAAAATGTTGCTATTGATAAGAATGTAAACAATATCGGTAAAATGTTCTCTACACACACATTGTTGGCAGCACATTAACAAGTATACTTTCGTTTGTCACTGAATTAAGTAGATAGCGACTTACAATAACAGTTATACTTTCGTTTGTCACTGAATTAAGTAGATAGCGACTTACTATAACAGTTACACTTTCGTTTGTCACTGAATTAAGTAGATAGCGACTTACTATAACAGTTACACTTTCGTTTGTCACTGAATTAAGTAGATAGCGACTTACTATAACAGTTACACTTTCGTTTGTCACTGAATTAAGTAGATAGCGACTTACTATAACAGTTACACTTTCGTTTGTCACTGAATTAAGTAGATAGCGACTTACTATAACAGTTACACTTTCGTTTGTCACTGAATTATGTAGATAGCGACTTACAATAACAGTTACACTTAGGTTATTTACTTTTAACAAGAAATTAAACATAATTATTAAAATTACAATTTGCATTTTAGTTTTCCTTTGATAACATTGTTATTGGGCATCTCCATTATGTAATCACTTCCATTTCTATTTTCTCTTGTGAACACTCAGACCCATTATAACTTGACAAAAATGGTTTTTAATTTATTTCTTGATGGGAATTTAACAAGTAATACACATAATATATAAATACTTCGTTAGGTATGTCATTGACTCAGAAGACATTAAATTAAATGATTGTAAAATGTTGTGCACATATTAATTTGTGCAATTAACGAGTTTTCTGTCCTTGAAATAAGTGGCTGAACGTTTGTATTGGTCACGAACCGTTATCAACATTAAATATTAAATATAATAAATCTTAAAACATTTAACATAAATGTTTGCTCATATAAATTTAGATAAATGCTGAATGTACATTTGAAATTTTTCTATATCTTTACTTTCAAAAGACAGCATTTCAAGAAATTGAATATCCAGATAATGTTGTATAATTAAAATTGAATATCCAGATAATGTTGTGTAATTAAAATTGAATAACCAGATAATGTTGTGTAATTAAAATTGAATATCCAGATAATGTTGTGTAATTAAAATTGAATAACCAGAGAATGCTGTTTAATTAAAATTGAATATCCAGAGAATGTTGTATAATTAAAATTGAATATCCAGATAATGTTGTTTAATTAAAATTGAATATCCAGATAATGTTGTTTAATCAGTAGGTTACAAAGCGATAACTACGTCCTTTGAATAGTCTAGAAGATTCATTTGCAGGAATAAGCTGGTTTACACACAGGTACATACCCATGTCGTCAAAGACCACGTGACCTTTTTGTTCCTGATGGCATAATTTATTTATTGTTTTCTTTAATATTCCAATTGTTGTCAAATTCCAATTCGAAAACAAGGTATACTCACTAGTTAAAAAACGTCATTCTCTTTCAAAATTGTAAAATATGTTCTTCTATAATAATAATATCTTTCATTCCTCGGAGCTTTACAAAATATTTTAAGCAGTTGAGATATTAATATAATAAAAGTGGTCGATAGGCTTGTATTTTTCAGACACAAGTTTGACAAGAATCTTGTTTTCTCAGAACCCACCCAAACGTCGATCCTTCGCCGGTCGTCTGCTAAAGTCAGACGCAAACACTTGAGTTTAATCATTGAAAATAATGTGCAGACGGTTATCTAGGTCGCCACAATATTCAGTACTACAGAGGGAGTTTCATTAACATTTTGACTGAAAGAAAAAAGGAAGACAGAAGAATAAAGAGAAAAACAAAGTTAAAGAAAATATACTGAAAAGGATAAGGAAACAGACATAATGTGAAAAATATTTTAAATAAAGAAATAAAGAAATAAAGAAATTAAATAATACAGGAAGAAATGAAAGGAAAATGAAAACCAAAAGGAAAAAGAGAAGAAGAAAGAATCGGAAGGAGGAGACAGTAAAAGAAAATGTAACAATATTAAAACAGCGAGAAAGAAAAAAACGAAAAGACACTAAGTAATATGAATAAAAATAAGTAAATTAAGACTAAGAAAAAGTAACAAAAATGAAAAGAAAGAAGGAAGTTACATGGTGAACGAAAAAGAATAAAGGGGCCAGAAAATGCACAAACAAGAAGAAAAAAAACACACAGACACACACACAGACACACACACACACACACACACACACACACAGAGTAAACTTAAAACCTGTTGAATAGATAAGTATATAGAGGTACTCTGGAGAAAGCCACCACTTCTACCCCTTACACTCAAATAGTCGTTATGTACCGCACTGACTTAGACCAACATAAAAATCATAACACCAAAGGGTAGTGGGGGTGAAAGGGGTACGAGTTCTAGTCTAAACCCCCATGCACACTCTCAATATCGCCAGCAGCTTGTGGTCGGAGCCAAGAAGTTAGAGACATCTCAAATACTTGCCGTTCCTCTAATGTCCACTTAATTGGTCGGCTTTACCGACGTCTGCGCCAGCGATGACCCTGCTAGTATGAAGCGGTGGTGTTTGGAAATTAGACTTCGCAGTCACATTTTTGTGTTGGCATCCTCTGCCCGAGCATACTATCTAGCCTCCCAGTTAAACAAGTCACAGGTTGTCAGCCAGCCCCTGGATACACAACGGGAGTAAAGGCCCCTGTTTGTTGAGAAAAAGCTGGCTAAAGGGCCTTCGCCTCAGCGGTGACAGCTTGGACTAGAACAGAGGGTCGGAGGTGTGCCATGTTTTTCAAACGTACATCTTTGGCAACCACACAGTTCCCCTTCCACCCCCCTTCTCCACCCCCACACGCACTCATCAACCATGAGCAGTGTGACGTAACTTGGAACCAGGTCAGGTAAATCCAGCGAAAATATCTCCCAAACTCGCATCTCTCCAGTGTCACCGAGCAAGCGGCTTCATTGCGTGACGCAGGTAGCAGAAACACAAATCCAAGTTGAAAGAGCAAAGGGAAGCAACAAAATCAAGCTTATTTTTTTAGTTTTATTAGCAATATTGCTTCACAAGTGCTCTTACACTGCACGTTAATACAGCCAACCACCTCAAGGTTCTCCGTGAATCCCGGACATGATTCTGTGAGACACAGCGAAGACACACTAACTTTGATGAGAAAAAACGACAAAAGAGCGAAGTTAGGAATTCCATCCATCCACTGGTCAAACTCTTAATGCCGAATGGCGGTAGTCTCTGGGTCCTACTTTGCAGGTAAAGGACTCCATCAATAATAGAAAGAATACTACAATACTCCACATTTTGAGAATTATTTTTTTTTAAACTGAACGGAAAGTAGTTGTTGTTAGCACTTTTATCTGTTGCGATGGTAACAAGTATTATTATTACATGATACTACGATCTGATCGAGCCTCTAATTTCTGTCTCAAACAACTCTCAGCGTTGACCTCATGCAAACACTCTCCATATGGTTCTCACCCATATGTGAAATCAACACATATTGCAAATGATCACACAACTTAAGAAATAACCACTCCAAAGGAACGAAGAGGAAATCTCACAGCTATTTGAAGAACATACATTTTGTGTAGGAATATGCGCGCGCGTGTGTATGTGTGTGTTTGAGAGAGAGGGGTAGTGTATGTATATAAAGTGTGTGTGTGTGTGTGTGTGTGTGTGTGTGTGTGTGTGTGTGTGTGTGTGATCAAGTGCATGGTTATACATGAGAGCGTTTGTGTCTGAATGAGTGTCTATGTCTGTTTTTGTTTGTGTATATATGAGTGTAAGAGAGAGACAGAGATTTGAGGACAAAACAATGAACTGAGACAAAACTTGCTACAGTGACAAAACATGAACAAAGCTCTCTCTGATGGAATGTCTAACAAGAAAAAAGTAAGAAAAACAAATGTTCTTTTAGAAAAAGCGGAATAGATTCACACCATTTACATTTCTAGTATCGATCACTAATTTTATGCTTGAAATGCGGTCACATCCATCAACGCTATGAAAGTCGATCTCTAGTGTGAAATGAGGCCAGAAGTACTGTGTTTCTCGCGCATACTCGACTGAGAAAGAAATTTTAATGAAGAGCCGGTACAATGAGTGTGAATGTGGTTTTTGTTTTAGAATCATATAAGCACACTATCCCTCTCTCTTACACTACCCCATGTAAATGAACTAATATTATCACTCAGTCAATTAATAATGCAACAATTAATTGTTAATACTACCCCATGAAAAAGAACTAATATTATCACTCAGTAAATTAATAATATTACAACGATCTCGACTATTAGTTATAATACGATGACTCATACTAAACTACATCTACGACAACAGCTACTATTGCCACTACTACTCTTTTTACTACTCTGATGGAGACACCTATCAAGCTCGACCACATCTAACACTACCACTTGTAAAATACTTTTCTGTCAACAACGACAGAGAGGCAGTGTCCGACAGCCGAAGATTTTCCAGAACCAGCTTCCAATGAACTGCTTTGTTTGGCGAAGAAAACAAACTGTCGAGTTTACTCGTGATTGATACAAAAGGCGAACTTACCTCCCAAGAGCTAGGGTCCTTCGTTGCACGTGGTCTCAAGACGCCACGGAACGGGCCGAACTTTTGAAGACAAGATATGCGTACTCTGCTCCATACACCCGGGCCTGAGTGCAACCGAGATGTGCGCACCTCAAATTCTTCGGGTATAGTACGAGTGTCTGTCAGGAAAATTTCAAGGTGCTCTGTCTGCCTGCCTGTTGATGGGACAGGAAAAATTGATTGGATTTCGCTGTGTGTTGTTGTTGCGTCTGGTACCTCTGGTGCTAGAAGTTGGAGTTTGGACTGAGAGGCTGCTACACCGCGTGATTGTTCGTACTCAGAAGTCTTTGGTGGGGAATGGTTCAAAACTTTGCCGACTGTTGAAAATTCAAAGATATATGAAATATACATAAACTATATTTTTGATAAAGTAAAATCTTAAGACAAAATATGAAATATACATATAAAACTAAAGCATTAGCAAAAACAACGACAAAAGAAAGAAAGAAAGAAAGAAAGAAAGAAAGAAAGAAAGAAGAAAGAAAGTCTGGACACAATCTGTAAATCGTTGTTTGGGTAAAGTTCGAGTGTTTCTAAAGATCCCGAATTGGCACAGATACTGAAGAAGTTAAAGATATATATTATGCGACTTCCGGAAGCAATTTTTATTTTAACCTACCAATCAGTTTCTTTTATATGGTAAACTGGGTTCTAACCAATCATAATCGTGCACTGACAAAACAAAAGAAGTTTCAAACTGAAAATAGAATTTTATAAAACTAAAATGTAAAATTTACACACACAAACACACCAGGATATTTTCGAGTTTTCATTTTTTCAGCAATTTTAGAGAAGTTCGTTTAGGGGAAAATTTTTAATAGAGAACGTAGGCCATTAAACTACTTACATAATGATTATAAGTTGCTTTTTTTAAATATATATTAAGGGACTCTAGTGCTTGTTGAAAAATTACGTCATAACAGGCAAATCTAAGAAGAAACATAATAAATGCCTAAATGCAGTAATTTTACGATATATGTGTTTAGGTTAAAATAGAACATAATACGTTTTAATAAGAGTAATGGCAAATTCATTTTATTGTTAAACTGAACCGAATCAAGATAGAATTAGAGCTACAATTGTACTTATCCATTTACTTAAAAATTAATTAAAAATTAATTAATAAAATTATTACAGTTAAAATGTTTTAGTCTGGTTATATTTCTTATCAGCTCCCTCTGCTTTCAGTTGCTGTCCTTTAGTCTGGCTTGAATATCACATATGCCTTTGACACCCAATCCAATTCACAGACATCCAGGAAATGACATCACTAGTTCAAAGTTCAGCAGTATAGTCCGGCCATTAAGTTTAATCGTTTGCTGTTGCAGTATACGTTGGAATAAAGTGGACTTAAAAACCGTAATCAATCAATCAGTCAATCAACAAATCAATCAATCATTCTTTAGAATCATATATTGTTATCGCAATTTTCAGTTAAATGTAATTTTATTTTCTAGGTGTGCTCTTGGAAACGAGAAAACTACAAATTCGTCGCGCCCAACAACAACTTGATCCTAATTAAGTAGTGCAATATACATCCTATCACCCCATCACCCTACAAAATAAATTAAAATGAAATATATAGTCTAAGAACATAAGCGCGTGGCCATAGGGTGGGTGTGTGAGCGGGTGCGTGAAGAGGAACTTGAGAATTATGGATTTAAAGAATGCGTTTTGCTCCAATATCTGCGCGCTTTTGTGTCTGTCCTGCCAGGTGGTTGTACGTGCAAGGAAAGGGGGTAAGGTATTAATTATCAATAGGTTGGAAGGCGTGGTGGCTGAGGTGACTGGATGGGGAGTGGTGGAGATGGTGTGACACTGCGACAGTGCTCGTCATCTTGGCTTCCCTTGTCTTTGTTCACGTTGGCAAAAGGTGCGCTAGGCAGAAAAGACAGATGTGTGCAACGAAAAGTGCGATTTTTTTTTCGTTTTAATTTTAGTGTACACACACACACACACACACACACAGAGAAAGCATTTCCTTCAATTGCGGAGATGAGTGTTTGCAGTTTGCAGTTTGCAGTTAGAGTTGGATAGGATGGGGAAGGGTAGTGTGGGTTGGGTAGAAAAATAAAGTGCCTCCTTTTCCCTTCACCTTTATATTTTATACTTTCTGTACTTATCACTCGATGGTCGCAGCCATCAGCTTTGGAACCGAAATACCCGCTACGGATAAGTCTTTGCAAGAAAATCATTATTTATTTTCACTGTTAACGCACTCATGGCCAAACTCATATGCCTGAGTCTATCTGCCTATCTATTATGTGTGTGTGGATGCGTGTGTCTATCTATCTGCCTACCTATTATGTGTGTGTGCGCGTATATATTTGTCAGCCTTTTATGTGTAGGTGCGTATGTCTATTTATCTGCCTACCTATTATGTGTCTGTGTCTATCTGCCTACCTATTATGTGTCTGTGTCTATCTGCCTACCTATTATGCATATGTTGGTGCGTGTGTGTATCTATTTACCTACTTATTATATGTGTGAGGGTGCGTGTGTCAATCTGCCTACCTGTTATGTGTGTGCGTGTGTCTATCTATCTGCCTACCTATATTATGTGTGTGAGTGCGTGTGTACATATATCTGCATACCTATTATGTGTGTGTGTGTTCGTGTGTCTATCTGCCTACATATTATGTACGTGTGTGTGTGTGTGTGTGTGTGTGTGTGTGTGTTCATCTATCTGCCTACCTATCATGTGTGTGTGTGCGTGTCTATCTATATGCCTACCTATTAAGTGTGGGTGGGTTCGTATGTCCATCTCTCTTCCTGCGTACTATTTATTTATTAGCCTGTCTGTCCGTTTTTGTATGTGTGTATGCCCTTCTTGCGATCATGGATGTAGGTGTGTATGAAAGAGAGAGAGAGAGAGAGAGAGAGAGAGAGAGAGAGAGAGAGAGAGAGAGAGAGAGAGAGAGAGAGAGAGAGAGAGAGAGAGAGAGAGAAGTCTGCATGATGCCAGTGTAATCAGAGAGACAGTCTACCCTATAAGTGTTTGATTAGAGAAAATTTCACGAAATAAAATAAATGAAAGTATGTAAATTCACCTAAATATGTAATTATATAAGCAATTGTAGACTATTACAAAGCAGAATACCGTATATATCTGGGTCTTGGGTTTGTTATTGACTCTCGGCATTTATATCTTTACAAGTAAATTTAAACTGCATCCTCATGAACAAACACACATATGAACACAAGACGACAGAAACACAATCACATAGATAGATAGATAGATAAACATAGACTGATAGATAGGTAAATATATTAATTAAAAAAGACCTGTTCTGTACTTTTCTTTGTATAAGGAAAAATGATTATTATATTGCTAGCTATGATGACTAAGGCAATGTTAACCACCGTGCAATACTTACCAATCCTGTTACCTTCGAGAAATGAAGCGCACTATTTCATATATATGTACATATTTTCTTACCTTTAGCGGTTTGTTTTCTTTTTTTTCTATTTTCGCTTTCTCTTTAACATAATTTTACTTTTAAACCTTTGTGCTCATCCAAACGTCAGAACTGTTGGTTGTGTCAAAAAAAAAAGACTCAAACCTGCCCTTCCCCTCATTTTTTTTTTAAAACCACCCCGCATTTTCTCTTGTCACATTCAAACTAAGCCACCTTAACTCGTATTCATACCCAGACTAAGTTTCTGTCTCGCAGCTGCCGGAGAGTAGTTAAGATGTGTTTTCATCCCTCCCTTCGCTGAATCCCCTTATCTGTGGGCCGAGTACCCAAATTTAGCAAATAGCTTCTTTGTCCTGCGCAAACAGAAATTGATCACGGGTGGCAGACGCAACCATTAAGTGAGTCGTCTGCAAGGGTTTTTATTGTTTATTCAAAATGAAAACACGATTCCCTTACACGGATTTGTTTTCGCGCCCGGAGAATTTGATTTTGAAATGTCTATAGAAATTATATGGAAATATACTTGCAGTCTTCGCTATTTAAGAGTTATCTAGTAACATCAAATGATGTCCCTTTCGGTTCTCACGCCATCGCTTCTTCCCGAAATCTATTTATATTCTTTAACCTCTGTGACGCACTGCTTCAAAAGAAGACGCGGACAAATTGTTCTTGCAAAGCGAAGTAAAACAAAGAAATCACAAGAAGCGAAACATCCGGGTTTAGGATAGTTATTTTGGTACTAATTATAGATAGGTTTACTGACTTCTGATGCGCTCTTCAAAGACTGTTTTGAATATAACGGCCAGAATGAAAATATCTCTATTAAGCATTCAAAACATTTACAATTTCACTGTCTTCGCAGCCTCCGCCAATATTCCATCGACACCCAAGGCAACAATACAGAATCACACGCAACAAACATAATGACATTTTTACCACTACCACCATTTCACAGCTACTATTATCATCACTACCACAAAAGCTAATGCCTTTTCGATCGAGAAATATCCTGTGTCAAAGGATGGGCTTGAACCCATGGTTTGCGAGGCTAGCGTCTGTACCTCACAGCCACCGTGTTCTCCAAGAAAACTTCAGTAGAAGTAATATAAGTGATAATGATCGCAGCTAGAGTGCCGAAGAATCAACGATAAGTGTATTAATGGTTATCATATCATTACTATCATTAAGCCAAAATAATCGGAATGCTCGGTATTTCCACTGAAAATAACATCTATTTGGTTTAAAGTTTTTATTTTTCTTCCAACAAACGGATCACCTGGCATACCCGAAAAGATAAAAAGTATAAAAATATGGATGTATTCAACGCCAGCCACTGAGGCACCCATATTAATATGACCCAGTAACAAAGTCTTTTTGTTTTAAGTTTGTTTGACATACGACGAAGGAATTACAAGAAAATTCATCTTGGCAAAACAAAACACAACCTATGGTTATCTCTAAACACACCCAAAAGACAAAATTCTCCGCCTGGTTTGCAGCCTTAGAGACTTATTTTGTCTCGCTAATGGGAGTCAAGAACTCTGGAAAGAAAAACAGAACGGGGTGACAGATCCAACGCATGTCACCACAACTGTCAGCTAATTATATCACCTTTCAGCCTGGATGTAATAACAATCAAATACTTTTCATGCACACACACACACACGCAAAAAGAAAATGGAGAGGGAAAGCGTCCTTAAACTGTCCCTCTTTGTTCTCTCCCCAATTCTCTCGTATTCAAGCGCCTGTGAGACATTTAGCAGGGAAGAACACCGCGGCGTGATTAAGGGTCGGGGCATGTTTGAGCAATAGTATCCGTCATAACGTGAGTTTCTGCTGCCATCATCCTCATTACCCCATCCCCACGCCCCACAATCAGCGTCACTGTCCGTTTAGAGTCATCAGACATTACATTTGTTCCTTGGCAACCGTATCGTTACCTGCGCTACTAATCCACATATTGCCAAAGCAAAAGTCGAGATTTTTTAATTTATTTTTGAGGGGATCTTTCTGTTCGAAACATAACGGGTTAGATTTGCAGCGTTGAAGCCATGGCGTCCGGCAAGGGAGATCGAATCCTTTCAGTGAGAAAAAACAAATCAAAACGAAAACGAAATGAAGTCAACTTGGCTTCGAGACAAGACAGAAGCAGTGTCGGTACTCTGTTAGCAGACTTCTGCAAATGAAAGCTAAACAAGAAACCTGATCAACAAACAAACAAAATTGTGAGACTGAGTGAAGCCCTAGAGGGGAGACTCTCAATTTTCTGTCCTGTCTGCATTGGTGCCATTTCGGTGCTCGCGACGTGTTGGCAACACACCTCACATATTCTCTTTATCAATCGTGTTAAAGAAAAATAAAGTCATTTACTTTATCAATCGTGTTAAAGAAAAATAAAGTCATCTACTTTATCAATCGTGTTAAAGAAAAATAAAGTCATCTACTTTATCAATCGTGTTAAAGAAAAATAAAGTCATCTACTTTATCAATCGTGTTAAAGAAAAATAAAGTCATCTACTTTATCAATCGTGTTAAAGAAAAATAAAGTCATCTACTTTATCAATCGTGTTAAAGAAAAATAAAGTCATCTACTTTATCAATCGTGTTAAAGAAAAATAAAGTCATCTACTTTATCAATCGTGTTAAAGAAAAATAAAGTCATCTACTTTATCAATCGTGTTAAAGAAAAATAAAGTCATCTACTTTATCAATCGTGTTTAAGAAAAAAATAAAGTCATCTACGTTATCAATCGTGTTAAAGAAAAAATAAAGTCATCTACTTTATCAATCGTGTTAAAGAAAAATAAAGTCATCTACTTTATCAATCGTGTTAAAGAAAAATAGTCATCTACTTTAAATAAGCAGCAAAAAAATTCAAGGTCAGGAAAATCATAAAAGTAGATCCATTTTCGGATGAGGTTGTCAGGAATCTGTTGTTCTGAGGTGAACGAATTCGAGAAACAACAACCGGCAATGATTACTAAAACAATATCGACGATAAGGATAACAAATTTACAAGATTTCATTAACATTTGTGCTTATTTTTCATGACAAAAAAGTGAACAGTTAATCTATTATATGTAGAAAATTTAAAAAGAAAGCAAAGCTCCTGTGAAACTAATGTAGACCTACTAGAAATTTTTAATTATTTCGATTGCTAGGGATTTTTCTTCTCCCCCTCTCTCTTTTTTTTATTCTTGAACGGGGAGAGAGTGGAGGACGAAAGGTTTTGCTCATTTTAGGTTGAATGAGATTGTACAGTTTATTCGAAGCTAAGCCAGGGAGACAACTGTTTGTTCCGATCTTTCTGGATGACGAGAACATACAGACGTATGATATGTACCAAAAGCACAAATGGATCAGTCTAGGCCAGTAGGTGAAATTGGTCCAGGCCGGAAACGCTTCCTATAAGTAAACCAGGCCAAAGGCCAAATTATCTGTACGTAATTAGCTATAATCTACCGTTTTATGCTGATAATTTCCCCCACCCACCCAGTATTACCTCATCAAAACAAACAAAAAAAGCATTTATCGCGTTAACACGTTTACATCTGCCCACAAACAGCTTTGAATAAACAGAACTACAGCGACACGACTCCCATCGGGCAACGGATTGATTACACGAAAGTAGACGGTTAAACCCTACTCTTCTGAATGCGTAGCCGTATATGACGTAAGTTAGGGTTCATAAAGCAGTTCAGCAAGAGTTAAGCACTCTGCCCGAAACCGTTCAAACTGATCCAACTCGAACGCTCTGAGTCACTGAAGAGCATTGAGGTGCACTCCCTTGGCGAACGGCGCCTGTCAGCCACTCGATAACGTGACCTATCAATCCATTGTCCTTAAAGACACTTCCCTTTTCATGTTGTCGGTGGTCACAACACTGTCATTGTGACCACTTTGCAGAGACAATGTCGGTATTAAAAAAGAATAATAATAACAAAAAAGGAAAATGAAAAAACTAAAAGATTTCACAAACACGAGATAACCCCGGTGTCCATCTGAAGCCAGGCAGAAGAAGCCTGACAACTCTGGAATTCGACCAGAAACGCTGAAAGTTTCATAAATCAAACTGCTACATGTTTGAAATATGACAAAAATATTAAAAATGCAACTCGACTTATAATACCCGATTTGTCTTAACTGTGAGGTATGTGCGCACTCCGGCTGCGTTCAGTTTTCCTCACGGCAAAGCGTACGAGATAAGCGCATTAATAGGAAACAGCACGCACACACATACACACATACACACACGCACACACATACACACATACACACACACACACACACACGCACACACACGCACACATACACACGCTTGCAGAATGGACTAGCAAAAGGCAAAAAGAGACAAGGAAGCACTCTGCAAAAGCAAGAAAGCTTTACAGAAATATTTTGAGAGATTCTTACGGTAGATCTCGCCTCCATGTTATAACTTTAAATAGAAGAAAGTTTCTTCAATTGAACCATGTGCAGAAGAACGGAATGTTCTCTTTTTTTCTCATTATGTACATCCCGAAAGTTGTAATAAAAAGCTATAATTACAAAGTTTGAATAATCATACTTTTTTTTTTGCCGCAGTATCTGTCAGTTACAGAAACGAAAATAAATTAAATCCATTTCATGAAATCAACTATTTCCCCTTGATTCACAGCACATTTAAAGGTGCCTTTAGAAAGCATGTAAATGGTATTTACAAATTTTACAGATTACTTAAACTTAATATTTGTTTTTTGTCATTTAATAACGTGTATATGAATATAACTTTTTCTGGCGTCGTAATTGTTGTTATTTATATTGAAATCGGTTTGCAGTTTCATGAACCTTTCTGTTAGAAGTTTCATAACGTTAATATTTTATTAGTATTTTTAAAAAAAATTTAGTGCTTCATAAAACAGTTCAATAACACGCACCTTCAATGTTTGTGAGAGGAAGTATAAAGGGGGAGAGGGAAATGTTTTTTAAACTGTACACAACATTTTTTTCTCTCTTCCTCTCTTCTTTTTATCTCTCTCTCTCTCTCACTCACTACACACACACACACACACACACACACACACACACACACACACACACACACACACTCCTCAACCCTCTTCCGCTACGCACGGGTGACTTTCATCTGTGCAGTCACAGTTTAGGAACGAGCCATTTGAGAATGACGAACCAAATGAAAGCCGTGCACAGCAGCAAATCGCTCAGCACAGTGAAAAAGCGATCGAGTTACTAACGGCAGGTACTGTCCGGGTGGGTTCTGCCATTCTACCCTTATTGATGTAATTGATTGTGACGACAGCCGACTTTAAAGAACAATTTGTCCTCGTGCCACGATAAAGGACGCTAGTCTTGGCCAACACCAACTGGTGTGGTTATCACGTGTTGCAGCGGCACGCTGCGAGAGCCATCTATCACTCATTTCTGAAAGCAATTTCTAAGCACCGATGCATCAGTGTTGTTTTCTCTCAGAAACAAATACAGACTGCGAAATGTCGTCAACTGTTGCTGGTAAACCTCCTGACATTAATCATTCAATTGTCTTGCAGGATATTCCAAAGAAACAAGGTCCGTCCGCGGACGGCATGTGGTATTCTGCACTCCAACACTGGTTCAAATCTTCTCCTCAATCAACGGCACACGTCTGTTGAGATTTTATTAGGTTTTTAATGGGATTGTATTTTTACCCCGTTCCGTTAAATGACGGAAAGTTAAGTTGACAAAACAAAGCTTCATTCCCAATCAAAAAAAAAACAACAACAACAAAAAAACAAAGCGTATTTACTTGCACACAGAAAGTACGTAATGCATATATACACGACCGTTAATATTACTTGGCACATGTCCCATCTATAGTTTATTTTACCCATTGACACCCGAGTACTAGCCTATACACCACCGTTTTCAATTTTTTGATTATTATGCATACCCCACCCACACATATCCTCATCTACGATGTATATCAACCCCGTTCATACAAATAGCGCGCGCACAATTCATGAGAGTTAAGGTATTTTTAAAATTAACACTGATATTCTCATTTCCCCCACTTGTTTCAATATGCAAGAGAAGCATTAACAAATCCTTCACTTCTGCTTGTTCTCTTTAAACTTCTCAAACAACCGATGTGAAATCGCGTATCTAACCAAACAACACATCTGCAACGATGAAAAAGGAGAACGGCAGCCTATGGCTGAAAACAGAATAAATAAACTAATATTGAATCCTGCTGGTTCTGCTGACTCACACTCGCTGTAAGTCTGACGACTTAAAGGACAGTGAAGCACCGATTAAAATACAAGTCCTCACCCATACATTTTCTTTCTCAGTTCTCTCTTGTTCGCGCGACAAGACCAGAAAAGGGAAAGAAAATAAGGAAACGAAAAAGAAGGGGGAAATAAAGAGGAGGTGGGCAAAAGAGAGAAGATTCGTCCTAATGTCTAAACTCATTTCTCTGTCTCGAAAGTGACACTGGGGTTGACGAAATTGCGTTCGTCCTCCAAGCATGAGAGAAACCCACCTGAATGCTGTGGCCCAAATATTGTGATTGCAAGGGCACTCTATTTGCTCATAACTTCCACCTGGCTGAGTTGCGGGCCCTTGGGGGAGGATGCTAGGGGTTGGGGAGAGAAAAAACGGAGACCGCCAAGCCCTATTATGTCCGTTTGAGTTTATTTATTGTTTGGTTGCCTTGTTCTAACCTGATCAATCTTTTAACATTTCCCTTTTGTTTTTAGTTGTCTTTCTTAGACATTTGTGTGTTGCTTCTATATTTTGTTGCTATATGGTAGTTGGGATAGATATTTTTGTGTTGTTGGTATATTTTGTTGCTATAGGGATGTTGGCATAGACATTTTTGTGTTAAAGGTATATTTTGTTGCCATAGTTATGTTGGCAAAGACAACTGTGTGCTGTTGGTATATTTTTTTTACTAACGTTATGTTGGCACAGACAACTAACTATGTGCTGTTGGTATATTTTGTTGCTATAGTTATGTTGGCACAGACAATTGTGTGCTGTTGGTATATTTTGTTGCTATAGTTATGTTGGCACAGACAATTGTGTGCTGTTGGTATATTTTGTTGCTATAGTTATGTTGGCACAGACAATTGTGTGTTGTTGGTATATTTTGTTGCTAAAGTTATGTTGGCAAAGACAACTGTGTGCTGTTGGTATATTTTGTTGCTATAGTTATGTTGGCAAAGATATTTTTGTTAACAGCAAAATTATATGGAATACCACAAGCACGTCCTCTGTCGAAATCTGATTATAAAAGTACTGGTAATGCTTTGAACTATAATTATGTTAATGGCTTGACTTATAAAAGTACTGGTATTGCTTTGAACTACAATTATGTTAATGGCTTGACTTATAAAAGTACTGGTATTGCTTTGAACTACAATTATGTTAATGGCTTGACTTATAAAAGTACTGGTATTGCTTTGAACTATAATTATGTTAATGGCTTGACTTATAAATGTTTCTGACTGACCTAAAACTGTTACACTCTTTGATTATGTTAAATCTGGTTTTGTTTGGCTTATACCTGATACTGGACTGATGAAAATGGATTCACAATGGCACTTTGTTTTGGACTGATCTATAACATTATTTTTGGCAAACGTGTTGTATACAAGAAATCGGCTAGCTAACTACTTGGTTTGGACTGATCTATAACGTCTGTTTTGGCTGACTTGTATACAAGAAATCGGTTTGGTAACTACTTGGTTTGGTCTGATCTATAACGTCTGTTTGGGCTGACTTGTTGTATGTATACAAGAAATCGGCTTGGTAACTTTACTGGTTTTCGACTTGACCTAAGAACGATACACATTTTAGCTTGTGGACTTCTCCAAACGCTACACTATGTTAGTTCATAAAAGGACATTTGCTGGGTAGATGGGTTTGGTAATGGCATGGTGTATAACTGTTATTAATTTTGTAAATGGAAATTATTTTGGACTGGCCTTTATTAGGAATTAATGGTCTTGGTAACCATGACTAGTCGTGACTTGATCTACAGCTGTTAGTGGCTTCATAATCATAATTGGTTTAGATTTGGTCTGTAACTGTTAGTGGTTTGAAAACTGTCGATTACTGTCTTGAAAGGTACAACAATATTAGCTTGATATGTTACTAAGATTGTTTGGCTTACAACTTATACAGATATGGTAAGTAAAACTGATATTCTTTGGCTGATAGTTGCCTTCTTTCTTCTCTCTCTTGTATTGCGTGTTGATGACTATAACTGGTTTGGAATGGTTGAAAATTGATACTGTCAAGATAACTATAATAGGTTTTGGCTCGAGCTACATTCGACGTATACGTGACAAATGTAATTAGCTTTCATTTGACCTATACATGACAAATGTAATTAGCTTTCATTTGACCTATGCTGACAAATTTGAGTAGCTTTCATTTGACGTATATTGATAAATGTAATTAAGTTTCTGTGGCAGAGTAAATTTGTATGTCTCTATTTTAAAACTTAATTATTATCAAGTTTGTTAAATGTCAATGTGACATTTCCTTCAGGTGCTGAGCATGAGGATATTTTTGTAAGTACCAGAGTTAAAATAATAACTTAGGTAAAGAATATGCAAGACCTTGCTGATGTAATCCAAACCAGTCCAGAGTGGATGTGTAATTTGTACTATCCAATAATTGAAGGTTTACAAATAATGAACTAGCCAATGGGAAGACACCCAAACTTGCTTGTTGAAGAAAGCTAAATATTCTAATCATTTTGATTTTGACGTATATCAAGGAAAGGTGATCATTAGCTTAATGGTGAGATAACTGATTGATTGAGAGAGAATGGACTGAATATATTTCATACACTCTGCTATTGATATATTATATTGTAAAGATATATTATGTGAAAAGACTATTATTTTTACAGTTGTGAATTATGATAATTGTATAAAATATGTTAAACACACGACACTGTTACTAGTAGAAACACGTTCATAATTGATTATGTTGTATACTTTAGCAGGAAATTTATGTTGAGAATGATAGCAAGAAAGAATAGAGAAAGAAATTATTAAACTTGGAACTTAGCGATGGACTCTGATATGATGTTTCAGAAAGGAGCAAGCCTTTTTTCTTTTTCTTCTGTGTACCTTGTGGTGGTTTCAAGAAGTTTCCATCTTAAATTGTGACAGTTGTGTTGATTCACTGCAGCCTGTTTGTGTGCATCAGCAAGTGTGTTGCCGTCCCCCCCCCCCCCACACACACACTGTGGAACTTTCTAGGGAAAGGAGTGCTACAAGTTCGTTAATGTGATTGGTGATTGCCTACTCAAGCTAATACGGTGAATGTGTGCCTAGATTGGTCTCAGAGGGTCTACAGTTTTGGAACATTCTACAATGTGTTTAGCAGAGAAGTGGAAGATTGACTATTCTATTGTGAACAACAGGGAGATAATAATTTAATTTTTGTTGTGATGAAATGTAAACAAATTCTGTTTTCTGTGATCTTTGTCACGTGACACATGAACGTGTAAAATATGAAAGTCAGTTTATTTATAGCACTACATTTTAGAATACACAAATTATAAATCACACCTGCCATGTTATAACTTGCTTTCGCCGTCTTTACAAATTAAGAACCAATTCACTTTTATAAATCCTACACACAATCTTCACCCTTTGTGATTATTCGACGGTTACTTCCTGTTTTTTCTGTTGTCGGCCCTATGCATGTCTGCTAGAAAACAGCATACAGTAGCAAAGATATTAATGTAAGAAAAGTACTTTTTTAAAACTGGGTAAAAGCAATAATTATTTAATTTAATCTTATATTTTGTGTATTCGCGTGTGTGTACGCGCGCGTTTGTGTGTGTGTGTGTGTATATAAATGTTGAACACTCACAGATATATAGATATTTGAATTTACCATGTAGAATAAAAGTGAAAGGGAAACGACGAAAAATATTGAGCGTTAACTTCCGCCGGAAGTGAGTTAACCCGTTTGATTTTGAGCACATCCACTGTCAACTATTTTGCGAATCATGATTTAAAAAAAATTTTTTTGTGTGTGAGAGCAAACACTTAAGGAAGCATTTCTTTAAATTAGCACGTCGTGCAGTGCATAATTTAAAAACCAAAGCTACCATTGTCACAGGAGGAAGTAGCTACCCGAGATGAATAATTGCGTCACACACTTGCGTCACAAACAAACATGGCCGCTAGAGAGTTAACAAGTACAAATGGCCTGCTGTTGCTTTTCAATCCGAAACCCAGCCAGTGGTAGGTGGGAGTTTCTTAATGACAGAACAATAAAAACAGCCAGATATTTGAGTAGTCGGTGACTGTATGCCAGCAGCCTAAATAGTTCAAGACCTTTGGGTTCATGTCCAACTTGGAATGAAAATCTTACCGATAACACTCTCTCCGGCTCAAGGTGGTGGACGTAACGCTTAAATCCATCACATCGAGTTATAAATCGGGTCCCGTGTGTTAGAGCCCGTTAAGAACGCTTGTTACATGAAAAGCAGAACAGAGTGTTGACCGATGCCCAAGTAAGTTTTCACATCAAGTTCCGTTCCACCCACACCCCCATTTCCCATTATTCTTCCTAATTAAGGCACTATAATTAATTTTCTTCCTTCTAGAACTTCAATCGTCAGATGCTGTTGTATGTTGTATGTAGTGAAATTTGAAAGCTGGCGAAAAAGTGTGAAATTAAAGTCAAACCTCCCATCACCAAAACTGAAAAAACTGATCAATTAAAATATAAATCAGTTTTCAAAGACCTCACGGGGGAAAGTAAAAAAAAAAAGTAACGATTATTTTGCACAAGTGACCATTGGTTGTAAGTCTTGCGTAAGTCAGGAATTGTACTAACATCTCGCTCAATCATACAGGAGGTGGGTATTAACGTCTCGCTCAATCATACAGGAGGTATGTACTAACATCTCGCTCAATCATACAGGAGGTGGGTATTAACATCTCGCTCAATCATACAGGAGGTATGTACTAACATCTCGCTCAATCATACAGGAGGTATGTACTAACATCTCGCTCATTCATACAGGAGGTGGGTATTAACATCTCGCTCAATCATATAGGAGGTATATACTAACATCTCGCTCAATCATACAGGAGGTATGTATTAACATCTCGCTCAATCATGAAGGAGGTATGTACTAACATCTCGCTCAATCATACAGGAGGTATGTACTAACATCTCACTCAAGACCATCGTTTTCGAAGCTCTCCTCCCTCCCCACCTCCCACCTCCAAGGGTGAAGAATTGACTAACGACTCTTAACCCTCCGTAATCTCAGCGTGGTAAATTTAGTGTCCATTTCGTTAGACTGGACGATAATGATGGTCCCTGTTTGCTACAAGTCGCGAACATTTAAAGACCTTAAAGCAGCTGAAGAACCGAAGGGTCGAGTCTCTTTCTATTGACATTCCTCACACTCACTCACTATACTCGGAACTTTATCTTTTTCTTCTAGAGAGTAAATCTCTTTTTAGGCGCTTGCACGTCCGCGAAATCAACAAAATCTGGTCACAGACGTATACCTAAAGTTAAAATAAATTCTGCTCGCGAACCATTCTTGTGATGAAACCCACCATCTTTTTCCCAGAGGCCTGAAGGGTACACTCTTCGGCACGCGCAAGAAAGGCAGACGCCATCCTCGGCTTAGATGCAGAAAACATCCTTCTGCGCTTCTTCTCACATTTTCTACGTCACTGCGTCCTGTCCAGACAGCCATGCAGAGGTCTTGGGAGCTCTTTAATAAAGTAAGAGTTAACGTCCATGCTACCCGTGTTCCCGTTATCAATTTGAGGAGGGAACGCCAGGACGCCAGCGCTCAATTTTACAAATTTCTCTTGTCAGTCCTAGAGACCATGTCTTCTTTGCCTTGTCAGCCCCCTGACTAATCTTGGGAAGGTGTGGACGGACGGGGAGGACGCCAGGCGGAAAACAGGGGAGGCAAGCAATCTTGCTAATTGCCCGCAACTTTTGCTGGATCCGAGCATCGAGGTTGGGACTCTAGTGTCATCGCCGCGGTAAGGTTGTGACAGGCGAGTAGTCAGTTTCCTAGCACTGAGGGCTTTACCACCACTCGGCCTGTTCTGCTTCAAACCGCAGCGGCTCAGGGGACGCGGCCTATTACCCAGTTCATTAAAAAGTGCATATCACTTTAAAATGGCGATGTACGAGGTGACACGTCCGATTGTCAAAAGAAGAAGGAAAAAAAAATACAGTTTAACAAGAGAGCTTGTCTTTCAAAACCCGAATCTTGTTTCTCTACCCTTAGCCTGAGGTCTCAGGTTATATGCAATAATAGTATAACACTGTTATCGTAGTATGGCATTGTTTAAAACTTTAAACTGGAGAAAAAAATTACTTAAAATTAATTCTGGAATGTAAGCTGTGTGATATATGATCAATGCAATCGAATGACTGCACTAAATAAAGCATTTGGGTTTAATCTTTTCATCTATTCGTTCTCAGGGATTTATGTTAAATGTCTACTTTTTGCTGTCTAGAGGGATTTACATTAAGTGTCTACTTCTTGCTGTCTAGAGGCATGGTGGCAGTAGGATTGTTAACTGTTAATATTTAAATTCAAAGAATTTCTCCTGCATTGTCAGTTCCAATATTAGTCTATAACGAGTGTCACATGTCCCTGGCTTTGAAAGTCCAGAAGCTCTTTGTTTCCATACAAAGAGTTCGCTTTCCCGAGTGTTAAAAGTTCTCTACTTTATACGTTGAACTCAAATCAGCCTACAACATTTAAAAAGAAGAAAAAGAATTATTTAAGATATTTACACTCAATAAAGTCACGAATTTTTTCGCGAAGGAATGTAAACATTTAAAAGAAACAACTGGGTGGTGGGTTGTAGTTGTAAATGAGACAGGAGGGGAGTGACTATAAATGACACAACAGTAAGCGTGTGCTAATCTTCTGGTTTGCAGACATGATCTCTTCGTTTACATCAGAGAGAGAGAGAGAGAGAGAGAGAGAGAGAGAGAGAGAGAGAGAGAGAGAGAGAGAGAGAGAGAGAGAGATCCTAAAGTCAAAGTCCTAGAGAAAACTGAATTACAGATAAGGGCAATCTACATCTGTCTAATTTTAAATCTATTTCCGGGTAGAACTTTCCAAACTAAACACCTAAACCTTGCGTTTGACTGCAAATAATACCACCATACTCAGTGGCATACTGACGTATTGCCGTAAGAACCGCAATAAATAGGGGAAATAACTCACAATGTGAACGCGTGTGTGGGTTGGTGGTGATGTATAAATTTACTCATGCTGAAAATTAGCAGGAGTCTTAATTACGTAATTTCTCAACGGTTTTTTCTGAAATTTACACAAAGTTCAAACGTCCGTTACAACGTAAATTTATTTATGTTGCAGAAATGAGAGCTGTATAACAGACAGCTAAGATTTATAGGGTATGATGTACTAATACGCTGACTAAGATCTATAAGCAAACAACACTAGGGTGCTGAATGAAATCTGTAAGTTATACTATAGTAGTACAAGTTTGTAGGGACATTAAGGTGTGTAGGCGAACTGTATTAGTATACTGACTAGGATTTGTAATATGTGCTTTAGTGTACATTAAGGCCGGTAGGGCCATCTGTACTAGTTTGCTGAATGAAATTTGTTTGCTGTATTATTCTAGTATTAGGTTGTAGGGCAAGCTATTATGCTGAGTGATATCTAAAGGAAATGCCGTTCTAATATACAGATAGATACCTCTCACAGCCTTCTAGATTAGTACAGTAAGTTCTGAAGTGTACTAAATTTACTTTCAGAAATATTTTAATCATAGAAATGAGAGTGGAGTTTAGTGAGATAATTATAGTCAATGTATATAACCTTTTCAATGATGGTAGCTGTCACTGGCACGTGTTCACAATCACACAGTTTGCAGCAAGTCTCTTTCTTAATAGACGAAAGTACAATGTACCCCTTCTAGGGCACATTACACAACTGTTCCAGAATCTTTGATGCAGAATCATCCATAACTTCTTATCTTTGTGTGCGCTACCCAAGCACACCACGAGGAGTGTTCAGAAATCTTCATGAATTCTCAAGACCAAACTCAAGCCTCATTTTCCACCATATTGGCTCTTGAATAGAATTCACAAGAATCAACTTACAGCAACACCTTTAGTGATAAGTTCAAAACAATGCTGGATACACACCAGTGTTAGTTTGACTGTAGATGTCTATGCTAGGATGAACTGAAAAAAGTATCTAATGTTTAATCAAACATTGTTGTGGAATGATGTAAATATCAACACTCAAAATAATTAGCAATTTAATTATTGTTAAATTTATTAACCTTCTTGCACAATTATTAAAACTTATTTAGGAGTAAAAGTGGGTGGATGGGGGCTCGTTATATATAAATAAAAGAAGACGGATTTTTATTACTCATTTAGTCTCCACCTGCAGAAACAGTATGCAACAGTAAAACGTCTATATTAATATTGTGTACAGAGTTTTAGGACACCCTTATAATCCGCCAAGTGAGGGACATCCTGGTCTTGTGGTAGAATTATTAATAACAATAAATTAAAATTCTCGATCACTTGTAATTACTTATGTGTTATTAATTAATAAATAATAATCATAACGAATGAAGGGTGCCCAGAGAGTTGTCATATGTCCAACGGTTCTAGTATATTGACTGACCTGTCACTCGATTATTGCCTATACTGATAACTGTATTAATATTAAGACTGAAATATGCAGACCATGCTGTGTTAATATTTAAACTGTACTAGTATACTGAGATTTGAAGGTCTATCTGTCTAATAATAGCTAAAATCTAATTTTACTCAGTCTGACTAATACATGCTAATCAAGACTTGCAAGGGGACCCTACTGAAGTAGAACACATGAATGTTGGCCCACTATAGTAATTTGTTAATGACATCTGTAGACCTATACTGTAGTAATACGCTAATGATATGTGTAGGCCTATCTTGTAGTAATACATTAATGACATTTGTAGGCCTATCTTGTAGTAATACATTAATGACATTTGTAGGCCTATCTTGTAGTAATACATTAATGGACATTCATAGGCCTATCTGAGGTAATATTTTAAAGAGATCGGCGGACCCAACTGAAGTAGTATATTGAGCCAGATTAGTAGGCATTCCTATACTAGTATATGACTGCATTAGTACACTGACTGGAATAAGCCGGTCGTACCTTAATGAATATAGTAAATTACGACCTAAATGTGTTGAGGTAACTGTATTGACTATAATTACAGAAGTGTTGCATCTACAAAATTCCTAAAACAGTTGAGGTGATGGTGATGTTACTATACAGTAATTACAATTAAAATAATTACTAATGATAATAGTAATAATGAAATTATGTTGATAATGATTAATGGTGACATTGTGATGAAGACAACTAAATTAATAGTGATGATGATGATGATAATGATGATGATGATGATGATGATGATGTTGATGATGATGAGAAGAAGGAGGTGGTTGTTATAATGATAACAAAGATAACATCACCCCATAAATTTGATAATTTTGCTTCCTTCAAATGAACTTTCTAATTGAGTGGTATGCGTGTGAGGGGTTGTGCATACTTGTGGTCGCGTATATGCGTATAAGTGTTTGTATGTGTGCATTTGTTATGCATGTATACGTGCACTGGTAATATGTGGTTTATATACGTACGTCTGTATATATGTGCGTGTAAGTGTGTAAAACAAACGCCACGACGCTGAATACATTACACCTGCTTGAAATGGACAACGAACTGCTTGGGGAAGGATTGCGGGGAGGGGTAAGTTTACAGCAAAGATACTTCGCAGAACACACAAGAGCTTGGGTTTCCCTACATGCAGTTTTATTTATTTCTAATTACTGTCTCTAAACAAAAATATAAAAATACAGTTTCGAGTGTCCGCAACAGGCAAACGGGACATTTCTATGCAAACAACTGTCGACACAACACTCAAGGGTTTCCCAGAAAATTCTCCTCGATCATTCTGTCCAGAGCGGTGTATGGTCAGTACAATCCCCTCGTTGCATTTTGCCGCGAGATCGAGCCCATGTTGCGTAAACAAAAGTACACCCATAATGCAATGCGTAAAATATAAAATATTGGCTCACCACTAACGGTGAAAACAAAAAAAACCCCAAGAATACTGCTCTGCGGTGAAACGGACAAACTTGCGTATAAAACGTATTTTTTATCATTTATTTATTTGATTATAACGATTTGTATCGGACGTGTACGAGTGCGTCCATGGCAAGTTATCAAAAGAAGATAACGAATGCATTTAATAACGAGAAACTGATGTATTTATAAATTTATATGTACAAGCACAGATTGTTGCGAGTGAATACAAATAAAAACACGTTTGCAGTTATCTAAAACTGAAACAAAAGAAATTGTTATTTTATTTTAACAACACGCGTTGATTGTTCTTTTTTATTATTATTTGCAAAATATCATCTAATGAAAACGTAAACGTGATTAGAGTCAGAGAGAATATCTTAAGTAAACAATTTTAACCAACGCATCACACGAAATTCTATAGATTGCTGTATATTAAACAACTCATCGCACGAGATTCTATTGAATGCGGTATATGAAATAACTTATCGCACGAGATTCTATTGCACGCCTGTGTATTAAACAACTTATCGCACGAGATTCTATTGAACGCCTGTGTATTAGACAACCTGCCACACGAGATTCTGTTGCGTACACTTTACTAAGGAAAAGCAAGGATTAGTTTTCATTTTGATATTGCTGTCGCCGTTATGAGAAAATGTATTAGATGATTACTTTAACTTTATTTACACAAATCCCCGAACTTTTCCTTATTTAACTAAGCACACGTGCACGGGTAGAAGACTATACATACAGATATGCACACACAAACACAAAACACCACCGCACGCACACACACACGCGCACACACACACACACACACACACACACACACACACACACACACACACACACACACACACATACACCTGTGCATGTAGAAGATTATACATACAGACATGCACACACAAACACAAAACACACACAGAAAACCAAACACGCAAATTCAACATACGCAAAACTCATACACTCACACAAACGCAACCGTAAACTGAAAAACACTATCATACGAAAAAAAAAGCAAACGCATACATACAATCATAAGCAATCATACACGTGTACACAGTTGGTGAGATGTGTCATTTAGTAGTGAGCCGTCTAACAAGCAAACAAACAAGCAAGCAAAGAAACAGAGCATTAATCACAAAACTAAAGAAACATTGCAACTAAAATGAATCGTTTGCGGAAAAGCGTTACAGGATTCGAACGTGAGTTGTTGCCGTGCATTGTAAGCTAAAGTGACCAATTGGTTGCCAAGAAATGGCCGTGCTGTCTCTCACCAAGTACGTGCTTCCGGTCGAGGGAAGAGAGGCAAAATAGTCTGCATCAGTGCTGATACTGCGCAGGAATAAAGAAACTGCAATTACTGACATTAACAAAGTCGAAGCCAAATAAAAAATTAAAAATCTTCTAAGACGGACTACATTTCGTGGAAGACCTACATGGGCGCAAGTTCTGGCTCAAAAAGACAGCAATTTTCCATACTGGTAATCCTACTTCAGATTGCAGTGTGCGCTAAACCGTCCATCCTTCAATATCAAAGAAGGCCATAATTTATGACCACGAACAGGGAATAGGAAAAGAGTTTGTCTGTTATTCTCCAACACAATCTTGCGCTGTTCTATTTTACTAAGCTTGCACTAAAATCGTAGTGTCTCGATAATAATACTAAGTAGAAGAAAACCCGACAAGGAAAGTAAGAATTAACGAGATTAAAGGGCACTTTAAAGTTCTTCCGCCATACACACCTCCCACTGCATTCATTCACTTTAAGAAGCACCTTTTCCTCCTGTCAAATCCTTAAATCGTATGGCATAATAGATTAGTCCCATCCCCTCCTCCATCACACAGACACACAGACACACACACACACACACACACACACACGCACGCACGCACGCACGCACACGCACACACACTTCGGGTTTGTGTCTGACGCTGATGAAGTCAGAAAAGATAAGCGCTGATTGATTTTGATCAAGGTTAATCAGGTTAAAGTTATTATTAGATTTCATGTTAGTGTCGTGTGCAACAACTTCGCGATTTGGACCGCGGTGTTGCATGACACTTAATCTAGGTCCAAACAGAGGGACTATATCAAGCTTACATTTTGCAAATTGGCCCATATTTTCACTAGGTCACGCATTGCATCTCTCGGTCACATCCCACATGGAGCCGCTAAGACCTAACGTGTGAGAGGTCAGTGAGACCCAACAGATTTGAGGAAACTATTTAAATGAAACTAACTGGCGAACTGACCTTGAAGAAGATGAAGAAGATCGATCAGTGAAAGTGAAGTTTCATGCATTCAAATTTCACCTTCAAGCAAAATGAGCAGCGTGAACTGATACCTGAGCAGCGACATGTAAATAGAGATTGTAAGGTTACTGCTGCCAGACAACTGTTGTCCTAAACAGTTACATTTGAAACACACACATATCACAACCACCACCACAACCATCAGCCACAGACGCACACACTGAAGCAGCTAGTCAGTCCTAAAGAATCATTATGGATAATTAAAAATTAGAAAGAAAATGTCTACGCGATTAATAAAGACAACTATTTTCTAAACACTAGCTTCAAGGATCATTGCATCGGTAAGTCAAAGCGTTTCAGGACAGTCTAGCAGGGTAGGTCAAAGCGTTTCAGGACAGTCTAGCAGGGTAGGTCAAAGCATTTCAGAACAGTCTAGCAAGGTAGGTCAAAGCAGTTCAGGATAGTCTAGGAGGGTAGGTCAAAGCAGTTCAGGACAGTCTAGCAGGGTAGGTCAAAGCAGTTCAGGATAGTCTAGCAGGGTAGGTCAAAGCATTTCAGGACAGTCTAGCAGGGTAGGTCAAAGCAGTTCAGGATAGTCTAGGAGGGTAGGTCAAAGCAGTTCAGGATAGTCTAGGAGGGTAGGTCAAAGCAGTTCAGGATAGTCTAGGAGGGTAGGTCAAAGCAGTTCAGGATAGTCTAGGAGAGTAAACTGCCAAACAAATGAGTGTTGCTCGTCTGTAAGTCAAGGAGACCCCGACCGACAGTTGACTCTTTGAGTTGTCTGGAATCTCTGCTAGTCTACATCCCTCCCAGATCACGTGAAATGGAACGACTGCTAATGATACTTTCTGCACAGACAAGCAAAGTTCGATTGATGATGCATGGATTATTTTCACTTCCGGCTGATCTGATGCATGACATGACTCATGGGATGTTACTGTAATTACTGAAGCATGCGTAAACTAATGATGGCGTTAACTGTTTGTAACTTATCCTCCCACTTCTCCCCTCCAAAAAAACTATCATTTTTTTTAGGTCTGTGCAGACGATAGCGCTGTAAATGAGTTAGTGTTGTCAAGGTATCTTTTTGGGGGGAGTGACCTTTCGGATGACGACAAAAGCACAAACATTCTTACTTGACATTTAGTATACCATCACAAGGATGGTAAAGCTGTATAACTTATACAAATATGTATGTGTTTATGAGTACGACAGAGACTGTCTATCTATCTATCTATCTATCTATCTATCTATCTATCTATCTATCTATCTATCTATCTATCTATCTATCTATCTATCTATCTATCTATCTATCAATCTATCTATCCATTCATCCATCCATCCATCCATTCATCCATTCATCCATTCATCCATCCATCCATCTATCTATCTTTCCTTGTGTAAACCTGACGCCATCTTCCTTAACTAGCCAACCATACCATCCGATAGCATACTCCATATATGGATAAATAAATATAGAGACTAACGAGCATACACGTTGAAAACAGATATAAATGGACACATGTATACAATACCCTATTGGCTCAAACTTTCGATTATGCATTCAATATGCACTGCCTATTAAATTGTGCTAGGTTACTCAACCACTTTACGCACATGGTTGCCGTAGGGACCCATTAACTTGCAATTTTGAACGTTGCAAAAACGGTTGTTAGCAAAATATGTTTACATAATTACGACAGTCGGTCAAAAGGTTTTAAGATTTTTGCCATAAGGGAAAAATTGCTCAAAACATCACTATCGAGACTGATCACTGACTACTCTTACTGTTGTCGATCACGTGATCGTGCATCATGCTCAGGACGGAGCATGCGCAGAGGTTTGACAAATATTAACTCTCAAAGGGATCATTGTGCGCTGCATAACAGTGCGATGTGTGGCGTGAGTAGAACTCAGTAAAGTTCATTTCAATTTCACTCCAAGTTAAATGAAATGTAACTCTGTCTCGTGACAATGAACGAAGTACCGATGTTATCCTCATAAAATGCTTCTTGCTAAAAAACCGAAAACATACAAATCCATTAGGAAATATTTAACTATTTTTCATTAGTACGCATATTCCGAAGTCGTTCTGTCTAGATTTTAAAAGTTATCGCTCGAAGTAAATTTTTCGATAATTTCCTTTTTTTTCTTTAAAGAAATGATATATATAAAATTCAACTGTCTGCTCAGAGGCAGACATCATTTGAGGGTGCGGGGTGGTGAGGAAGGAGAGAGACTAAGAGATGGAATGGGGAATTTTACTTAAGTTTCGTTTGTTCCTTATCCCAGTGGTTTTCAACCGCCTGTCCGCAGAAACTTTCTGCCGTCCGTGAAAAAGTTATTTCCGCTTAACACATATATAAAAGTAGAGGCTATACTGCTTTCCGACAACACCATTCAGAGGAGAATTGTTGACATGGCCACCGATATTGAAGAGCAAGTTGTAGAGGGGATAAAGAAATCGATGTTTTGCGATTAATTTGATGAATCAACTGACATGAGTAACCATGTTATTTTATTTTTGCTTCGTGAGGTATAGTGAAGATGAATACTTTAGGGAAGAACTTCTTTGTTGCCTTGACCTACCTGGACAGACCACTAGATATAGAGATATTTAATGCTCTTGATGAGTATTTTCAAGCGCCGGTCTTAGACTGGGCAAATGCGTCTGAGTGTTTACGACGATACTGTGAGCATGGCTGGACATCTTTCAGGTGCAGTTGTGAAATTAAAGGACGTTGCCCATCCAGAAATTCTGTCCACTCACTGTATGATCCATCGGGAGGACCTAGCTGTAAAGAAGGTTTCTACTGAACTAAACACTGATGAATGACGCGGTGAACCTTTTGGATTACAAATGTCACTGATTTTGACATACAGTTTAAGTAAGGTCTGGAAAGTTGTGGATAAGAAAGTTCCATACAAAATAAACATCAGGGCACGAGAAAATGTCCTCAAATTAAATAAATCCGAAGTCAATCACACAGTAAAACGACAGGACGCAACAATGAGCAGGACCAAAAAAATGTTCTGGGTGAAAAGGTAAGAGTTAAAAAAATAGTACGCCTAAGTGTTGATATTGGTTAGTGTGGGTCACCTTTCCAGAGGAATATAAACTGTGCGTAACTCAATTCGAATAAAACTGAGCAAACCTTTGTAGTCTTTGAGCAAAAAAGATGGATGTAGTGCACGATCCTTTCACATGAGTTTACCCACTACTAATTCGAATAAGAAAAAAAATGATTATATGGTATTAGTTGCACTTTTCGTCAGATCACGTTGTCCGCAAAGTTACGAATAAAAGAGTCACTGTTACATCATTTAAGATGTTGATTAAAATACTAGATGTGTATGCCTATGAATTTTATTGTGTGTTCGTGATTACTTTTTAATTGCCATTTTTCTTTGTATTCACAACCTAAACTTCGTCTAAAAGTGAGACAAGAAATAGAAAGTCGACCTCATTCTAAGTTAATTTAGAATTAAACTTTCGAAATACTTCTGTAGTATTCTAGTAGTAATGAAATAATAGTACAAGTAGGAGGAAGGGGAGAGCAATAGTAGTAGAAGTAGTAGTAAGTAGTAGCAGTAATATTAGTAGTATTAGTAGCAGAGAAAATACATTTCAAATGCTGTCAAACTAAACACATATGCCATTACAGTTTACAACTGTCCAGTTGGGATTTTTCAATCATAATTTCTTAGCTTTTCTCAAAGGTTGAAGTGACAGAATGTGCTTTCGGAAGTCACTATTCAGCGAATTCCACCCTATTCTAATCTATTTGCTCATTTTTTGATACTGAGTGTTTCACACGGCACTTGGCTTTGCTGAGTGTTGCACACGGCACTTGGCTTTGCTGAATGTTGCACAAGGTACTTGGCTTTGTTGAGTGTTGCACACGGCACTTGGCATTTGCTGAATGTTGAACACGGCACTTGGTTTTTGCTGAATGTTGTACACGGCACTTGGCTTTTGCTGAATGTTGCACACGGCACTTGGCTTTGCTGAGTGTTGCACACGGCACTTGGTTTTGCTGAATGTTGCACACGACACTTGGCTTTTGCTAGTGGATCCAAAAGTCGAAAAAGGGGCGCAAGCACAGCGAGTAAAAGCGAGTTGGCATTAGTTATTTCCAATTAGTTTCAAACATTGGACAAAGCATAACTGAAGAAGTTTGAGTTCGGAGTCTGAAATAATATGGCACCACATTCAAACAATAGATTAGTTTGTGTACTCTGGGTGGGTAGCATCTGGTCCCGTATTTCAGAATTATTCCAAAATTAGTGTTCACGTGACTTGAAGATATTCTACAGACATGCAGTAGATAATCAGAAAAAAACGTGCAATAACCAACACTCAGTGAGTGAAAAACTGTTCAAGGCCTGCCACAGTGGGAGTTAAGAGGTTTTATATATATATTGGACAAACTGCTTTGTTAGCTATTCTCGGAAATTTCCATTCTGCTAGTTTGCTTCAATGTTCCTGCACACCTTTTCCCTTTCTGAAATTTTGCTACTCTGTGTAACAAATGTGTTACATGCACCAGTTTTTGTAATGCATATATGTAGTGATGGAGTAATGGAACATCTGGACCCTAGACGCAGGGAGCATCAAATGTCACCAGTGACCCCTTTGTTTCCTGGTTTGGAATTCAGTGACAAGTCCCCACTGATAAACTAGCTTATTTAATGGTTGCAGACCTACCATCCTCCGTGTAGTCGGATCTCTAATTTCTAACACTTATAAGCGGACACTGTTATGGTCGTGTTGTCAAGTCACAAGGTTAGTTGCAGTTATATATTTCATGTCATCACGTGTGCTTCTGACAGACTGGCGACATTTTATATTTGAGCAGTGCAGTGATGGCAGGTGATCCATTTTCTTTCTTTGTTAGAAAACGATAAAACACTTTCCGTTTCTTTTATCTGATAGTGTGAACGTTAAGGGAATTTAATGGGAAGAATTAGCAACCATAATGTCAGAAATATGGTGTCAAATTGCTTATCTTGATATACCCATTCAGATAACTTCTGTCAATGAAAGCTATTTTATTTTTATTGCAAAAAGTAAATAATTTTGGGTTGGATTGTCCCCAGCATTAGTAATTGTTTATTCTGCTGACATTTATTGTAAGATGCTATCGTTATTACAATCTGACATATTTACTGGAACCTTTAAATGTAGACTAGTGCGACAATATGGAACTGCAAATGACATAATTATTTCTGTTTTAAATTAATTATTTTAATTAATTAAATGTCATGCTAATGTTTGTGTAATATGTTTTTTATTTTCCATTTTGCTAGGATAGAAGTGCGTTAAAACTGTTAGAATGTTAGTTGCTTGAGGCGAGAGTCTTGGGACACTGTTTGTGTTTATTCAGTCACATGATCGATTCTGCCTAGTGTGACTGGTTAGAGTGGAATTTGTAAAGCACCATGATATGCATGGTTAGGCACGTTTTGCCTACGGGTGTTTCTCACAATCATCTAGCATCTGTGCAAACTCGAGTTAATCCAAATTTCTAAAGGAAACTTGTGGTGAATGGTGAACATGTCTCAGTTATACACCTGGAGACAGACCATGCTTTATAAGAACTCACTAAGTTTTCATTAGCTGAAATGCATCTCCTTTTAGCGGGAACACTCATTTTAGAATTTTAGACTAAACATGACTAGAGATTATAACTAAAATGCATCTCCTTTGTAGCGGGAACATGTTCCTTTTTAAACTTTTAGGTTAAACACTGTTAAAACATGACGTGTGTCTGGTCACTTACACACAGCTTTTGTTCCAAGGTCAACAATGAAAGTAATTATACACGAATATATGTATTTCTACTGTCCTCCCCCAATAAGAGGCAGGCCTTACCCCCCAAAATATGTATTTGTACTGGGTCAATTTACGCCCATTGTTTCATGACGAATCCTTTCTTTTTCTAACAGCATTTTGAGATGGTTACTGGCATAAAATCAGGTATGTTTAAAACAGGTGAATGTGTGTGTGTGTGTGTGTGTGTGTGTGTGTGTGTGTGTGTGTGTGTGTGTTAGAGAGAGAGATTCATATTTAGAAAAAATCTTTAATTGAATTTTTATGAGGTTCATCCTGACTGAGCCAATGCGCCATTCTCGACTTGGTTTCACAGGTACAAAATTTTATACATTCTGAAAGTGAAAGAGATATGTAGACACTTAATTAGGTACAAAATTTATATATTCTGAAAGTGAAAGAGATATGTAGAGACTTAATTAGGTACAAAATTTATATATTGTAAAAGTGAAAGTGGTATATAGACACTTAATTAGGTACAAAATTTATATATTGTAAAAGTGAAAGAGGTATGTAGAGACTTAATTAGGTACAAAATTTATATATTCTGAAAGTGAAGGAGGTATATAGAGACTTAATTAGGTACTTCTATGGAATATTCACTTCGAAGTCTCTTTTCCGTTACCGCCTATATCTACATGGTGTTCCTTCCGGACACCACATGTGGTGTGTGGTGCAAATTTTGACAAGGGGATGGAACTGCACCATCGTTCTCTGGACAAAACTGACTGGCCATAAGCTGTTATGGCTACTGAATGAATTTGCCTGTTAGGTTCGACTGAGTGTCACAGTCTGATTAAAATGTCTTGACTGTTTGACCCACTTGTTTATTTTTCAAATATCGAGATTTGAAATTCCTTTGTTTGGAGCTCTCTCGTGATATTCATATCGAGAAGCTTCCAACAAAGAGGTCAGGATGTTATGTAACTTTAGGCCCATTGTCTAGGTTCTAGAACCCACTACATGCCACGCGATCCGTCACGTGATATGCTCTATGCTTTCTTATAAATATTGGTAAAACGCACCCGTCCGGTACTCGGAGATACAACTAGCTACGCGACAGCACGTCAGCTACTCGCAAGTCGTATAGGAACGGACAGACCGGCGTGATAGATGAGATAAACACTTCGACTTCTCATAAGGTACCACTTTTATTTGATTGTATTCTGTATATTTAAGCTATGTATATACTTGTGTTATATATTACTATGTATTGCTATATAACTTGAGCACGGTTCGTTGAAATGACTGAAAACCTATAAGTTATAGAATATAAATCATTGTAACTCTTTTCCATTGTAACTTTAATTTATATTGACTTTAAATTCACTAGAGCCAGGAGTGCCTGCGCTCGATATGAATTCCACATGTAATTCAAATTATTGTTTGTAATTTTAATTGTAAATTGTGAAGCGCTTTGCTTGATTTGAATTATCCCTTTGTATCAAGTCTAATTTTAACATTGTAAATATTTGATAATTCATACATCATGCACTGTTAAATGTAACATGCGTGAGAAGATTATATTTTCTAATCTAAATTGTGAACGACGCGTTAGTCGACCTTCTAATTCATGCATTTGAACTAATCGTGCTTAAGTAGCGAAACGTGCTAGCAGACGATTATGGGACACATTTGTTTCCATAGGTCGGTCTTTGAACTTGGACAAGTTGTCTTTGTCTTCGTCCTTGAAATCCTGTACAAGCCAGTTTGAACTCTGTTGAGAGAGTTCAACTCTTCCAGAAAAGTCCACCACCATTGTAAAGCAACATCAACGTGTAGGCGTATGCTGGTCTAATCTCAAGTACACTAGTGGCGAACTAAAAGACAGTTTTCCTTGTATGCCACGTGCATTTCCGCTGGTGCAACTACAGTGGGATAGACCGGGTCGGACTGGAACAAGAGACCAGGCGACACAAGGACATAAAGCTGAGTACCACTCAGATGACTAAAATTCTTAAGATACAATTGGGCACTCTTTCTCAAAGAACACTAAGCACGTACGTGCGGAATTAAGAAATAGACTTTCGCGCTTGTATTTGATTATTGTTAAATTGTTAAACTTTATTAAATCTTAATTTTTAATTGTTAAACCTCTTCGTAGTTAATTTTTATGCATAATAGACCTAATGATTATTTCATGGATTGGATGGGGGCGAAACTGAGCTGAATGACGTAACGAATGCATATTAATTTAGAGGAATTTAACGACTCCAACCCAGCTAACATACGCAATTTATCAGTTTGTAAATCTGCTGTCTGCACTACAAGACACATTTTTAAGTTAGTCAAATGATAAGTTGAGCAACCAGTCTGTATAGGATAGAGAGAAGGAATTAATTTAATCTATTATCTTTAAAGTCCTTAATTATCCTAGGCAGGGTCTATAAAGAAATACTGGAAACGTAACACTGAGCAGGCCACGTCAACCTTCATCTCTTGTTGAGGATTGAAAGAAATTCAGCCGTTATGGCACCATTAAAAATTCTTCAGGTGACCTGTTCTAACTTGAACCTCTCTTAAAATTGTCTCTATGATGCAATTTCCATTTCTTACTCATTTTTACAAATCTGTTGTGCTCTTTCATTTTCACACTTTATTTGAAAAATAACTGAGCTGTAGTATTTTCTGGGGGAAAAGCTGAACTGTGAAAGAACAAAAAATGAAGTATGAAAGAGCAAAAATATGAACGGTGAAAGAACAAAAAACATGAACTGTGAAAGATTAAAAACACGAACTGTGAAAGAACAAAAACATTGTAACATCAAAAATGCAATCTAGAAACGTTATAATTAAATTTATTTATTATAACTCATAAATTTGTTATTGACCTAGTTCTAAGAAGGTTGAATTGCATAGCAAAATTCATATAATCGGATTAAAGTTCTAAAAGATCCAGAGCTATTTTTGTCCGAACCGCATGCTAGATTCAAAGCCGTGTATAGCTACGTACGACGCGGTCCGGCGAGTATTGCATAAGACTGGCCGCCATAGGAAGAAGTTAGAAGTTACGGAAGCCGCACGTGCCATGATGACGGGAAGGCGGTAGAACTCACGTGTCAGGTAAAATTCAAAGAAGCAAACGGCCTTAGAAAATAAGGAAAGTCTGATATGTTGTTTGGTGGGTGGAGATAATTCTTTGTATACTTGTATGTCGAACATTAATAAATCTTAAGAGAATGATAACTCAACCAAGACGACACATAAAAAGGGGAAAGAACTGTAAAAGAACTAATTAAACAATGAGGCCAGACGCTAAGACTACCTTGCTTATAGGCGCAGATTTCAGCGGGATACCAGACCAAATTTACAATCTGTATGAATAGACAATATTTGCCTCAGACCAAGCACATAGGAATGCCCCGTGTCTTGCTGATTTTACGTGGTAAAAGAGCGAGAGGTATGTCTGGTTAAGTTAGAACTTCAACTGTAAAAACTATTTTTGATAAACCGATTTACTTGCATCTCTTATTACTTCTACCCATACAATTTCAATGCAGAAACACTTAATACACTAAACAATACAATTAAAAGCCGGATTTTTTTTCTGAAAAAAATTAAAAAACCACTTTCTATAATTTTGAAGATCTGTTTGTCCATTATAAAACCTAAGAATTCGCATTTTAAGCCCAACATATCATTCAGCAATTTATTCAACTTGATGACAGAAAGCTTTTAGACTTATGCTCAGAAGTATAAACTGGTATTTTCGGTTCCAAACACACACACACACACACACACACACACACACACATACACACACACACACACACACACGCGCGCACACTCAAAAATAAAAATAACATTTTTTTCATTCAAGAATGACAACTAAAGAAGAATGCATTTCATTTCATGCAGTAATATTCCCGTATTCACATAAACGCAGGCCTGGTCAATGGGCTTGATATGGCATTGTAATATAGCCTGGCTGACTATTCAATGACAAAACAGCTCTGGCCACAGAACAACATGTTTATGGAGGTGAAGGGGAGATGTATTGGGCGATAGAAATGGCCTTCTAGTATTTTAGTCATGTAATATAGTTAGAGCACTTAGCTCTTATCTTGGCTGACTTAGTGATTGCCAGACAATTTGCATGTGGACTTTTCATAAAGGACATTCTACTCTAGGACTTTTGGCAAATCGGTCATTTGGTACACCCATTCTTGGAACGGCAGACGTTTGGTAAATTGGGTCAAAAGCACATTTGTTAGATGATTTATTGAGTAAATATATAGTTTAGACTGGTATATTTTGTGCTATGAGAGATGTCCCCATGCATGTAATTAGACTGCTCATATGCGCAGGTGATGATTATTGGATTGAATAAATATATGTAAGTATAATATACGCCAAAATCTGTCACCAGTCCCGCTCACACTCACAGACCTCCTGTCCAGCGTTTTCCATAAGCACCACACAAACGACCTATTGTTTATTTGACAAGTATTCAGCAATTACCCATGTAGTCATATGTGCTGACACGTCAATGCTACTGCTTTTAAGTTAAAACTAAAACTCCCTCAGTCAGAAAAACATCGCCCTTAGAGCAAAAAAATAAAAAATAAAAAGCACGTGACAGACATTTATCGTGACTCTAACATACATTATTGCAACACAATAAAACTATCATTGTCTATCATGTGTGCTTCATCTGTAAAAACAAACAATTTCTCAACGTCACATCATCTACGAGATGACAGCAGAAAGTAAAATAAAAGGGAATCAAATAAACACAATATATTTACACAACACGTCATCTCCCCAAGTAAATGGGGAATTTTATGGACAGCATTTAATGCAAACATATTACATTTCATGGATGAGCTTTGATGATGGATTTATCAGTGGATTAATACAGAAGAAATTAAACAATTCTTATTTCTTTTTCAACTGGCAAAAGCTTTTAAAAGTTCAGCTATGTTATTTTACTATGAAAACGTAGAGTGTACTTGCATGTATTTAATTAAAAGAACAAAATGGTGCTATGAAACTGTGATCCTCTTTGCATTCCTCAGTGTAATAAAGGCGACCACCGAACGTTGATAATTGCTTCCACGTAACAGGTATAGTTCTTGGTAAAGGTAAATCTGGATCAATAAAGATCACGGCGAAAATCGTTGGTAAGTTTCTAAAGCATTATACATTTGCACCAAACATTGGTGATGACCAAAGCAAAGCAACTGACATGTGTATTGTTTATAAATGATCAAAAATAATGAAAATAGTATTACAACTTGTAAGTATTAGAGAAATGCGCGTCCATCGACGTGACATTTTTACAGGTCGGACCGTAGTTTCCTGTGACGTAGGACCGGACAATGGAGAATTTTCAGCTGTACACTCAGCACACACTGTCACATGTAACTGACCAAAGAGGACCACAAGTGTGTTGACTGTTAGAAAACGAGAAGCAAAAAAAGACAGAAAGAGATCCGGCTGTTCTGACGTGTCCATGTTAGATACTGTGCCCGTTAAATTCTGACAGGGGTCTTTAAATTCTGATACTGAAAATCTGACATCGACACGCCTTGATGGGAAATAAAGCAAGATTGATGAAATGTCGCGATCAATGAAAGACTTTTAGCAAATGTTTAAAGCTCCATCAGTAATTATACATTCTTCAAAATCGTAGCAATTGTCTAACAAGGCAAATCATTATCAAGTACTGTCGCATTATCGGCTAACATTTTTTTTTAAAGGAAGAAAAATAATGTAAAAAGAAAATGATTTGTACAAGAGGAAACTTTGTGGTGACTTGCATGCAGGACACTGATGACGTACAGCACTTGTACAGCACTTGATCAAATTTGGTGTTTTGCATAATATCATTGCGCCTCATTATTTCTAACCCTCTCCAGAGCCGTCCTCTCCCCTTCCTCCTTCCCACGCACACTGGTCGTTACAGAAGCCATGCCATTACAGACTGGCCGGTAATATTTAAAATTTCTGAACTAAGAGATGACTTTGACCAGTGTTAATCTAAAGTGGTCGGTTGCTAGACAGGGGCACAGTTTTGACAAGTGCCTTAGCCATTTGAACATGGCTATTCAGTGTAACGTTTAAAAAAAATAAACAGCAAAAAAGAGTCCGGTAAAACACAGCAAAAAAGAGGCCGGTAAAACACAGCCAAGATTAAGTTGCATTAAGGATGCTCTTACCGCGACTCTGCGAAGCAGCAAGTCGACCCACAACGTCCTGATAACCACTCATGCATGTCACTGTGCGTGCACGATGACCGCCATTGATGCGAACAAAGGGGCTGTACTCCAGCGCATTAACACGATTGTTACAAAACACTGTGTATGAAAAGCTGATTTCTGCCAAACAACAGTGTTCGAGACGCCAGACCCTATTGAGCGATAGGGGTGTAAATGATATGTGGAGATAGAATGGATTGCTTGACTCTGTGAAGAATGGAGACGGGTTCGATTCTCCGACCAGATAAACATCAGTGGTTGTCTAGTGCTTTTTCCCCCAGTCTTTTAATTTAGGAAATCATGTTCTGTGATTATGCACGAAGCCGAGTGCAGTCAGCGCGCTAAAGGACTTGGCAGTTCGAAAAGACACGATGCAGTTTCTGCGCGTACACGCTCGCACGCACGCACGCAAGCACGCACGCACAAACAAACACACACACACACACACACACACACACACACACATACACACACACACACACACACACGGCGCTAGTAAGGAGCTAGTAAGTACCCTACGTCAGACAGTTTGGAAACGACTTTAAGAATAAAGAACTGCAAGTGTCAACTGGGGAAAATGGGGCGGGAGATGTAGAAAAAACAAAAAGAAAAAAAGAAGAAGACGTATTTGATGAAGAAAAAGAAAAGAAGAAGAAGAACAGGAATTTACAAGAACGGTAACAATAATAATAGAAGAAGAACAAGAACAGTAGCAAGAACGTAAACAACAAGAAAGAAAGAAAGAAAGAGAGAAAGAAAGAAAGAAAGAAAGAAAGAAAGAAAGAAAGAAAGAAAGAAAGAAAGAAAGAAAGAAAGAAAGAAAGAAAGAAAGAAAGAAGTGATAAATCTATTTAATAAATCTATATCAGGTACAAGAGGTGTACACGTAGATATTATATTTTAAGATATAAAATTAAAGGGAGTGAGAGAATGTTGCAATAATGTATATGAAATTTTTTTTTTTAAAGCTGATTGCTGTAGAGTATAAATGGATCTGTAGAAACACTGGATGGAGAGACAAACAGATGGGTGGACGCATACAATTGGGTGGACAGGTAGATAAGTGGAGAGAAACAGACATCGATAGACAAAAACAGACAGACAGACAAATAGATAAACAGACAGGTACGCAAGCACACAATTTCTTTACCCATTTTGTTTATTTCCACAGCAAATCATAACTCAAATGAACCCGTTACCGTAAATCCAGTGAAAAATAAAATAAATGGCTCTAGTAGCCACTCCATCCAAGCGATATTAGTGACAATTGACTAAGAAAAAAACTCGCCAAAAATACGTCCAATTCCGTTAATGAAGATTTATTCAGAAGTGGACCGCAAGTCATGCGCTGTAATGCAGCCAGTTCGCGTGACGTTTGGATGAGACCATTGAAGATTGGCTCCGAGCTGCATCAGAACTCGGCAGAAGGAAGCTCTGCAAAGAATCCCCGCACGTGCCCACCGCTTCCAGACATCATTGGGAAGCGTTTGTCTTCATCGCACAAACATCACCCTTTTGTTGTTGTTGCTTTACCCCTTGTCGTCTAGCTAGTCTAAAAGAATACTGAGTTCTTTTGAATGTCTAGTCGTCTAGCTAGTCTAAAAGAACACTGAGTTCTTTTGAATGTCTCGTCGTCAGCGTTGGTATTTCGGTTGCTGTGGTAATTCGTGTGCACCCTATTTCAGGACCTCTCGGGTCTCAAGGTGGTTAGGTGTCTACCGCAAAAAAATATTTCAAAAGTAAAAAATTAAATTAGATTTGTAGTCCGATTTAGAATTGTTCTTTACATATTCATTTACACGAACACGAAAAGGGCATAGTTTCTTTAGTTTGTACTTTTAAAAATTATATTTACTAAAAAATATAATGACACTCTACCTAAAATTCGAACAAACAACGGCCGTTATTTCTTACTGCATGCGGCAAGAAGACCCTGGGTGATAGACACAGGTCGCCAAATGACCGATGCGATGGCAAACGGACCAAACCTTGTATCTCTTAACGCGCAAACACACTGTAAAGTGTAAACGAACCAAATCAAAGATAGTTCATTTTAAAGCAGATCTACTGAAACACTTCTTGCCAGCCTCCACCCAGCCATCACCCCTCAACCAAAGCTCACTTGCCTGCAAAAGTTCGAACACGAAACCTGAGGACTCCGAGAAAAATTCCCAAGAGCCTTGGTGTCTTGGACGGGAAAAGCTGACGGTGGCGGGAAGGAAATTAGCGGCACGCCTTTGATAAAGACTGACACTTTTCCAATCAGACACGGAGCAGAAATTACACTGTGTCATCTGTTAGAGGCAAGAAGAGAAAGAAGTGGGGACGAGGGATAGAGTTGACAAGGGGGGAGGTAAGATTCTGTGTGGTGTGAGATGGGGGAGGTAGGGTAGTGAGAGCAAGTAGGGGTGGGGTGGTGGTGAACGATGCTGATCAATTGTTTGAAGATTAGTCAACTGGCTTCAAAAGATGTCAAATGCAAAGATTATGTTTGTAGTTTAGGGCGGTTATTAGCAGGAGGCCTAGACGACCCAGAGTTGATAAATTTCGATCTCGTCTGTCACTTTAAAAATATTTTCGGGTGGAAGAAAGCACCACACACAGGACAGAATGATTTGGCTTGAAATATGTTTGAGTGTATGCATGTTGGGATGCATATATGCATATTTAAGAGTTACAACTGCAAAAAGCAAAGCGTGATTCGGTAGTGTTATGGTGTTGATACGTCATATTTTACTGACTTTTCAACTCCCTCCGCCAATTAACTTTAAAATTTCTTTTACAAAGACATTTTAAATTTTCTTCTACAACAAGGCAATGCAAAACACTGTTCGAATATTCAATGAACTGCAACCATTATCATTCGACAAGTACTTTGTCACTGTGGAGCAAAATTTATTGCTTTAAACTTGATATTTTCTCAGTTTGTATAGTGTGCAAAGACATTCGAACTTCACGCTACATGTGATAAATACTTACCTTTGAAATATCTTTTATATTTAGGTAATCAACCTAATCAAAACAAGCAAAAAATGAAAGCAATCAAACCAATGAAATTCTTCAAAACATTCAAACAAAGGAAAACGATCAAACCAATCAAAGCAATGAAAATATCCTAAACAATCTAACCAATGAAAACAATGAAATCAATTCAAACAATCAAACCAATGAAAACACCCAAACAATGTGTGACGCCAACGCCACCTAGTTGAAAGTTATTATTATTATTTATTAATCATCCCATACTAATTACAAATGATGAGAATTTTAATTTATGTTAATTAATAATTATAATTATAATTCTACAGCACACGCCACTCTTCTCTCTCAGTTGGCGGATGTGCGGGCGTTGTAGAAGTTTTCTCTCTTTCATAAAAGACAGGCATTTACCGTCACACAGTATTTCAAAGGTGGAAAACCTCTTAATAATGGAGAAGATAAATCCGTCTTTCAAGCTACATTTAGCGAGCCCCCTCCCCCTCCACCCACGTTCTTCTCCAAAATAAGGTGTTAATATATGTAAGAAAGTCAATAAATTTAATAATAAATGTATTAGATCAACAATCAAATATACATGTAAAACATACAATGAAAACGATTACTTGACATCAATATTTCCACAAAACAATGTTCAAATAATTTTAATACCTATATTGTCTTATATCCTAAAACAAAACTCAACAGATTAGTGTCAATACAAATCACATGATAGTTCTTATCAGAGAATAGAAATTGAGTTAGTAGAGATAATAGTTTCTGTGTAACCATGTCTATGTAAAGCAGCAATAGTCCATTAGCAAGCTTTTCATAACAAAATCAAGTTTATTGTTCTCGTTATAACAGTCAATTCCATGTGTTTCTCTTCTCACATTGTAGAACACTGACTAGCTGCTATTCTCTCAAGGCCATCTGGTGCTCCGCCGTATTAGCTCACTCAGGCAGAACAAAAATTGTAATAATTTCCAGTATATTCCTTGTACCAGAATTTGTGCAATGTAGTCAATGCACTTTGCCACCATACATCAATGAAGTGCAGTGTATTCCTTACACTAACACAGGGAGGTAGATACTTCTCGTTTCTACCTAGGTCATAGTGGCTTATAATCTGTAAATCAGGAGATTTCGATAAAGCAAGGAAAGGCTGCTTATTTCCTATAAAATATAATTAGGGAACAAATGCTAATATTCCAGTTTAATCATCTTTAACTCCAATTCCTCTTATATTCCAGTCTCAACTTGCAGTTTCCTGCAACAGTATTCATTAGCACAATATGTGCACACAGCATAATAAATACAGCATATCAATTTTATGAGCACATTCACTGGAAACAATGTCAAGTGTTTAGCATACTATATATAATCATCTTAGTTCAAAGATTTGTAGAAATGATAGTATCCTTACATAATACAACTCTACATAGAACACACTTTAACATATCAATAGCAAAATGCACGAAATATGTGTAGAGAGCGAAGGCATGAGTACAGTGTCATGTGCAGGGAGTGAAGGCATATACATGGGAAGATGTGAGTATGACGTGTAGATAGCGAAGAAATGTGTAAAGTTTCATATGCAGAGAGCGAAGACATGATTGAATTATATATCCAATAGGGAGAGGGCACACATGAATATGTATCATTTGTAGAGTGGGAAGACATGAGTATTTTTCCAATACAGAGAGAGGACGCATGAGTATGTCATGTGTAGAGAGTGAAGAATAAATGTGGAAAGAGAGTGGAAATAAGTGTTGTGTATTCAGTGTGAAGACATGGGTAGTTTGTCATGCCTAAAGAGCGAAAACATGAACACTTGTCAAGTTTACAGAGTGAAGACAGTGCATCTTGTGCCTAAATAGAATGAAGACACGACTACTTGTCAATTTACAGAGTGAAGACAGTACATCTTGTGCCTAAATAGAATGAAGACACGACTACTTGTCAATTTACAGAGTGAAGACAGTACATCTTGTGCCTAAATAGAATGAAGACACGACTACTTGTCAATTTACAGAGTGAAGACAGTACATCTTGTGCCTAAATAGAATGAAGACACGACTACTTGTCAATTTACAGAGTGAAGACAACGCATCCTGCGCCTAAATAGCATGAAGACATGACTACTTGTTAAATGTACAGAGTGACGTCACGATCCTTATCATGTTTAGAGCAAAGCCCATGGCAGTGCCTACATTTGTGACAGAAAAATTAACTGCGTAATTTAAAAAAATGAATGACTTTTGTGGCTTTTCCAAATGATCTTTTAACGCATATATTTTGTAGTGCGCAAAGCTCTACCTAGTATCCATATAACAGTGAAATAACTTCCTGACAAAACTGTTTACTTAATATATACTCGTGTATACTTTCGATTGTTGTATCATAGTACGAGTTATCATATGTAGAATAAACTGGGAGCTGGTTGCATTCATGAATGTGTAGTGTGGCACGTCAGAAAGGGTGAGATGGAAAGTACTGGAACGAATTGACAATGACTGACCATGAAAGTCACTGGAGTATAATGGCTGCCTGCAGGTCCAATAGAAATATGAGCACATCAATGTTATTGTGAGAATTAATAATAGATTATGATTGTTAGTAATAGATCACAAGCTACTCCCAAAGAGGACCAATTAAATTGCTTATAAGGAAACAAATGAATATGCAGAAAATTGTTTTTAGCCAAATCCTAGCACCATTCTCTATTGATTTAGCCAGTCGGTGTGGGGGTGGGCGGGCGTAAGGTGGACGAAATTAGTTAATTGAAAATGCTCGAAACTGTTAACTATATATGGCTTACGTAAGTGTTTTTCACTTGTATTATTCCATTGCTATTTGCAAATGCATATTTCATGTTCAGTAACCAACTTCAAGTAGATTTCATACGTCATTGTAGGATGCTTACATGCTGGATGTTTTTAGCAGTTTTACTGCATTTGGTATTGAAATTTATTTTTCTTCGGTTCCCATGAAAATTGATAACAACCACCGCCATACCGAATTAAAATGACAAATGTAAAAATATTTCTAAGCAGGGTGTTTGAGTTGGTAATTGTAATCTTCTGTAATTTATAGCATATTTCAAGAGAGAAAATAACAAACTCATCATGAAGATTTTAGAATTAAGAAAGAAATTGCAAAGTATACGTCTATTCAGCTGTATGTACACACAAAAAAAGTGTGAGAGCTTATGCTCTGCACGCGAATATTGTTTCCACTCTTTTTCACCATAGCCTGGATAGGCGATTTTAGTACTCATTACTGACCCAAATACAAGTGTATAGTCATGTTAACTCTTCTTCACCATAGCCTGGATAGGCGATTTTAGTACTCATTACTGACCCAAATACAAGTGTATAGTCATGTTAACTCTTCTTCACCATAGCCTGGATAGGCGATTTTAGTACTCATTACTGACCCAAATACAAGTGTATAGTCATGTTAACTCTTCTTCACCATAGCCTGGATAGGCGATTTTAGTACTCATTACTGACCCAAATACAAGTGTATAGTCATGTTAACTCTTCTTCACCATAGCCTGGATAGGCGATTTTAGTACTCATTACTGACCCAAATACAAGTGTATAGTCATGTTAACTCTTCCGTTAAGCTTAGGGGTTATCGTCACATAAACTAGTTCAAATCCATTATACTAGTCCTAAGTCTATGCGGCTGTTAAAATCTATTATGCCTGTTTAAAGTTTTTTTTACTCAGTCATGATCCAACCAGTTGAATTATTAAGTTGATGAAAATCTATAACACTAGTACAAAGTCTATTGTGTTGGTACAAATCTATCAATCCAGTTCAATTGCAGTATAATGGTTCAAATCTATTATGCCAGTTTAAAGTTTGTTTGGCTGCTTCAAACATTTCACTTTGCATGAATACGAGCAGCAAGCTATTGCAAACATCCACCTAACCGTCTCTTCCCCAGTGTCGTTGGTGACACTTTCATGTTTGCCCGATCAGGTGAGCGCTCCTGACTCCACAAACTGACCCCTACCGGTATCCGCAAACTGATTTGACAGTGTAATATATTTGCTCTTCCTTTCTAGAGAGACACACAAGATAGCAGCGCTTCCAAACCCCACACCGCTCTAATCTCCCGGGGGTCGTCCCGATTTGAACATCATGGTAAACGAAAGCTCGACTGCTTGAAACTCTCGCTTTCTCGCGAGAAAGGCAAGAGGAGCGATCTACTCGTTTGTTTCCAGGAGAGTGGGGAGTGTGTGTGTGTGTGTGTGTGTGTGTGTGTGTGTGTGTGTGTGTGTGTGTGTGTGTGTGTGTGTGCGTGTGTGATTATGGTGAAGAGAGAACTAAGTCGTTTCCATGTCGATAAAGCAAAACTGTCACCTTGGTATCTGGCCTGAAACGACAACTTGGTCTGATGTAGCAACTTCGTCTGGCCTGCCGAGCACGTGCAATAAAATTGACTTTGATGGGTGGGTGGGTGAAGGGTAGATATGAGGGGATGGGGAAGAGAACTAGATGATGCGGAAATGCATTGGTGACGTAAATGACACAAATAGGTTGGCAGTGGAGGCCTATTTAGACTTGGAGCCTCCATGGTATCGTTTGTTATCGTATGTCTCTACATCTGTTACCAAGCTTTGAATGTTCGACGTTATCGTCGTTAGTTTGTTATCACAGATAAAAACAGCCTCTATATCATCTCATATTAATTTCTTTCGTCTCTCAGTCATCATAGATATTTCTCCGACTTCTGCCTTGTGTGTGTATATATCGTACCACTACAGCGGTATCATTATAAAACTATGGATGCATATATCGTATCCTACAAGGGTATCACTACACAACTGTGTGTGCATATATCGTACACTACAAGGGTATCATTATATAACTGTGGGTGCATATATCGTACACTACAAGGGTATCATTATATAACTGTGGGTGCATATATCGTACCACTATAATAGTATCATTATATAACTCTGGGTGGATACATGTGTATTGGCAAATTAGAAATATTGTATAGTTGCTATTAGAAATGTTTAGCCAGGTTTGTTCATTTTAAACAAACTGGAAAGACATAGTTTAATCCAATGCTGGACACACATAAATTATTTATTTTGCTGGGGTGGGATTTGGGAGGTAGAAGCTTCGATGTATGCCTGCAGGTACACAAAGAGAGAAGATTGATTTTTGCAGTGAAGATGTCTGGTTGCAGGACAAGTACCGATCCAATCGATTTCTAGCCAAGGTCGTGTCCTTTTCATTGTAAATTGTAGGTCAGTTTAGATCTGAAGCATAGAAGCATACCATCACGATGTGGTCTAAACTGGAGACTGTTGCCAGTTACTTGAATAGATGTGACGTTTCCTACTTCTGTTCAATCAGAAGACTGTTAACATCTAAATGTATAAATATGGACTCTTTCCTACTTCTGTTCAATCAGAAGACTGTTAACATCTAAATGTATAAAAATGGACTCTTTCCTATTTCTGTAATGATCAGAAGACTGTTAACATCTAAATGTATAAAAATGGACTCTTTCCTACTTCTGTTCAATCAGAAGACTGTTAACATCTAAATGTATAAAAATGGACTCTTTGCTACTTCTGTTCAATCAGAAGACTGTTAACATCTAAATGTATAAAAATGGACTCTTTGCTACTTCTGTTCAATCAGAAGACTGTTAACATCTAAATGTATAAAAATGGACTCTTTCCTACTTCTGTTCAATCAGAAGACTGTTAACATCTAAATGTATAAAAATGGACTCTTTCTGTAATGATCAGAAAACCGTTAACATCTAAAGGTGGTATAGAAATAGACTCTTTACTTTCCTACTTCTGTTCAATCAGAAAACTGTTTACATCCAAAAGTGTCAAATACTTAGACTCATTGCTTTCCGATTTCTGTTCAGTCAGAAACTGTTAGAATCTAGGTCAAAAGACAGATTCCCAAAAGATGCATGGATAGGCAAAGCCTTTTCCTAACTAAATTAAGATTTTTTTACACTAAGCATTCACTTAGTCCTAAAATAATTGTGTGTGTGTGTGTGTGTGTGTGTGTGTGCGTGCGTGCGTGCGTGCGTACGGTGTGTATGTGCGTGTTCATGTATATGTTTGAGAATGAAACACACTTCTCACTGGTGTAAATATAGCAGTGATTTACAGTTTTGTCTAAATTTTAAAAAATCCCAAACAGTATTATTGTTATTCTTTTAATGTTGTATTATTTAAATGTAAATCGCTTTGAACTTTATTTTGAACTGCATTAATACCTTTGTGAAACTGTTAATTCCGTCCTCTTGAGTCACCTGTTGCACTCTGAACAGGGAGTTGTTGGTGGGGATAGTGAGTGGGGAATGGGTGGGTTTGGGTAGAGTTTTGGAGTGGGATGTGGGGAGTTGGTGGGCTGGGTAGAGTTTTGGAGTGGGGTGTGAGGTGTGGTGAGTTGGTGGGTTGGGTAGAGTTTTGGAGTGGGGTGTGGTGAGTTGGTGGGTTGGGTAGAGTTTTGGAATGGGGTGTGGGGAGTTGGTGGGTTGGGGAGTTTTGGACTGGGGTGTGGGGAGATGGTGGGTTGGGTTGAATTTTGGAGTGTGGTGTGGGGAGGTGGTGGGTTGGTGAAGTTTTGGAGTGGGATGTAGGGAGTTGGTGGGTTGGGTTGAGATTTTTGGCAGTTATTTACAGTTTTGTCTAAATTTTAAAAAATCCCAAACAGTATTATTGTTATTATTTTAATGTTGTATTATTTAAATGTAAATCGCTTTGAATTTTATTTTGAACTGAATTAATACCTTTTGAAACTGTTAACTCTGTCCTCTTGAGTCACCTGTTGCACTCTGAACAGGGACTTGGTGGGAATAGTGAGTGGGGAATGGATGGGTTTGGGAAGAGTTTTGGAGTGGGATTTGTGGAGTTGGTGGGTTGGGTAGAGTTTTGGAGTGGGGTGTGGGAAGTTGGTGGGTTGGGTAGAGTTTTGCTGTATGGTGTTCGGAGTTGGTAGGTTGGGTAGAGTTTTGGAGTGGGGTGTGGGGTGTGGGGAGTTGGTGGGTTGGGTGAGTTTTGGCCTGGAGTGTGGAAAGTTGGGTAGAGTTTTGGAGTGTGGTGTGGGGAGTTGGTGGGTTGGGTGGAGTTTTGGAGAGGGGTGAGGGGAGTTGGTGGGTTGGGGGAGTTTTGGACTGGGGTGAGGGGAGTTGGTGGGTTGGGTAGAATTTTGGAGTGGGGTGTGGAGAGTTGGTGGGTTGGTGGAGTTTTGGAGTGTGGTGTAGGGAGTTGGTGGGTTAGGTTGACATTTTAGCAGTGATTTACAGTTTTGTCTAAATTTTAAAAATCCCAAACAGTATTATTGTTATTCTTTTAATGTTGTATTATTTAAATATAAATCGCTTTGAACTTTATTTTGAACTGCATTAATACCTTTTGAAACTGTTAACTCTGTCCTCTTGAGTCACCTGTTGCACTCTGAACAGGGACTTGGTGGGAATAGTGAGTGGGGAATGGGTGGGTTTGGGAAGAGTTTTGGATTTCGATTTGTGGAGTTGGTGGGTTGGGTAGAGTTTTGGAGTGTGGTGGTGGGAGTTGGTGGGTTGGGTGGAGTTTTGAAGTGGTATGTGTGGAGTTGGTGGTTTGGGTGTAGTTTTGGAGTGGAGTGTGGGGCGTTGGCAGGTTGGGTAGAGTTTTGGACTGGGGTGTGGGAGTTGGTGGGGTGGGTGGAGTTTTGGGGTGTGGTGTGTAGGAGTGATGGAACGTAGTTGTTCATTACAGATAGTGGATTAAAAACAATTAAAACATTCATTTCCCCGAAACAAATTTTAAAAATACATATGCAAACTTTAGAATTGAGCCAGCATCTTTGTTGAACTGGTGTAGAGCTGGAGTACAAAAAACCTGCCATTTCGATTAATACCACTTCCTTCTATTATTCTCTAGAGAGAAAGAAAGAACGAAAAGTGGAGTAGAGAAATATGTATGACTATCAGCGACAAACGCACACAAAGGGGAAAGTATAGTGGATATGAAGAGAATCTTTAAAAAAAAATAATCACATAACCTTTGATCAAACCATAGATATAATTTTCAATGGAACAAATGTAGCTCTTTCACATGCATTGCAAATTACAATTATTTTCTTAAGCTCGGTAAAACTAGATAACATGACATGAATGAACAATTTATTAATACAATACTATTATCCATACACCCTTCCTCTGTTATCGAACCGAACTGACTTGCGATCTGCAAAGATGGAGAAAAATATCAGCCACAACCCCAATAATATGGCGATCCATAATCTTCCATTCTCTTCAACTCTGATAACTGTCAACCGCTGGGAGCGTTGATTTCCTAACAGCGACTACTAAGACAAGAGTTGTTAGGATAGAAATTTTTGCCGCATTATCATTTTAAAGTCTTCTTTACACAGACCTTCCATTACCAGTCTCAGACACAAAGACACAGGGACAGCTGCAAGTCACACAACCCACCCCCCTCTAGAATCTATTGGAAACCAGGCAGCTCAACCAGGTATGAAATATGAAAATATTCATTTGGCGCGTGCACTTATGAGAAGAAGAGAGGATGGCGCGGTAGTTAGGGTGCTTGTATACTACACCTCGCCTCTCCCCAGTTTATCTCGTGAGACTATAAATGGAGAGGTATGGCAGGTCAGCGGTGCCGTTCTTTTTACAGTCTGACGTCCTATGGAGTCGCCAATTGCATTCTTTAATTTGTGCTCGTGTGTGGGTTTGGGTGTTGATCTTAAATCGATTTTAGTTTCTAGAGCATATCAGACGTTGGGGCGGTCTTCATTTCGCACAGGGGTTGGGGTGGATAGAGGACGAAGTCCTTTCTGCCAATCCACCAAGTACGTTACTATCAATAAATGAAAAGTGCAATGCTACCTGTTTATCCACTTACCTCCCCTGTTCTTCCGTCCGCCACTAGCGTCATCGTAAACTGTGCCTAACAAGAAGTTGCTGTGATCGCTGGGTGCTGACAGGCTTGCGTACGAGAGTAAGGGTGAAGTCGAGTAGACTTTAATGGCTATTAATTTTATGTCTGATAGCGGCTCTTAAGGTACAAGAAGACAAAAATGACTGCTGCAGATGCACTCGTAAAATAATATTTCTTACAGGGTAGGGGAGTGGAGGAGATTATTGATTTAGACACTTTTTTCTTTAAAAAATTGTACTGTATTTACATTTGTAATAATAATGAACAATAACAGCTACAATAGGTTTCATAAGAGTTATCTGTAAAAGTAATAATGATAGTAATTACAACAACAGTCTGTAATTATAATAATCAGTAGGAGTAATGTTAGTTGTAATATTAAAGTATAGCAGTAATGTAACTGATTCAGCAATCAAAACACTTATTATTATTGGTGTGGTGGTGTCTTAATATAATTTCAGCAATTATACGATTTAGCAATAGTATTGTGGTGGTGTCTTGATATAATTTCAGCAATTATACGGTTTAGCAATAGTGTTAGCATGAACAGTTTAGCGAGCAAGTTATGACTAATAGTATCCGAAGTAGTAATATTAGTTGTAGTATGGCACCTCTGGGCACCCTTCACTCCTTATGGTTATTATTTATTAATTAACAACATTTAATTAATTACAAGTGATCAAGTATCTTAATTTACAATTATTTATAATTCTCCCACAAAACCAAACTGTCTCTCACTTGGCGGATTATAAGGGTGTCATAAAACTCTCCTCTTTACACGATAACAAGATAGACGTTTTACTGTCACATAATGTTTTCTGTAGATGGAAACTTCTTACAAAAGGAGTAATAAAATCCGTCTTTTAAATATCTTAAACAAGCCCCCATCCTCCCACTATTACTTCAACATAAGTATTAATATGTGAGCAAAGAAGGTAAATAAATTTAACAATAAGTTTATTAAATCAACAATGAAATATACAACGTATGAACATAATCAAAAGAGCATTGACCTTTACATCACAACTATGTTTGATTAACACTAGATATCCTAGCATAGATATCTGCAGTCTAATTAATATAAATAATCAAGTTTATAGACACAGTTTGTCATAGAAATAAGAATGGAATTTCAGAGATAATCGTAGTCAATATACATAACCTTTTTAATGATGGCGGCTGTCACTAACGCATGTTCACAATCACGTGATTTGCAACAAGTCACTTCTTCCTTTATCAGGTGATGGTCCAATGTACCCCTTCTAGGTATGTTACACAACTGTTCCAGAATCTTTGATTCACTCACAAAGCACACTGTGGAGAATCGTCCAGTATCTCACATGCACTATGAAAGCATGTCATGCAGAGTGTTCTAGAATCTTTGTGTGCACTACTCAACACACCATGTGGAGTGTTCTAGAATCTTTGTGTGCACTACTCAACAACCATGAGGAGTGTTCTAGAATCTTTGTGTGCATTACTCAACACACCATGAGGAGTGTTCTAGAATTTTTGTGTGCACTACTCAGGGGCACTACTCAACACACCATGTGGAGTGTTCTAGAATTTTTGTGTGCACTACTCAACACACCATGAGGAATGCTGAAGAAACTTTTGTGAATTCTCCAGACCAAACTCAAACCACCATTTTCACTGTATTGGGTCTCTAATGGAATTCACATGAATCAACTTACAGCAACACATTACTGACAAGTTCAATGACAACATTGGATACACACCAACGTGATCCGGTAGAGTACAGTAGTCACTGCAGTTTGAAGCAGATCAAAGAAAAAAGGTGTTCTCTTTTCAGCAAAAGTCAAATTAAGGCAGCGCTAAATTTCAGGCATAATTCATCTCTAAAGTTATTTCTCTCTTTACACACATTCTCAACTTACAAATCATACATATACTGCGTCGATCAAACTTCACAAGGATAATGTACAATGTAATCATATTAGTGAACAGAGAAATAATGGTTCAATTACATTCAAAAGCATTCTCCAATTCAAATCATAGATCAATAGGAAATATGTACAAAATATTTGTAAGTCCATGTTTTCTTTATCATTCAGTTAACTTACCTTAAGCTAACGATCACCTTTATGGTAGGACTCCACTTTCATTAAAATAAAAGTGATTAGAATACAGACTTTCTTCAACAAAATAAATTTCGGTCCATCCCCATTGAATACATTTGTTACGAGCAACTATAAGACTATTAGTCAGAAATACTTCTCATCCGCTTGGAACTGGTTTGGTTTGTATCAGCAAGCTCTAGCTTATTCTTTATCTGAATTGTTTACTCCAACTGTGATACAAAAACTACCATCATAAGGAGTGCCCAAGGTCGGGTTAGTTTTACATTTAACAATTTTTATATAACAGTTAAGTTTAGAAATAGGGATAGGCAAATTTACTCCCTCCACATAGTGTTTTTACAAATTCAGTTATTGAAAGCAGCATTATCAGTAGCTAAAGCAGTATTAGTACTAATAGTTGTAGTATTAGGTTTTCTTGTAATACATTTCCATTTTCACTGAGTATGAGTACAATAATAAAGTGGATATAGGGATTCATTTATTGCGAGTAGTATAATAAAGTGGATGTACAGATTCATTTATTGTGAGTAGTATAATAAAGTGGATGTACAGATTCATTTATTGTGAGTAGTATAATAAAGTGGATGTACAGATTCATTTATTATGAGTAGTATAATAAAGTGAATATACAGATTAATTTATTATGAGTAGTATAATAAAGTGAATATACAGATTAATTTATTGCGAGTAGTATAATAAAGTGGATGTACATATTCATTTATTGCGAGTAGTATAATAAAGTGGATGTACAGATTAATTTATTGCGAGTAGTATAATAAAGTGGATGTACAGATTAATTTATTGTGAGTAGTATAATCAAGTGGATGTACAGATTAATTTATTGTGAGTAGTATAATCAAGTGGATGTACAGATTCATTTATTATGAGTAGTATAATAAAGTGAATATACAGATTCATTTATTGTGAGTAGTATAATAAAGTGAATATACAGATTCATTTATTGTGAGTAGTACAAGTAGTATAATATATGGGGCATGTTTGTAGATTGAGCAAGTGAAAGGAGGAAGGCCCTACAGGAATCCTACAAAACCCGAAAACATCGTAAAGATGAAAAATTTTCACGCAATTTCTGTGGGGCAAAGAAGTTAACGGAATGATGATGAAGACTGAGCAATTCATGTGGGGCAAAGAAGTTAACGGAATAATGATTAAAGCAGCAATTATGTGAAACAGTAATACTACTAGTATACTACTAGTAGTAATACTACTAGTTGTAGTAGAAGTAATAATACTACTAGTTGTAGTAGAAGTAGTAATAGAAGAGCTATTAGAGCTGAGAAAAGATGAAAAGTGCTTGTCTTCAATTTCTGAAAAGCAGTGGTTGTAAGCAACGAGTTGAGCAGAAGTCATTAATGGTATAATTATAACCATAGTTAAAGTAGTAATAGATAGATCTGCAGTAGTGTTAATCAAAAGTAATAATATCAATGACGGATGTGTAAATACTGAGTTAGAAACATGGTAGAATTAAACTGCAATAGTATTAATTGCACCAGTGATATCAATAATGACTGTTTATATAACGTCCTCTTCTACAGCTAATGGATTTTTCAGACTCCGGACATTGATGTGTAGAAATGCTAATACTGAGAGAGGTCATGGTATTATGTGAGTTGTACATGATAATAGCAGTATTATGTATTCTGCCATGGTAATAACAGTACTGAGTCATGGTATTATGTGAGTAGTAAATGGTATAGAGGTATTGGTTCATGGTATTATATGAGTAGTAAATAGTAATAACAGTATTGAGTCATGGTATTATGTGAGTAGTAGATGGTAATAGATGTATTTGGTCATGGTATTATGTGAGTAGATAAAGGTAATACATTTTTAGATGTTCTAATAGATGAGTCAGTACTGGATAGTATAGGTAATAATAGCGAAATAAATATTCAAGCTCTCAGTTGAGCATCATGGACGTATTAACGATAAGGGTAATTATAAAATAAGGATAATTGCATTCATACAGTCAAGGGCAAGTAACGGTAAAAGTAATAATAATTGAACTGAAGATCAATAATATGTATTCATCGTAAACATAGTAAAAAAAAATACTAAAGTATAGCTATATGAAACAGTAGTTTTGAAGTTATCAAGGGATTTTTTTTATCAAACTGATTCTCTAGTATTTATCTGGTCTTGGTGTTACTGTTATAAAAGGAAAAAGCCCGCCGTTTGATCAAATGAATAACATTAAAATACGTATTCACACTCACATATGCACACGAACGCACACACAGGCAAACACAAAGACCGATATATTTAAGTCGCAAGTTTATGTGCTTTTAAACGAAGACGTAACTTAGAATTGACGTCACCGTAAAATGTGGGCTGTTGCTTGTTACTAAATTTATTGCCCTTCATAGAGCTGCCAAGTTCGAGAAATGTGCGACAGACAAATACTCGCGTAATTAGTAAGACAGGATAAGGGTGACTTATAAATTTATTCACGGTGCCAATTTTCAGATAGCTACTGCAAAAATTCAGCGGTAGGTGTATATTTGTGTGTGTGTGTGTGTGTGTGTGTGTGTGTGTGTGTGTGTGTATGAGGATGGGGTGGGGGTAAATGGGGGTGATGAACTGCATGAGAGTGGAAAAATAGAGCATCATATCTAAAGCAAATACAGTCTAACATGATAACTCGAAGGTGTATACGAAAAAAAGACTTCTAAAGAAAGTACGGTACAATTGATGGCAACTATGGGGAGATAAATCATGTCCAAGCAAAAGAGAAACAGCCAAAGGAGAAGGTGACTTTCAGCTAGCAGGGTATTGCCTATCGAGACCTAGCAATAAGAGAACCGATCGCTAGCAGACAGTCTTGTAGAACAAACTTTGACAAGAAGAAGAGATAAATCTCCAGGCTGTCTAGGAAGGGGAGATAAGAGTTGTCCCTGGTCCCTTATAGTTGCTAGGAGTTTCTCTTCCCGTTATCTGACCCCATAGGGCCTCTGTCACCACCGCTTAGATAGACTTCTACCTAATGTCCACCATTTTGCTACACTCTTGGTTGCAAGAGAAAAGGACCTTACCCGGCAGATACAGAGCATGACTCCTAACCTACTGGGCCTTTACGTTTAAGGAAAGAAAAATAATCAAGATACGTTTTTCCTTTTTTACTAGAAAAGGTGATAGCTATCTTAACAGACAACATTAATTTCGTCGAGTTGGTGTCCCCTAGCATGTGGCTACCAGTTCGACACAGGCAGAACAAATTTATCCGGGGTGAAAGATACATATTCAAAAACTCAAACGGGACTTGATCCTTATTTTCCTAGGATCCTATCTGAGCCCGAAAATGAATGCTAAACATATCACTCAGATAAATCTGGCATTATTTGGCGTTTCGCTCGCGATCTCACAGACTAGCAAAGGTCAACTATCTCGTTGGCTGTCACCTCTTAGTTTGGCAAAAATGTACCCGAGTGATGTCAAAATACAAAACGGTCCTTAACTGTACCCGAGTGAGGTCAAAATACAAAACGGTCCTTAACAAGGATCCGTTTCTCATAGACTTAGAGGTTTTTTGAGATTAGTAAACTTTTAATTTGCGTGGCTAGACTAACGTCGCGCCAAAAGGAGCCATTTTGTGGGAAATACTTCTGTCAATTTATGTTATTCGTTTAGGTGATATATATGAGACACGAAAACAGTCAAAAGTGATCCTTTTTGTCGGCAAAATTAACTAATATATTTCATAGTCTAAGAAAAATTGTAGTGAGAAAGATTTGTAATATTTTCCTCTGTTCATTACCTTCCATTAATTGTAATTATAACAAGTAAAATATCAAATGACAATTAATTATTTTAATAGTTTACAGAAATAGGAAACCATCTCACTCACATATTTTAAAATGTGAAATTATATTTTGTTAAACTAAAATATCAAACATTGACCTAAATGAGTGAATAATAATAATGATGAAAATTATGATGATGGATGATGGATGATGATGATAATGACCTAGTACTGCTAACAAAAACAACAACAATAACTAGAGTAGCAAGAACGCCACCACCACCACCAACACCACCAATAATAATAATAATAAAAATAATCTCAGAACAAGATGGCGACAAGTGTGGTGGACATAGAAATCGTGCGTGTAAATGAAGTGGAATGTAATTTGGTATGCTGGATGAAGATTCGCATAAGGGAGTTTTAAAAGTGTGAATAATATGGATTACATTTCGTTTTATAAAGTGGGATTTTTCCTGTTCAAAGACCAGACTTCAATCAACAAATGCATAGTGAAATTTTATTTAGAATTGCCAATGGCAACAACTTGAAAGTGTTTTTTTTTTAGTTTTTTGACAAGACAGCGTTATTACATCAAGGCAAATTCAAAAGACAAAGATATTACTCAAAGTGTAAAGTTGACTGGATAAGATTATATACGCAAAATGTACGTAGGTGAAATAAAAACAATAACCGTCACACACAATAGAGGGTAGCACAGAATTCAAGATGACGTCACACATGATACTAAACAATCCACCTTGATGATATCAAACTTTCCTTGACGTAAATTGAATACTTACATCATATTGCTACTTTTAATGTCTTTTCATCAATACATCTATGCTACTTCAATTATTAAATTCCCTGTTCATCTTTCATTCACCAAATATGCAAATTTATTGATACCTAGCAGTTCAGGCATATTTCATTTTATTGTTTCGCATTTTGTACCCAACTGACTTATGATAGTAAAGGAAAAAATGTTCTTATATGAACCAGATTTCGCCCACCCTAACAAGACATGCAATAGATATTGATGTTTCAGGGTGTTCTAGTGGAAAATGGGTTACTGGAGCAATAGAAAAATCTTTGAGGAATTAGACTAAAGAGGAAAATATACAAGTAATGACCTCTTATTACTAAAGTCAACCAACAGTAAGAAGATATAGAAACAGAATTCATGAACTCTGAAAACAATACAAATGTGATATTATTAGTGAACAACCAGAAAAGATAATTCATTCATAATAAGCTTCTTCCTTTTGTAGAATTAAAAAAATATTGAAGAAATAAATAATGAATTAACTGAAGTACAGCAAAGCATATTATAAGAAATAAAATATTTCATGGACAACAATACATCAAATGTAAGAAGAACACCAACACGAAGACTACAAAATAGCACAACTTTAACAACAGCAATTCACAATACAAATAAAGTAGTAAGTTACATCTCCACAAAATAACACAACTTTAACAACAGCAATTCACAATGCAAATAGGTAGTAAGGTACATCACAAAAGATATTACAGAAACCAATAGTCTAATATATGCCAAAGCGAAAATAATTGAAATATATATAATACCAAACAAAGTACCACCATAGAAGATAAGAATAGAAAATAAAATAGAGTGTACTAGGAAAGAAATCAGCCAAATACGAGCAGCAGTACATAACAATAGAAAACTGAAACAGGCATTAGTAAACAAATACCATCTAAATTATAGAACTATTAAGAACGCAATAGAATATGCCAAAAGAAAGGCTGTAGGGACTCAGTCACTATTTTAAAAGGTACACTGCAAGAGGTCAGCAATTCCAACAGAACAAAATATTCAAAACTGACCCTGGAGGACTACATCAAGAATTCAAATGAAATTCCAGAATAGAACCACAGATTCCAAACATTAAAACACCAAAATCTTCTTGGAAAAAAATTCAAGCTATTCATGTACGCATAATGTTTCAGCACAATGGGTTGAGGAATGGAAGATGACCATAAAGTTACGCCACATAATCATTGAGGAAGATATTAAGAAAAAGTTAAGAAAGATGGCAAACTGGAAAGCACCAGGTTTTGGTCAAATGCAAATATTCTGATTAAAACATCTTACCTCTTTACTTGTTAGAATTGCTGACCAAATACAAATATTCTGGTTAAAATATCTTACCTCTTTATATGTTAGAATTGCTGACATACTGCATGGCATACTAAACAAACCAGACATTTTGTAAACCTGGATGGGAAAGGGGAAAACAAGCCTGATTATGAAAGATCCAGAGAACGGCACAACCAAACAACTAACAGCCAATTACATGCTTGTCAACTACCTGGAAATTATTATCATGAATTATATCTGATAAAATCATGTTCCATCTCGAAATAAAGAAAATATTAACAAATGAACAAAAGGGTGCTAGACCAGGCACCAGAGGCAATTGATAAAGCTATAGTTAAGGAGAGCAAGAAATGAAGAACAAATCTTTCTGTGGAATGGATTGGATACCAAAAGGCATATGATTCAGTCCCACATTCATTGATACTCCAAACAATAAAAATGTACAAAATAGCACCTTCACTACCTTATACAAGTATCAATGACATTCTGGTAAACCACCCATAACATGCAACAATATAGAAATTGCATGAGGATGAAATTGGTGAAGACTGAAATAATTTGGAAAAGAATAATAGTAATTTATCTATCTGTCCGTCTATCTATCTATCTATCTATCTATCTATCTATCTATCTATCTATCTATCTATCTATCTATCTATCTATCTATCTATCTATCTATCTATCTATCTATCTATCTATCTATCTATCTATCTATCTATCTATCTATCTATCTATCTATCTATCTATCTATCTATCTAACTATCCATCCATCCATCCATCCATCTATCTATCTATCTATCACACACACATACATTTACACACATATAGATATTTGAAGAAAAAGACAAACGAAAGAAAATGACAACAATCACAAGATCCTATTATAACCTGTGTGCACTCACTTAAGAACAAGAATCAAGTGTACGTCATTTCAAGAACCCATACAATTGCGTGTCGTCATTTCAAGAAGACAGATATAAATGTATGTTATCATTTCTCAAAGAACGGATTCAAATGTGTGTCATTTCTAGACCAAGAGACCATAATGAAATAATGTCATCGTTTCAAGACTATGTCATATATGTATGTTACTAATCCCGTGACTTCTATATCCGGGCAAGGCACACTAATGTATTATCACTTCACGAGCAATTAAGTACATTTGTGTGTCAGTGTTTCAAAAAGTCAGTCCCATAAATGTTTATCGTCATGTCCAGTTCGAGGGTCACAAGTGTATTTCTTATGTCATCAACAAATCAATGTAAACACACTCCTTGAGTTTAGAATCTTCCAGAAGAAACCCAAGTTGGGCGTGTAGGTCACCACTTCTAGAACAATGACAAACGCTACAGTGTAGCACCTACTAATCAAATGTTGAAATAAAAGTGTCACTCGCAAGGAACAAGTCATATATTCACAATACCCCCACCCCACCCCACCTTCAAACATATTCCCTAAAGTGCATACGCACCCAGTTTGACTAACAGATCACAGTTTCCTATCTTTTGTTTTGTTGTCTATCAGCGGTTTGCGTTTTCGCAAAGAACTGATTATGTTCTGGTTTGTGGAGCTACAGTAGAATTGAAATCCTTAATTCCATAGTTATATGTGCTAAATGCTTTGTAAGCTAGTTGATGATCGGACGTAATTGCAGCCAGCTGATGGTGTTCAAATAATAAAGTAATACAGGATTACGCCCTTTATAAATTTAGTATCAGGAAATATACTTCAGCGGTAGGTTTATAAGTAATATTAAAGAAACTATTAAAGAAATTATTAAAGTAATATCAAATCTGTAATATAATGTAAAAATGTAACGTTTGGCTTACTATAAAAAATAATAAACACGCAAGTATAATAACGAAAACAAGAACAAGTAGAAACGAATCTCTCTGTACGACTAAAACAAAATATAAAATACTAACAGAAATTTATAAATAATACAAAAACAAAGACTGAACTCCAGACAACAACGACTGAACTTAATAATAGTAACAACTAAAACTTTTTTTTAAAAAGTAAACCACCAAACAAAAACGTAAATGCCAGTTTCATTTCTTGTTAACTTTTCAGTTACTTTATAAGATTTTTTTTATCTGTTCGTTTGAAATCTTTGCCTCTGTAAAACTCTAAGGCATCTCCGAAATCATCAACGCAGGGAATCCTTGTGCAGACAAATATGCCAGGAAGGCTTGACGAGATTTAAAGCCTTTAAGTGGCCAGGCGGTTGCCTCTCGATTCATGACCATCTCTGCCACTTTTAGGCAGGATGCCTAAGAACCTTGACTTGACCTTCACTCACAGTTGGACAGTCACGCAAGACAAACTAAGCTAGAATCGCTTTTCAACACCATAAATTTGCATGTCAGACTGCAGCGCGGTTCAAGGACGATATTCTCGCGCACCAGACAGACAAGCAGGGGTAGGGGACATAACTCTGCACGTCAGATGCATTGAACGGAAGCCTGACTAGTTCCATCTGACAACGGACAATCGTGGAGAAGCCCAAGAAGGTGGTTTTCTCAATCAGAAAGCTGTTAGAGGTTTATTAAATTGAAGGAACGATAGAATGAGAAAACATTCGCAGTCAACATTAACGTTACTCAAAAAGTTATTTGCGTTTGGAAAAAAATAATACATTAAAAAAAAAACCCTTCAATAAAGCATCAATAATTTAATTTAATTTTGTTTAATTTTTTACTGTTTCCTTTGTTGCTATAATTGCATGTTTCTATTTGAATTTTTTTCTGCACTGAAAAAAATATTTAATTTTTCGTGATAGAATCTGTATTTTATGGTTCTATACACATTGTAGTTGTACTTTTTATTCAGAAATTATTGACAAAACAGGTAAGAAAGAGAGAGAGAGAGAAAGAAAGAGAGAGAGAGAAAGAAAGTAAGGGAGAAAAAGAAAGAGAGAGATATATATTACAGTTAATGGATAAAGAATGTCATTTTAAAAGTAAGTTTATATTTGTTAAGAATTGCAAAATATTCGACATGACACAAATTGAATGGCTATTGTTAGTTTTTGTATTAATTTCAATAATAAAAAAAATTCACACGAAAATAATTGCTGTGTTTAGATATTTAATCCACTGTGGTGTTCAGAAAGTTTAATGTTTTGCATTGTTTAGATAGATAATGATACATTTCACACTGCTTTGTTACTCGTGGAACATCACTGTGTAGTGTTAGATGAATATTAAAACACAATCAAAACACTGTATACTTGTCCAATTGAAATAAGATGAATGTTAAAACACAATCAAAACACTGTATACTTGTCCAATTGAAATAAGATGAATGTTAAAACACAAACAAAACACTGTATACTTGTCCAATTGAAATAAGATGAATGTTAAAACACAAACAAAACACTGTATACTTGTCCAATTGAAATAAGATGAATGTTAAAACACAAACAAAACACTGTATATTTGTCCAATTGAAATAAGATGCGGTAACACGGTGGTTTATTTGATATTTTTCTAAAGAAAATTCCTGCAAAGCTTCGAAACAACTGGTGGTACAAATTTCGACTGAAATAAAATCTTTAAGTTCTTCGCAGACATTTCCAAGGCCCTCAGAAGGGGAAAGAAAAAAGTCTTAGAGAATGTTTACAGATAGCTAGGTGAATCGTTCATTTACTTTTCCGCTGAATTATCTCCTGATGAAATCCTCAACCGGATGCACTGGAACGGGGGAAGTACCCTTTTAGGAGTTTTCGGTGTCGAAATATTAAGGGAGATTCAGGGGAGAGGCTGTCTCGGTTGACGGTTGGGGTTGATTGCGGAGAACGAGAATGAAAGAGGACAAGAGAAACAGGAGAGATATTTTCGGTTAATAGTTAGAAATGACATTGGAGAGCGAAAAGAAATGAAAGGAAGAGAGTAACAAAGTCGCGCAGAGCAGAAGGCAGCAGAGAGAAAACTAAGGAGCTATAGAGACGGAGAGTAAACGAAGCAGAAAATAAACACTATAGACTATAGAGCAATAAAGTGAGAAAAGGCAGAGAAAAAATATAGAGCTATAGAGTGAGAGACGGAGAATAAAGTAGGTAGAGAACAATACCACAGAACTATACAGTCAGAGATGGAGAATAAAGGAATGAGAAAGAAAACTATAGAGCTATAGAATGAGACGGAGAATAAAGAATGAGAAAGAAAACTACAGAGCTATAGAATGAGACGGAGAATAAAGGAGGTAAAGAGAAAGCTACTGAGTTTTAGAGTGAGAGATGGAGATAAAATGTGTATGTTTAAGCAAAGAACAAATTACTAACTAATAAGATGGAAGGAACTCGATACTAATACATAACGTTTAACATCACAAGATTAATAATACATAACACTTAACATCACATGATAATAATAATACATAACACTTAACATCATATAATAATAATACATAACACTTAACATCACATGATAATAATAATACATAACACTTAACATCACACAATAATAATACATAACACTTAACATCACATAATAATAATAATACATAACACTTAACATCACAAGATAAATAATACATAACACTTAACATCACATGATAATAATCTATTTACCATCACAAGATAATAATGCATAACATTTAACATCAAATAATAACAAAACAAAAAAAGGTAATTTCACATGATAATAATACATAACATTTAACAGCACATGATAATAATACATTTAACATCAAAAAGATAATACTTTACATTTATGTATGAAAATATTGGATAACATTTCACTTAATATACTGAGAAAACATAACAATATATATATATATATATATATATATCAGGACATAAATGATCAAATAGTTTCGTGAAACATTTCTCAAAATAATGACAATGACGTGAACAACAAGAACACCAGCCTTGTCTCCCCTAGCTAACCCTAACCCTAACCCTAACCCAAACCCCTAGCTAAGACATGTGGAGAAAGTATGTTTAACCTGCTGATTTTCGAAGAGAAGAACTACTCTGCCTTGAGAGCTGTTAATATCTTACTTCTGCAAACAAACCCATTCCCGATAAATATGAACTTGATCGCAATGAACTTGATTGTATGGGAGTCACGAGGTCAAAGATATCACGGGGTCAGACGTGTACATGTGCGTACATTCCAGCCCCGGCATTACCAGAGTTCCAGAACCTTGCGTTTGTCTGCAGTCCAAGTTTCAGCTGCTTCCTAGTGTTGTCTAGCACTTGTTTTAGTATGGACCCCCCAAGATATATTTATGCCTCATCACTACCCATCCTTGAAATGTTTTATTGCCTTCCGAGTTCCTCCCCTTTGGAGCCTCTTTTTTATTATTACTTCCCCCTCCTAGTCCTCTTCTCAGTTGTCGGAGAGCAATTTTCCCACCGCCGTCTGGCATCAAGCAAGATGGTGTCTTTGGGTGGGGTGGGGGAAATGGGATGTGCAGGATTGAAAAAGTAAGCAACCACCTTTGAGGAGACCACCTGGCTACGGTGACGCTCATTACTGCACCACCATGTTCATCACGCCCTCTGGCTCCGCACTGAGAAATCTTGTTCATTGCTCACTGCTCATCGTTCATCGCCGCAAACTCGCGCTCGTAACGTTGCAAATGTCTTACTCGTAATTTTACGATCGTGCTCATCACTAGAGGTTAGTGCTCATCACCATACGAACTAGTCGTTTTCACTATAGAATGACGCTTCTAGCTACCAACTAGTTACCGAGAAATCTGACTTTTCTCCACTGCAAACTGTAACGCTTCTAGCTACAAACTAGTTACCGAGAAATCTTACTTTTCCTCACTGCAAACTGTAACTCTCCTAGCTGCAACTAGTTACCGAAAAATCTGACTTTTCTCCATTTTGCAAACTGCAACGCTCCTAGCTACAAACTAGTTACCGAGAAATCTGACTTTTCCCCGCTGCAAACTGACGCTCCTCACTGCAAACTGTAACGCTCATCGCTGCAAACTGTAACGCTCATCGCTGCAAACTGTAACGCTCCCAGCTGCCAGCATCAGAACAGGCTTATCGCCTCTGGCCTTGAGTACAACACTTGTATCCGTTTGAGTGTCCATAGACACAAAGGACGAAGGGCTCCTGGTATTTTGTGCCGTTCATGAAAGGTACTCATAATGTTACAGCTGCTATAGTCACACGTTAAACGCACGAAAATAACCATATGCCTGGAAAGCAAAGTGTACGGACGATGTTCGGAAATAAAGAAAAAAACAACAACTGCGGTTAAGGTTCCTGATTGGCAAGGATATAGTGATCACGGCTTCGGGTTGGGGAGATAGATGGGTGGGGAGAATGGAGGGGAATCTTATACATGACACATGTTGTCTACATCCTTCCTTAAATTTTATGCTTTGCCTTAGTCAGTTTATTCTCACCTATTTTTTTCCCAAGGCCGCAAACAAATGGTCCCTTGTTTCTTGTCTTTGCTTCAATTCGACTTTTTTGTTGCTTGTTTTTGTGGACTTGTATATTTATTTTTATTTTTACATCTTTTTTAAATACAGTTTGGTTCTATTTTGATAATACTCTCAGTATATAAATTATATAATCAATTTGGATCTATTTTGATAATAATATGAGTATATAGATTAAATAATCAGGAAAGAATGGGTATCACATTACATTATAATATATAGACACTTGAAAACAGCAGCCGATATTTCGTAAATTTCAGTAATGCTTCTACAAGACAGGCAGTGAGGAAGGCATAGATCTACACTTTCACGCATTTCGTACAATTTGTTTTGCCAATATTTGACAGATAGATAGATGGATGGATGGATGGATAGATAGATAGATAGATAGATAGATAGATAGATAGATAGATAGATAGATAGATAGATAGATAGATAAATAGATGATTATATAGATAGATAAATGACGAATTTTAAACCCTAAACAGATGAGCAAATTGAGAAGAATTTTACAGCATGGCACAAATAGCAATCTTTTTCTTTCTCTCTCTCTTTCACACACACACACACACACACACACACACACACACACACACACACTCACACACACACACACTCACACACACACACACTCACACACACACACACACACACTCACACACACACACACACACACACACACACACACACACACACACACACACACACACACACTACTCTAACCCACACACCCTCTTCCCTACAAGTATTTTTGTGCTTTGTGATGACACGTGTTCCCATCTTCCCACGAAACGACGCCAAAGTTTCTTACTCAGGGTCTGAATCCAGTTTTCTTTTCTTTTTTTCTCCCCCTTCTTCCCCCGTTTTTTTTTCTTCCCGTGTGCAGAACTCATCTTCCGTATAATCACTAACAAGTCAAGAATTTTAAACATCTTTCTCTTACACTTGCTGACAGCCAGTCTTTCACTTTACAAGGGCACCTTGTGTGTTGAACGCAGCTGGGAAATTCAACACGTACTTTATTACTACATAGGTCAAAACTGTCTAGGATAAACTCTGTTTGATTTTTTTTTTTATCGGAATTTCTTTTTTTAGATGGAACAGAGATGTTTCAGAAGCACATGATAGATCAAATTAGTCTATAAAATTCACATTAGCATAGAACAGAGTTCATTCGGTTGAAGGAGAGGAAGACGCACATGACGATAAAGAAAAAACGAACAAAATTATCACGGATGAAGGAATATAATATATACATTCGCTTAAGTAGGAATGTACACCAATTTATATCATGTGCATCTTTTAAATTTGTTTTAATGCTTCTTTACTTTTAATCAAAACAAAAATAAGATTTTCGTGAAAAACAATGAGCTTTGTTCACAAATTAGATAGATAGATAGATAGATGAAATATCGTAAATTTAAAAGTAAAGTCTTTTAAATTTTATCTTAGAGAAGACTTCAAAAAATAATTTGATTGATTTTTTCGTGATTTATACTTTTCAGTAATGGTGAGTCATTACCAAACAGCCCGCCAAATAATTTACTGTAGTACAAGAATCACCCGATCTGTTCTTATCTCGAAGTCCCACAGTATTTTGACTATTTTATTTATTCTGTTTCGGTGTCTGCTTCTGGTTGGTGCATCCATGCTCTTTCTGGGGTTTTTATGCCATAGTTCTCACACAAATTTCTATGTATGGGTTTTGCCACTTCATTGTGTCGTTTGGTGTATTGTGTTCCAGCCAGAAACTGATTATTATTATTATTATTATTATTATTATTATTATGCTTCTTTCTACGACTTCTGTTTGACTGTCGGTTGTGATCCAAGGTCTCGGAATCTTACTAAGATTCTGGGAGATCCAAGGTTTTACGGAGGATGTGGGCACTTCCGAGGAGCGCTGCTTTGAGTAGTGGAGCGAGCCTGTGGTTTCCAGGGAGTTTATTCAGGTAGCCTTCCAATTCAGATGTTATGTTCCCCAAGTCTCCAATCACTATAGGTATCACTTCTGCTTTTACATTCCACAGTCTCTGAATTTCTAATCTGAGGTCTTGGTATTTTTCTATTTTTTCTCTTTCTTTTGTTTTTATGTTTCTTCTTCTTCTTCTTCTTCTTATTATTATCTATAGTTCTGGAATTTCTTTGAAATCTTATTAGAATAATAATAATAATAATTATTATTATTATTATTATCTATAGTTCTGGAATTTCTTTGAATTCTTGGCAGTTTTCAAGGATCATTATTGATCGTGGTTGATTCCACGTAGACTTTTTTGCATTCTTCTTAATGATTCTGCATTTAAGCCGGTATTCCTTGACTAATGTGGCTTCCAGTTTTCCTCTATTACGTATTTCTGCAGTCAATTTGCCTTATATCTTTCTTAGTGCATTCTATTTTCTTTTCTGTTCTTCTCTTCCATGTTAGTAGTGCAGTCTATTTTCTGTTCTGTTCTTCTCTTCCATGTTGGTAGTGCAGTCTAACCCTAACCCTAACCTTTCTTAAACGAAAATAGCATAATCGGAATATAAATAGAAGAGAATAAAATTTCCACAAAATCACAGTGATTCTAGGGCTGTACGTTCCACAAAATCACAGCGATTCTAGGGCTGTAAGTTCCATAAAATCACAGAGATTCTGGGACTGTAAGTTCCACAAAATCACAATGATTCTAGGGCTTTAAGTTCCACAAAATCACAGTGATTCTTGGGCTGTAAGTTCCACAAAATCACATTGATTCTAGGGCTGTAATGTTTTGTAATGATCTATCTTGTCTGATCCAGAAGCCGATGTTTACTAATTCAACTGGATGGTGCTTCAGCCAGAGTTCATGCATTCTTGTTCTATATCCTCTTACTGTGGGTTGGCTTTGACAGTATGAGATAATTAACCCTAACCCTAACCTTAATTATTTGTATGTTTATTTCTCTCTGGTCCATTTCCTCTTCGTTTTCGCTAGCGTTTTAGTAGCCCACTTTTCACTAGCGTTTTAGTAGCCACTTTTCACTAGAACACCCTGAAACATCAGTGTCGAATGCAGACCTTGTTAACCCGGGCGAAGTCTGATCCGGGATAGAATCAAATTTTGTTTTCGCCATCATGAATGGGATGGGTGAGAATGTAGTTTGGAGTGAGCCACTTTTCCCTCCCTCGATGGAATTTGAAGATGCAAATTATCCATGCTGTGGACACTAATGTGTTATCTAATACAGTATTCACGAACTGAGACGGACTATACAACTACAATATATATGCAGCAGATATGTGGACTTTGGTGTGTTTATAATTCTTGTCTTTTATTCTTAAAATACTTTGTTGCAAGGGATACTTTTATTGAAAGTGGCTGATATTAATATTTATGTACATTTTATTGTGAATGGTCAATATTGTTTATGTTTCTGTGTGAAATAATTTAAACGCATTTAATTGATTGGCTCTGAGACACACACACACACACACACTCACACACACACACACACACACACACACACACACACACACACACACACACACACACACACACACACACACACACACACACACATATGCTTGCTTGTGGGTATTTGTTTTGTGTGTGTACACTTAGAGAGTAACATAATTTTGAACAAGTGGCAAACTTTAATGATATTTTGATTTTAATTTACTTTCTCTTCTTGGTTTTATGAATTTTGTTATCAAAAGAAGTGAGGAAAATAATAAAAATCAACATAAAATATTCTTAAAATTTCTGGTAAAATTTCACGTATGTTCAAAAGAGCTTCAGTGAAAATTATGAAAGAAAATTAATGAATACAAAAGGAACGGGGGGGGGGGGGGAACAGCATAAAAACCAAATACTACCGACGGAACAGTTTGGTGCACGTTAGCCCGGAACATTTTTTATGATTACGCCCTCTTCTGAATCTCATTTCATAGCTCCTGCCGGCAGCTTGTCCAGTAAACACTTTGCAAATATAAGGCAGCAACTACTCTGCCGTTGACAGTAAAATAAAAAACCTAAATCACCCACCACCAATGTGTAATGCCGACCTGTGGAGAACCGTTGACAGTAAAATAAAAAACCTAAATCACCCACCACCAATGTGTAATGCCGAGCTGTGGAGAACCGTTGACAGTAGTATCGTGCACCCCTTGACACGCTAGAATCTACATGTAAATTTCCTTGGATATTTTGTGTGCAAAATGGTTGACGCCTCCCATGAGAACGGAGTTGTGCAAGTAAATTGACTACTTGTCCTTCTTGCATCAAGGTCAGGAACTCTGATGGACAAACCTAAACAGTGCAAGGGAAATTGAATGATGGCTCCAAGGTGGACAATAGAGCTGAGAGCTCGCGAGGACATCAAGTTCCGTGGGATGGCAACATACCTCAAAACAGCAGTCCTCCATTTCATGATAGATAGTAGATGATGACAGTCTGCGAATGTTGAATGATCTCTAAGCAGAAATTAAACAAACCAATCTCGTTATACTCTGACACGAAAATCTCACCTACTGACCCACTTAAATGCATGAACAGGCACCGAACACATTTTGAATCGGAGGGAAAAGGACGCGCCCATATTGCTATTACCTTCATGAAACCAAATTTTTATCTTAATTGCGACCATCAATAGATAATTGAAATGTAACCAACGACAAAATATAAGAACAGGTAACCATTTGATTAATGTGTTCAATAGATGTTAGATTAGTTAAGTGTGGTCACAAAGTAGCAGTCACAAGAACTCGAGAGTTCAAACAGCAAAAACTTGCATATAGCTGGGTTAACCAGTAAATTAGTTAAATGCCGTTCAATGAGCTGAGATATTCAAGATGACAATTTTGAGGACCGACAGCGTTCGTTGCTTACTTGAGATTTCTTTCAAATATAATCTATCTATCTATCTATCTATCTATCTATCTATCTATCTATCTATCTATCTATCTATCTATCTATCTATATGTCTGTCTGTCTCTGTCTCTCTCTCTCTCTTCTTCTGTTTGTAATATTTACTACTATGCTATAGTCAAAAATGGAATCTACAGCTCGTACTACCGATGAGCTAACATATAGAAAGAAAATGTTTAAGTTAGATCTGCGTCGATCTATGTTGGTTTGCAGTCTGGTTTATAGCTAGATGTGAGTCATCGAAGTTTGCAGACACGATTTGTTTGAAATAGTTCTTGAAGGTGCTAGGCCGATAGTTAGTCCCTAGTAATAGTAGAAGTAGTAGTTTTAAATAGTTATGGAAGGTGCTAGGCCGATAATCAGTCCCTAGTAATAGTAGAAGTAGTAGTTTTAAACGCATCGAACTATTTTTTTTTTCTTCAAAAATTCAATATCATGTCACGAAATGAGACTTTAATGAAAGTCTCACTGGGACGTAAATCACAGGTGCACAGTTTCACTAACTTGAGTTGCTGTGTGCATAAGGGGAGACAATTACACACTTTTCACAACAACCGCGCTTTTTTACTCTGGACATTGAATGTCTTCCTGCAATTTGTCTCCTCTTTTCCCGATGCTGCCGTCATCGTGCGAATTTATCGATTCTTATTAATTAAGTTATCTAAGAGACTTTTCGAGAGATTTTTGGTTTGTTTTGCTGTTTTTCGCCCATACGGCAGCCACGTGACTAAGGCGCTCAATGCCATCTGAGAGTTGAAAGCAAATGGACTATAGAATTGAAAGCAAACATGGCCGTGGCGTTTAGCGTCTTTAGGTTATAAATAATGCAGACCTGTGTTAATAAAAGTGCGTGATTACATCGGAAAGACAAACCAGTTGTCAAGGGCTGTTAAACTCTCTGTTAAATGAATTATTTATAATACAACCATTCTATAATGCGACATTTTTTTATTTATATAACACAACATTTGTAAATGCGACTTCTGTATAGCACAGTATCAATACTGTACGATTTCTCTAAAGCACGAAAAATTAATAATAGCTCAAATGAATAGATGACACCAACTGTTGCTACAAATGAAGAGAGTGTACAGCACATTTAATACTGAATGACTGAAAATTAATTGCTTCTGATAATATAAATATTAACGAAAATCCTTTCCATTTGGTAAGTTTAAAGTGTGATAAGTGGATCGTTATTTAGATGAAAAGTATCCCGACTTCGTGTTACCAAAAAGTGATATTAAAGCCGGGGTGGAATGTAGTGGTGGTGGTGGTGGTGGGAATGCCCATTGTTAGGTAACAATACCTAGCTGACCTCAAAATACATTTTGGCTGTGTGGAATGTTTGTTTGGTTCCATTTGTTAAATTGTATGTATGCAATATGCTTAGACACCGATTGTCATTCTACAGTAAATGATTCATTCTACGTCGACAATTATCTTTCTTGTCAAGGAAATGATTACTGGTTGCCAGCGTGCTGAAATAAAGTGTTGTATGCTAAATATAAGACTGAATTCTAGACAGGTGTTTTGAACTTAGTTATAATGCTCTTGATTATTTGCTACTAACTAGCAAGGAAGTCACTTAATAGCATTCAAGCAACGAGACGTTTACACTTTCAAAGTTGGTGATTGAAAATGAAAATTGAAAATTGTGAAAATGTTGCTAAGAGTAATTTACTATGAATTCCAGTTAGATTAATGAAAGAAGACATCACGGCCATTAACCCTATAAGAGCTAGAATACTATTTGTACATTGGTTCTACATGTTTTATGATTGCAGTTTGGAAAAGAAAATCTTTGCAGCTTACATTTTATGTTGTCTAGCCTGCATTCTGAGGAAACAATGCACTTTATTTGAAAGTGCTGAGAATTACCTGTCACTGGACCAAGCACTAAATGCATGGATATGATCGTCATAGTCCTGCTACTGTGTGCTGTTTATTGTGGGCAGCAGCAACTGGTCAGCTCTGAATGCACAGCACTGAATTCAAGCCCGCAAGCTCAACAAGGGACATCTAAACGACGACAAAACATTAAGTCTAATTTACAGAATCACAAAAATATGCTAATAAAACAACTGCAAATTCATAAAGCATTGAAAAATAAGAGCTCACTAAGTAGCAATGTGCAACCTACCATAATAGAAAACACAATATTTATTACTGCCTAAAATCTAATACCCATAAGGAGAAACGCAATTAGAGTGCAATATGAATTGCACGCTGTGCAGTGATGTCACAACGATGTATAGGCCAAGATCTGCGTTCATGCGTTTTTATTTTTAATGGAAAATGTTTTAGGGTTAATGGCGAGCTCCCTCATGGGAAAGCATGATGTTATATAGCCTATCTTTATTCTATGGTTAGGGTTAACCCTATATAGCCTATCTTTATTCTATGGTTAGGGTTAATCCTATATAGCCTATCTTTATTCTATGGTTAGGGTTATCCCTATATAGCTTATCTTTATTCTAGGACATTAAAGTATACAACAAAAACTATCTAGTAGATTTTTTTAATTTAAGACTTCACAAACCCACACCCATAACAATTGTATTTTATGTACGGAATCATAATCAATTGATCATGACATTAACTACTCTTTGAGGAATAGTGGGATAAGGACATCAAAGACCTCATCATGATTAGTATGATGGATGGCAACACGAATATACTATTAGGAATAGGTTACGTCATCATCAAAGACATTATATAGTGTGAAATAGATATATAATGATACCATCGGGAAAAAAGAAAGGACAATGATATCAGTTATTCTGTAAAATAAATAAATAAATAAATAATGTGAATGAAGTAGATTATAGCAATAGAACGATAAAAAAAACAATCATCATGAAAAGTTTGATGAATGATGTTCAAACGCGCTATTAGGAATAATGGCACTGATGACGTCATTACATACATCTGATAGGAGGATGGAAATGTCGTCATAGGAAAAGGGAAGTGGGTGAAATATAATCGTATACGCCAATCAACTAGTGACACTGTCGGCGTCACTTAGCTTGTTTGTAATTCTAGGATCATCAAACGTTAAGCTTTTGACGTGAAGGCTATCGTAATAGTCATTTGTTTTCGAGGTGTATGTCTACGCTCTCAAGATTAGTATTTGTTTCACATCTAGGCGTCCAATTTCGTCATTTTAGTTTGGTCTCTGAGATTTTATTGCCCTTTTCTCAAGACAGCAAAGCAATAATTGCAGCTGTTAATGTCAAGCACAGTGAACTAATGAAACAAAGATGTGCAGTCGAAAACTGTCCCCATCTCCACCCCTGAGAGAGAGAGAGAGAGAGAGAGAGAGAGAGAGAGGCTGTTTGTCTAGGCCACTCACTCTCATTCTTGTCTACGTCCTTTCTTCTTAATCTTCTTTCTTTCTTTCACACTGTCTTTATGTTATCTTTCTTTTTCTTTCCTTTTCTTTCATTTATTCGTTTTATCAACTTTTTCTTTCATTCCTGTTTTCCACTCACTTTTTTTTCTTCACATACACACATTTTTATATGCATAAACTCACACACAAAATACATAGAAACGCTTACACAATACACATATTATATTTACACAAAACCGTACTAATTAGAGGAATTTAAATAATGAAACACATGTAGGCCTACGTATACCTCAGTGCCTAATACTAAACTGGCAAAGCAAGTTGCTATTAATACACTTGTATTTTAGGGTAGCTATAAAAGTGAATTACGGTATAATAAAATTACCACGTGTATTTTAGAAAGTTATCGCAGTTCTTCAGTGTCAAGATTCCAACACTATGACGACAATTTGCCTTTGTTTACTAATTCTACTTATTTAATTTCGATTGGACAAATTTTGAAACCAGCCGTTTGCAGATCCTAATTAAAATGATTACACTGATTTTTGTTTCAGTCTGATGTCTATTGAATGCATTTCGTTTTATTCATAGACATGTTATATTTCATGCTATTAATACAAGTCTGTCTAGGTCGAACGGTGATTCTTCGATGCATTCTTGTGTCTCGCTTCTAAGTTGTGTTCCGTGATAGTACAAATTAAAGTTAATCCTTTGTCTTTAGTAGTAGTATAATATAAATACGCACCTGGTATTGTATACGTTCACTAAAACCAATGAGATAAATAACACCTCTTTATCGAGTATGTGTTTATTATAATGATATCCTGTATGTGAAACACCACTCAGTCTTCTGATTCGTCCCTCACACTAACCACTTTCCCTGGGTACTTTTGATTTGTCTGTAAGCACACGTCTTTTCTTCTATTTTCTTCTCTAGTTTGACTTTAGTAATCTGTGCTGGTTGGTTTGGTCAGTTTTACGAGGCATTGCCCACGAGAGATGACTTCGGTCCGCTACAAAACTTGCACGGAGACTTTAGGCTCTGGATTTTCCGGGAAGATGGGAGGGGTACTTGGTTCCCGTCACTGAATTCTGGGGTCCCAACCACAGCAAGTGGACCACTTCGATATCGAAGACACCATGAAAAAATAAATGGAAGAGGTGCGTATCATATAGTGAATGCAGATAATTAGTCTGTGCCGGGTGTCACCTCTCACTTAGAGCTAATCCCATACCCGAACCTGCCCTGATATCCTGTCCTGCCCGGCGATAATCGATGACAGTCTGGTAGGTCTTTTGACACTAAATTACAGCGGTAATCACCACTCATTTCGTTCATTTGAAACTATTCCTCAAACACAAACACATACACACACACACTCACACACACACCAGCAAACACTCGCTGCACCCCGCTCTTCTACACCCCTCACCCTCACTTCTCCTATTCTGTCCAATAACTATCTCTACTTGTCGGGAGATTTATTCTCCCTCCCATAATGCCGTTGGACACACCTTGGTTGGGGAATGGGGCTTGAAGAGAAGGAGCGTTCACTCAGTATTAAGTTTTGCACACGTGTGAATCTTACCGCCAAGAGCAAAACTGAGGAGAAGGAAGAAAACAGAAGAAGAAGGGGGTGGGGTGGGGAATGCCATTCTGCATTTCCTATCTTCTTCACCACATGCAGCAGAGGGAATGCCGGCCGTGAGAAAATTGTCAGACTCTTGACTAGGACAGAGACATGGGAAAGGAGAGATGGGGGAAAAAACAACTTCCCTGTAAGTGTTAATAGGCAAGAGCGAATCCAATGTGATATGTTTGACATAATTTACGTTTTATGCTCCGTCCGGTACTGTATGATGCGAAGAAATAGCAGGGCTCCACTTCTCCACTACCCCCCCCACCCACACACACACACACACACATTGCTCTATGGCTAGCAGTCAATTGCTGAGATGTTTGGCAGCTGTCAGTCTCGACTACAGTGGAATGATTTCAACTAGCCACTGAGGTGTTAGCTGCCACTTTCGCCTACTGAAGTGTGCTTTAGAAGTCAATCATTGAGGTGCTAGTAGAAGTCAATCACTGAAGTGTTAGCTGCCATTTTCGCATACCGAAGTATGGTTTAGAAGTCAATCACTGAGGTGTTAGCTGCCACTTTCACATACTGGGGTATAGTTTATTATATCAATCACTAACGTGTTAGTTACCATTTTCGCCTACGTGAGTGCGGTTTAGAAGTCAATCACTGAGGTTTTAACTGCCACTTTTACCTACTGAGGTATGACTTAGAAGCCGGTCGCTGAGGTGTGTTAGCTGTCCAGTTTGGATTACTGAGTTAAAGAAGTGGCCATGGCGGAAGCGATTTGAATGTCATCTCAAATACAAAGATTTATTGTTAACCAGACGTCAAAATGTGTGTTAGCTGTTTTGATTACTGAGATGCTTTAGTTCTCCTGTTTACTGAGGTGCTTTAGTTCTCTTGACTACTGAGGTGCTTTAGTTCTCCTGTTTACTAAGGTGCTTTAGTTCTCTTGACTACTGAGGTGCATTATTCTCTTGACTACTGAGGTACATTAGTTCTCTTGACTACTGAGGTGAATTAGTTCTCTTGACTACTGAGGTGCATTAGTTCTCTTGACTACTGAGGTGCTTTAGTTCTCTTGACTACTGAGGTGCATTAGTTCTCTTGACTACTGAGGTGCATTAGTTCTCTTGACTACTGAGGTGCATTAGTTCTCTTGACTACTGAGGTGCATTAGTTCTCTTGACTACTGAGGTGCATTAGTTCTCTTGACTACTGAGGTGCATTAGTTCTCTTGACTACTGAGGTGTCATAGGAACCAGTAGAGCTGAAAAGTGCACCGTGTAAGTTTCTGTTGCTGGGGTTAGCAATGAGTCAGTAAGCCAAGCCGCAGATAAGACTGACCAATATTACAAACTCCGTCATAGTCCATGTGGATTACTGATGTGCGTTAGTGGCCGAGTGAGTTAGTATTTGAGTTTGATCAACAGTAGTGACTCGAGAGTGACACACGTAGTTACACACAGCCTGTCAAAGATGAAAACTATAAGGATTCAATATTCTTCTAAATTATTTTAGTACTGAACTGGACACTACTGAAAAGTTTATCAGTTAGCATGATGTGTCTCTGCAGTCACCTGCAAGTGAATTCCGTTAAGAACCATTGGCTGGGACGATTTCCACTGTCAGTCACCTCTGAGGCAAGCTCAAGTTAATTAATTACAGTGTTTACGTTTACACTTACATTTGAGGTTTGGTAAGTCAGACGTCGAGGTTTGGGCTGTTAGTCATATGTGAGGTACGATAAGTCGGTCTCTGAAGTATTATTTGTGTTCTGCTCTTCTGAGGTATACTGGCTAGCACTCCCTAAATATCACTCCATAATAACATTTACTCCCAGGTGAATGATGTGTCATATGTCTGTAATGTTCCTTGATTTATTGTAATTTCTGATTCTGATTCTTTTCTCTATAGTCTATTTATAGTTATTATAACGTAGATATATTCTTCTTTATTATTTGAAGTCCTAGTAATTGTTCTAGGCAAAGTACTGAAATTATTAATTTTTCTAATCATATAATCTCCTAGTAATTGTTCTAGGGAATTAACACATGATTAATGTTTCTAATATAAAGTTTAGTGTGATAAGCTTTTGAGAGATCTGTGAATCTCTAATATCTCGCCTTGAGTGTAATTCAATTGTTATTCTATCTGTAAAAATGATTTATTATTTTTTTCTTTACTTTTAATAAATTGTTATTATTTTACCAATCCACTCTTGTTATTTCTAAAGAGGGGTAAATGTGTAGATGACGGTGGGGGCTCAGCCAACGATGTAATAACGACGACAAAGACAGTCTAAAACCACACTTCTTAGGATAGGACCGTCATCGAATTGGGAGATAACGACTCTTAGACGGACGAGATAGTTTAGCTAGGGCCGGTTATCTTGGACAAGTAACACTTGGGGAAGGAGGTAATTAATGGCGTACCCCAGGGCTTGACTTAGTCACTCCCAGACCGCGAAAGACAAAAGACCCTGTCGTGGCTATAGTATGTATTATAGTGTATGATGGCACGAGCGGATCAATTGAATGTGGAGAGATAATTATTAAAATATGAATATTGTCACACATTAAGCAATCAGAGACACCATACCCATTCACAATTAACATTCACTCCCTAAAGTGTATTAATTCACTAGCATTCATTCTCCAATGTGCATTAGCATTCACTCCCTAAAGTGTATTAAATTCATTAGCATTCACTCTCCAATGTGCATTAGTATTCACTACCTAATGTGTATTAAATACATTAACATTCACTCTCCCTAAGTGTTCTAGAGGCGTAGTGTATTAGCAGTCACTTCCTATAATTCTATTAACATTCACTGTCTAGATTGGCCTTAAGTATACAAGCGGTCACTCTCTCAAATCTATTAGCTGTCACTCATAAGTGTATTTATACTTGCACCCTAAAGTGCTTTAGCATTCACTCCTTGAGGTCTACTAGCTGTCAGTCACTAAAATGTACTAGCATGCACTCCTTAAAGTCTACTTACTAGCTGTAAGTCACTAAAACGTACTAGCATGCACTCCTTAAAGTCTACTAGCTATCAGTCACTAAAATGTACTAGCATGCACTCCTTAAAGTCTACTAGCGGTCAGTCATTAAAATGTAATATCATGCACTCCTTAAAGTATACTAGCTTTCAGTCACTAAAATGCCATTGCTACAACACCTGTTCGATGTATATGTACTTATTTTTTCTCATTCTCTTTCTTATTCTCTCTCTTCTCTTCTCTCTCTCTCAGAACACATTTCTTCAAATACAAACACCTTATATTGTTCTCTCTCTGTCTCCCTCACACTCACTCACTCACTCACTCAATGACACACGCAAACAAACAATCACGTACGCACAGAGTAAAAAATTTACACATAAATACAGACCTATTTCCTTCAAATCTTTACAAACAAAACAGACTGTCTCTCAAACGAAAGAGGTTCTCTAATACAGGTTCTGTTGCTAATGATCGTGATGGTGGTGGTAAAGATGATGATATAGAAGAAAAGGAGAAGAAGCAGGAGAAACAATATCGGCGAAGACAACGATGAAGAAGAAAGAAGTATATATAAAATGTTAATTTAAATCGGGGCTTAATCATCAACATTTAATACAAAACAGGGAGGAGGAATAATTATTGCACTGATTTAAAGGGTCTTGCATATCCTCAGGATGTTGCGTGCAGATAAGAGGCCACTTCCACATCTTTTTAACAGCAGCACTTGATGTATTATTGATGCGACCTACAGTGAGGTACCAACTTATCTACATATCAGTTTCTTTCTTCAAGTACACAATCAGGCACGCATGCACACACGCACACACTCACTCACTCACACACACCACACACACAAAAGCACAAAACACACACACACACACACACACACACACACACACACACACACACCACATCATATACAAATATTAAACACAACAGACACACACACAAGCACATGCAGTTTATGGCAAATCAGTGACCTCAAGAAACAGTCACTCAAGATAAGTCTCGGTTTGCCCTAGTAATGCAATCACGCTTCTTTCCAAGATACATTTGAAGACTCGGTTCGCCCTGGTGTTTCACAGCATCTTCCGGTGCGCGCTAAAGGAAACCTACGAACACAGCAGAAGCAGTAATTGACAAACCGAGATTCCTAAAGGACTTTAAGTGGGTTGTCAGACCTTCAAGGAATTACTTTAGATCTGTCAAACAAATGTTGACTGCAAATGCAATTCAGAACTGCTTTACGGCAATTTCACCACAGCTCTGAAAATATCTTATTTGGCAAAATAAGCACTGTATTATATATATATATAGTTGGATCAAGAAAGCCAATCAGAGTGTACCTATTTCTCACGTGATCGATCATAAAACAAACATGTAATTGTGTTATTTCTTCATGCAGTACTGTGAAGATATTTGATTCACTTAGTTTTAAGAAGATGGAAAAATGTTTTGGCATTTCGAAAATGTATTAAGAAGGGGATGGGGAGCAAACATATTTTAAAGAAAACATCACTAATGTGTTAGGACATGTACATTGCAAACATCACTAATGTGTTAGGACGTGTACATTGCAAAAATCACTAATGTGTTACGACGTGTACATTGCAAACATCACAAATGTGTTAGGACGTGTACATTTCAAACATCACTAATGTGTTAGGACGTGTACATTGCAAACATCACTAATGTGTTAGGACATGTACGTTGCAAACATCACTAACGTGTTAGGACGTGTACATTTCAAACATCAATAATATGTTAGGACATGTACATTGCAAACATTAATAATGTTTACGACGTGTACATTGCAAACATCACTAATGTGTTACGACGTGTACATTGCAAACATTACTAATGTGTTAGGACATGTATATTGCAAAAATCACTAATGTGTTACGACGTGTACATTGCAAATATCACAAATGTATTAGGACGTGTACATTGCAAACATCAATAATATAATATGTTAGAACGTGTACATTGCAAACATTAATAATGTTTACGACGTGTACATTGCAAACATCACTAATGTGTTACGACGTGTACATTGCAAACATCAGTAATGTGTTACGACGTGTACATTGCAAACAATGAATTATAAACGTAGGAGCCTACTCACTGACCAGATGTTGTACTGCGGTACTCAAGCCTTGCATTCCAGTTCGCTCTCTCTTGGCTCCTCTTGGAGTCTAGGGATGGTCAATGACAATGAATATTCACGAGATACTACTAATTGCTATGAATGGTCAATAGCAATAAATATTCACGAGACATTGCTTGTTACATATGAATGAGCTTGCGGAAACTGTTATATATGTGTATCACCTTTACCACACACACACACACACACACACACACACACATTTCCTCCACACGCTTACACATCAAGAGAAATCGAGAAATAACCACAGCAACGGTCGATAGTCGACGTTCATGTAGGATATTGAACAGCACTGGATTAGTCATTATCACACGAAAATCCGTCGCCCCGGTAAAAATAATGTCATTTGAATGATTTTTATAAGATAATGCACAGTACACATAGAGGTACCTAAGCGCGAGCGTGCACCATGACAACCTACTGTACATTCGAAAGCAACAAGCACGCACATATTATACGCACACAAAAGCACACACTCCATTCTATTAATAATACAAAGGTGGCATCATCTCTGTAATACTGATGACGTAAATGGAACTTGACATCATCAAGCAGGTCACTACATTCGCCCGGAATAAGGTTGCGAGCTTAAAATCATGCTCTTGTCATAGAGCTCTCCATCCTGACCTTGGAGAAATGGCTTTCAACCTTTCTAACTCCGATGTCTCATGGCGTATCAGGCCCGACAAGCTACCCCCGACCACTCTAAATCACTCAGTGCTGGAGGAACCCATTTCTCTGTCATTCGCAGACTCCTCCGTCGCCCTCCCTGTCAATTACACTATTCTAACCGGATGGCACTAACAATTCATTTTGTTTCCAAGCCACCTACGGAGATTTGAGAAAGAGAGAGTGGGTGAGGGGAGGGAAATCTAACACCACTGATATTTGCTACTGGGTAACACTTTTCAAACTTATAAACTGATTGTCATAATGCACCATCTTTACAGAGTTCAACTTTTGAATGAAATACTTTCATTAGACAACATTACGAGTGTAATTTGACGTCACAGTGACGACTTGTCGTGTCGAATTCTTGAGTGCAAATGTACTCTGTCTTGGTGGTTGGAATCTGTTACCGAATTTGCACAGGAAGTGCTGACGTTCTCAGTCTGTTTCTGAGTGTAAAGATAGTGAATACAAGTTTGGGATCAAGTTTTAAGGGTATGGATTCTGAGATGTTTGTTTTCTTTTGATGGTTTCGAACCTGTTCCCGTGTTACAAAGATCTAGTGTTGATTGGAAGTGTTTCATGGTTATGGAACCTGTTCCCGTGTTACAAAGATTTAGTGTTGATTGGAAGTGTTTCATGGTTATGGAACCTGTTCCCGAGTTACAAAGATTTAGTGTTGATTGGAAGTGTTTCATGGTTATGGAACCTGTTCCCGAGTTACAAAGATTTAGAGTGACGATTGATGATATACGTTGCCGCGTTCTTTCTTCTTGAATTGTGGTGTCGCGTTTTCATGGGACTCAGTGTTCTTGAATTGTGGTGTCGCGTTTCATGGAACTCAGTGTTCTTGAATTGTGGTGTCGCGTTTTCATGGAACTCAGTATTCTTGAATTGTGGTGTCGCGTTTCATGGAACTCAGTGTTCTTGAATTGTGGTGTCGCTTTTCATGGAACTCAGTGTTCTTGAATTATGGTGTCGCGTTTTCATGGAACTCAGTGTTCTTGAATTGTGGTGTCGCGTTTTCATGGAACTCAGTATTCTTGTTGTTCAGAAATATAAAGGTGACGGTGTCGTTATGAAGAAATGCGAAATAATCATGTGCCCTTGTCGCAAGTTTACAAACAATCATGTGCTCTTGTCGCAAAGTCTACAAACAATCATGTGCCCTTGTCGCAAAGTCTACAAACAATCATGTGCCCTTGTCGCAAAGTCTACAAACAATCATGTGCCCTTGTCGCAAGTCAACAAACACGCCAAATGCACCCCTCCCCCTTCAAACAATAAATAAGTATAAAAGCAAAGACACAAATGTCCCTTGCTCAAAACCGCTCACGAACTCGATAAGCAGAAATATACACAGACACAATTATAAGAATTTCCTATTGTCAAAAATGCAACACAATAAAGAGTCCATTTGCACAAAACCACTCAAAAACTCGATAAACAGAAATATATACATAAATGCATATACACACAAGTAAGCAAGCAAACGCGAAAACGCATAACATAGGACAGTGTTAGGCTACTTTTCTCAGACGAGAAAATTCGGGATCAAAATAATAAAGGTGCATCAAATAAGAAACAAGGATAGATAATTGAAAGGAAGGGGAGATAACTGATCGCAGACAACCGGTTCCCTTGGCACCGCCTGACACACTCTCTGTAATATCCCATGTCACTCCCTAGCCCTGTGTGCGATCACCCTGGTCTCTGTGACAAATTATCTGCCATTGCTCTCCCCTTCTTTCAGCGAGCCAGTGTGCATGGTAGGGTCAGAGTCCGTAATGGGCACGGGCCAAAATTAGACTATCTAATTAAAACCCTTCTCTGCATACTTGAAGTCGCGCTCTTGTTTGATCAAAGAAATTTGGAGATGGGTCATGAGGAAAAAAGCTGTGAACCCTGTGATTTCGCACATTTATCATTTTACTGTCAAGATGTTTTTTGAGGGTTTTACCAGAAACTGTTATTAACTTTAGAGTGAGAAATGGAAGAGATATAGAACAGTGAAAACGCATGCGCTCGCGTGTATGTATGCGTGTGTGTGTGTGTGTGTGTGTGTGTGTGTGTGTGTGTGTGTGTGTGTGTGTGTGTGTGTGTGTGTGTGTGTGTGTGTGTGTGTCCAGGCTAAGAAATAAAATCGATAGTCGAAACTTTTGCTTCGCTGAACATTTCCTTTTAAATTCACTGGAACTTGATGGCATTGAGAGAAGAGAAGCTTAAATTCAAACTGCGAGACTTCCGTTTCGAAAACAAGCTACAGAAAGCTGTAAAAATAAGTGTGAGTGTGTAATGTTTGTGTAATGCATTACAAATTACGATCTGAAAAGAAAATTGATGAAAATGTATCTTCCAAAGTATCAAACAAAAACGGTCTCGTAAAAGATAGCAATAGGTAAACTGTATTGTTTAAATCTTGCCAGAGTTTGCTATCGGATGGATACATGTGTAGAATAATTACATTGTTATTACTTTTTACACAACAAAGGCACTTGAATACTATATCCTTGATATACTGTCACAGATAGATAGATAGGTAGGTAGATAGATAGATAGATATGTAGATAGGTAGGTAGATAGATAGATAGATAGATAGATAGATAGATAGATAGATAGATAGATAGATAGATAGATAGATACATAGATATGTGTTTCGGAGGATGTGCGAAAGAAAGGTTGATGGGTGTGGATGTGTACAAGCGTACAGGCGTGGATTGAATGATTGCAGCAAAGATGAAAACGCCTTTAAAATGCTAGTGGACTGTATTGAATGCCCTTAATCAAATCGTCCCCTAACCTAAGAAAATTGGTATGATTGTGTGTGTGTGTGTGTGTGTGTGTGTGTGTGTGTGTGTGTGTGTGTGTGTGTGTGTGTGTTTTGATAATCTGTTGTTTAAAGACACTTTGACTGTCGAAAAAGCAGCGAACTGCAAAAAAAAAAAATCTAACTTATAAAACAGTATTCTAATTTACCTCTAGACTACGTCCGCACTCTCATATTTATATAATTTATCTGTAATTTATTGAAGTCGTGTTCCTTGCTTTACGGTGGCAATATTTTCCGAACGCCAGATTCCGTAAAGTACGGAACAGAATAACGCCTGGTTTCTTTCGTCGTACACAGCCCTTGAAATGTGACTATCTCCTCTGTCAGTTAAAGATTCGACAATTTTCAGATTCTTTTCTTTCCAGTGTTCAATCTGATTTGTACGAAGATTTTTTCGTACAGCACGACGCTTTTTTCTTATTTCGTAACTTAGATCATTGTTGATAGTGGTATAAATAGCTGCAGCCTCTTTCTGAGTAAATAATTTATGTGTACGGTAGAACAGTGTAATTTATTTCTGTACCTTTTGTTTCATATCTCAGAAAGAGATTATTTTTTTTTATAGGCAAAAGTTTCATTTATCGAAGTTTAGTATATAGTTTCCATTATCAAACCATCATTAATCCATTTAAAGCATAATGTCAACAAACTAGACTGCTTTTGGGTTTAAAGGGAGAACACTCGTCACTTTGCTGATAGAGTGATGCTGAAAAAATGCTATAAAACAGTTGCAATAAAACAACATAGCTTAGTTGTTTTACCACTTTATTTCAGTTGTTGTCGTGGTGGTAAGGCTTAGGAGACACAAGCAAGTAAGCGGTGTTCATCCGTTTATGATTACTTTAGAAGAGATAGGCGGGGGGTGGGGGTTGTTTATATTTTTTCCGCAGACGTACATACCTTTAAAACCCGAAAGCTAAACGATAGGACCCGAAAAGTCAATTTCTTAAAAACAACCAGCCATTTTCTCCCATTGTGCAGAAAGATAGATGTTGCGAACTGTTCAGAATGGAGGGCGGGTGTGAGTGGTGGGGTTCGATAAGAATGCATCACAAGAATGCATAAACAAACATCACTACGCGATTAAAGTCGCTTTGCCGCTTGTCTAAACACCTGGGGTGGGTGGGTGGAAGGTAAACTAGCCATCGGCCACTTTTTCAATTGCATGGTTTTCGCTCGGGCGATGGTGGGAGGGAGAGAGAGGAAAAAAAAACTGCGCAATCAAGCCATTAATTGAGTTCTGGCAGAGAACACGGTCGAGCGGCAAAGGTATCAGTTAACCCACTGTGAAGTCAAGAAACGCTACACCGTAAATTAAGCGTTACGCAATTCACCACTTTCACTCCACTGATGGGATCAAGATGTTTCGAACGGAGCACAGCGAAGAACGGCCATTGGTTAAAAAAGGAAAAATCATTAAGATAGAGTGCTCTTTCTTTTTGGTATCGACCCGATCAGTATTCAGCTCTTGTCGACTCTGGTGGTTACTTTAAAATTACAAAACTTCTTATCCAATTAAACAATAATGCAAAAATGTTACAGCGATGGTTGTCAGAGATGGTGATGGTGTTGTTGGATGTTTATAGTGGCGGGTAATAGTGAAACAGATACTGCAACTGAAATAAAAAAAACGACTCATCTGAACCACTTTTATTTTTATTATTTCTTCGTCAGACTGAGTTGTTACACCATACAATACAATACTTTAATGAAATAATGTTAAAAAGCACTCAGATATCAAGGGTCGGCCAGAGGCTATGGAGTTCTTCAAAGACATTTAGATTCCTTGAAAAGAAACATTTTAATCCTAGCACTGGAGAGATATCGCGGATACACGAATTGCACTGCCAATCCTGAGTCAGCATTATTATGCTGGCGGAGCGAATCTGGTAAGGGAGAAAACTGTATCGAACCGATTACGACCCCTTTGTGTAGCTGATTCCAAGAGTAAGTGAACACGATCGAACGTGTGTGCACTTACTAGAGTGTATGCGTTTGATTATATATACACGCCAGGCTGAACTTTGTGATGCGTAGTGTGTGTGTGTGTGTGTGTGTGTGTGTGTGTGTGTGTGTGTGTGTGATATGCAGACAGCCGTCGTAAAAGTCAGGCAGTTAGTGACTGCATCAGGCTAGTGTGTGGCACTGATAGCAGTTCTTTGTTAGATCTTTCAAGAAAGTTCACTTACGTGCAACATCATCAACAAGTAACTCGACGATTTTGACATAGACAAATCTCAAAAGACTGAAGCCTATTACGCTGCGGCTAGTTGGTTACTTTGTGGTTCGTTAAAATGCGCTAAAATGATAATTGAGTGGGTCGTTGTGCTAAAAATTTAAAACCAACTGTACTAATTAATGGATTTTTAAAATTTAAATTACTACTTTTTATAGACATATTGATTAATTTAAGAACACATGTTTAATTCAGACTAATTGGTAAAAATTAGAATGTCAAACATGCTAAAAATAAGCCTGCCCATGGGCCCCGGCCTATTTAATCCCAACGACACTGAACGGGTTAAACGTACGTTCATGAAGCGATTAAGTAGCAGTAATTTGGTTTTACTCTTACGACAATTAGCAAATACCTCAGTAAGATTAGTCTCTCTCCCCACCTCTCTTACCACCCACCCATTAGCGTTTAGATGGACATACTGAGCGACTGATACTTTGCTGTGTGTGAATTTGTAACCCTGCAAGTGATCCTGGACTATTCATATTTCCTTGGACCTACAAATGAGCTACAACAGAAATTTTAAGTCTGCATGGAAATATTACTATCCGTTGCGTTAACTGACGTTGAACTTTTAAATTTTAAAGACATGTATTGTTAGCATTTGTGATAGCTGGTGTCGAGCTTAATGATGTAAAGTATTAATGAGCAAAAGTTCACATTTTTTCTCCGAATAACTTTTAAAAATCGTTAATCCCTTGAGCGTGGTTTTGCTCGAATCCTTTGAGATAACTTATTGAACACCATTGTTAAAAGGATTAGACACTGTGTCTCCGGCATATCGTACCAGAGTCAGGTCATTAAAACACTTCACATATTAATTGTAAGTTTGGGCACTTTACTTGAATATTAAGTGTATAAGGAATTTTTAGTCTGCACATCTTTAGAATCACAGCCCACAAATAATTATTCCCCTTACAATCTATGACGTAAGCGACCTAGCGGAAACATATTACAATAGTGTTAGCCAGGTAGATAATAGGTTGACCTCTGACAATGATTATTTATTTCATAATGTTAGTCATCAATTGATTATCATGAGGTTAGGTTTGTGGTCAATATGTCAGTCTTCAGGAAAGGCCTTTTGAAGAGTTATTTAGTAAAAACTTCAGTTCAGAAGCAGGGGAAAGCTATAATAAATTTAATACCATTGGAAATCAAATCTGTCCAATAGCCACAAGGGGAAAGCTATAATAAATTTAATACCATTGGAAGTCCAATCTGTCCAATAGTCACAACAAGGGGAAAGCTATAATAAACTTAATACCATTGGAAGTCCAATCTGTCCAATAGTCACAACAAGGGGAAAGCTAGAATAAATTTAATACCATTGGAAGTCCAATCTGTCCAATAGTCACAACAAGGGGAAAGCTAGAATAAATTTAATACCATTGGAAGTCCAATCTGTTCAATAGTCACAACAAGGGGAAAGCTATAATAAACTTAATACCATTGGAAATAAAATATGTCCAATAGTCACAACAAGGGGAAAACTGTAATAAATTTAATACCATTGGAAGTCGAATATGTCCAATAGTCAGGAAAATTTCGTAGCACATTTTTAAAATGCTAGTTCTGGCAAAACCCGGCAAATCGATTCTGGCCCTCAAATTGGTGTTGATTCATGTTCGAGATTGTGCTCAGACAGTGGTTTCTTCGATTTGTTTTGATTTAAAATCGATTGGAGGTTAATTTCCTCTTCGTCTGCTGTAGACGGACTAAGTAGAAACTCTTATTGTGAATCTCCTACGTCACCTACGTACTGGGCATTTCTGATGAACACAGTTGTATCTTCATTTCTTTAAAACCTTTCATTCGTGAAAGTGCTAATTATTTTAATCACTCCTTAGATAGAAGTGTGAAGTTCAGTTGACTAAGTGACTAATTTATTTACCTGCAACAACCGACACACTAAGAGTGTTAGCCTTCTCTGTCCAGTCTAGAATAAGAAAGCTTAACTAATTTCAACCGCTTTAGTATTAAATATTATGCTGCGATATTTGCTTAAATAAATTGTTATTGATATCCTTCTGCACAGTAGCCTAATTCTTTTTAGGCCCTATGTTTCATCCTTAGTTAGTGGGTTGAGTTTTGAGCCCAAATTATTCAAGTCAGATCTTTTGGATCACTAATGAGAAGAAACCTCAATAACTTTGGGATCACTAATGAGAAGAAACCTCAATAACTTTGGGATCACTAATGAGAAGAAACCTCAATAACTTTGGGATCACTAATGAGAAGAAACCTCAATAACTTTGGGATCACTAATGAGAAGAAACCTCAATAACTTTGGGATCACTAATGAGAAGAGATCTCAATAACTTTTGGCCTGGGATGTGGTTTAGATCTTCTTTAATATTCATGCAAGAAAGATAACCCTAGGTCTTAGATCAATATCACTTCTATGGATGCATTAAAGAGTCTTCTTAGAAGAAGAGCACTGATCCGGCCGATCTGCAGTTTAATCATCTGTTATTTAATAGTTAAATATTATTCATGTAATTTATTAAGATCGTCTTTCTCCATGAAATGGTCACTGATCCGGCCGATCTGCAGTCTAATCATCAGTTATTTAATAGTGAAATATTATTTAAGTTCGTCTTTCTCCCTGACATGGTCATTGGTACGCGTGGTCTATTAAGTATTAAGCAAGGCAAAAGCAATTAGCCACAAATACTCATAAGATTTTCTTATTGTCTGCTTGACTAAAATAACGTGTGTGTGTGTGTGTATTAATATACGTCACGTCAGAAAGTATAATATATTTACCAGGGTGACGTTTGACGGCCTTTGACTTTGAACGCATCCTCAACTTGAAAAACTGTCGAGTTTTCTTCCCCTGTTTTCTAGGAAACTGACAGAAAGAAGAGAAGAAAGTTTGTGTTTGTTTATTAAGAAACCATTAGAAAGACCATTCTAAAAGACAATTTTATAAAATCCACTTTTACATTTATTCTATTGTAATCATGCAATTCGAGAAATATATAAGTTAATCAGAGAATTTTAACAAACGAAAAAGTCGTTTATTTTTATTATTATCTTTCTACCCTAGCTTGCTAAGTATTAAAAGACAAGCTTCTCCCCCACCCCCGACACCAGAAACTCTGCATAAAATCTGTTATAAAGAAAAAAACAAAAGAAAGAAAGAAAAACAAAAAAAAAACAAAGAAAACAAAAATGAACCCCAGCTAAACATGATCCTGAATTTAGCTTTATTCAGCAAAAGTAACGGTCACCTTAAGCACAATCATGCACAATAGCCTATCCAGCTTTAAGTTATCCATTAATTAAATAGTTAATTCACTGATCTATTCTCGTGGTTTACTTGGTTTTATTTTTCTGTCGTGCATTGGACGATCATTGTATATTTAAGTAGACTGATTTCTTGTATATAAACCGATCAACAAATATTAACATTTAATTAATAAAATTCAGTCTGATCACTGTATATTAAAGCAATTAGATTGATTTCTTGTATAAAAATCGATCAACAAATATTAACATTTAATTCATTAAAAAAATCAGTCAGAACTGGCAGAGATACCATTGACAACAGGCTCACCACAAACGTTTAATAAATTTTCTCTTTTTAAATATGAACTGTTACCTCTGTTGCACACATCCATAAACACGCACGCACGCACGCACACACACACACACACACACACACACACACACCCCTTTGCATTCATCTCCTCCTTTCCTTCTTTCACATTGCTCTTCGTGGCATTATCCGTTTGAAGTCACTTAACCTTTTTCGGTAACTGTAACTAGAGGCACGACGACTGAATGAAAGAAACAACTGACCAAAAATATCAGGCTCAAAGTAAATGGCATTTTCCCAACCGTTTACAATATTATTTTTTAAATAGTTGAGAAATTTTACTCTGAACTATAAAAAGGGAGAGCAATGTTTGTTGTCTGCCCTTTCTGCACATAAAGTAGAATCATCAGAGTTATGGATCCTTTGATCCGCAATATAAGGTCAAGTGAATGACTTTAATAAGTGATAGGGCGAAATTACTGTTTCTTGTGCGATGTCAAGTTTAAAGAACCAAGTGAAATGGAATCAAGGTCAAACATAGTTCATGAACGAGATTTGCCCCCTTACTAATCCCCAGGCCCTTGGGGTCAAAGCAAGCAGAAGTGACGTCAGGCAGTGGGTCAAATGGCCGCCAATGCAATTTTCTCTATTACACCGTACGATTTTGATCCAATTCGTGCTGATGACAGCGAAAGTTCACATCTGATAGAAGTTCACATACCATTTCTAGTGATGTTGGATATACCGAGGAAACAAGGACTGACGATGACTGATGACTGTGTCGGGTATGTTATTTTTCTGATAATATATAGTAACCCTGTACTATATGCCATACATGTATAGTCATCATTAAGCTCATAGATATATTTCTTTTATTAAAATGTGTTCATCATTAAGCTCAGAGACATATTTCTTTTATTAAAATGTAGTCATCATTAAGCCCATAGACAAATTTCTATTATTAAAATGAGTTATTTATGATTTTTATATGAATGATGAAAGTTTTTTTAAAGTACAGTCTTTTAAGTGTCATTATATATAAAGTTATTACTATTAGTGATAGTAGTAATTATCTGTACTAACATTTAAAGAATAGCAGTATAGTTATATTTTAAATAAGTGATTATCATTCTGTATAATATAATTTAAAATTACTTTATTTTCAAACGATGTACAATGTAACAGTATAGTCTTGATTTTAATTGAGTGATTATTATTCCTATTTTAAGTATGTATATATAACTTTCAATTACTTGACCTACTAGTGATTTCTTTTATATTTCTCTATACACATTTGCATGTTGGTGCATGAATGTTTGTATAATTGTTATGTTTATATTTTATTTTTATTTTATACTATTTTATTTATTTAAATATTGTAAATCAAAAGCTTTTAAATTTAAAAATTAGTGGCCAATATTATATTAATTTAACAATTAATGGCCAATGGTGGTGGTATAATTAGTGCAACAAAATTCTATGACTTTGCTAATATGCAGTATTACGAAACCGTAAATTGCAAAGTAAAATATTTGACTATGATCAATTTATTTCAACTATTGATTTGTACACAAGTGCTTTTGACAGATGCATAATAATAATGATCAAATTATAATGGGTTTACCAGCTGAAGTTAACAGCAGAAAATAAAAAACTTCAGTTTTTGTCCTCGTCCTAGCTAGAGTAATAAGGTTATCTTAACAAGAAAAATTTTCTTACACATTTATGTACAGAACATAAAGAATATATATTTAATATATGAAGCATCTTAGTCAGTAGACTGTTTTTATTAAATCGGATATTTAAAAGAAATTAAACAATAGTTGATTAATTAATAGTTAATTAACTATGTATATATGTAGCAAATCATATTGATCAAAATTTAAAGCCAGGTAAGTACATATCAAAGCTGGGTTGCAATGTCTTAGTTTGAAAGACAAATTTGCAAACCAATTACACTAAGAAAAATATATATCATCATAATTAAGATAAAAAGAATTAGCAGTTGAGCAATGTACCATGTTTAAAATTTTGTTTTAACACATTTTAATTAAAAAATAAAAACAGGAAGAACAAACATATCCCCCGTCTTATGATTGCGGTCAAAAGAGACGTTTATATGTGTCAAGGTGCAGCCAGATATCTGATTACAAATTTTAAATTTTTATATACAAATTGCAAAATTTTGTTACCATAATATTGTTTTATTCTGTAACTATATTTTAGTACCATACTTTCATTTGAATACAAAAATCTGAATAAATTGTTTACAAAATTATTTGTGCATAAATTTGTTTGTAAATTCTGGACCCAATTTTTATACTTATAGATAAATTGTCCCTACAATGCTTGTATTAGCAGTTATATTATTTCTGCAGATAATTATATATTTTTGTTGATGAAACAAAAGTTTAATATTTTAAGAAGATTATTTATTTATTATTATTAGCATTGCTAAACTGTCCCAAAAGACTGTCAGCTTAGCATGTTAGTTTTTTAGAAGTGCTCGCTCCACTACGGTCTGTGTTGTCGGATGAAAGTTTTCTCTTTTCAGCTTTGTAATCCACTTTTTTCGTAAGTTGTGATCTTTGGGAAATATAAAAAATGAATATTTTTAGTTTATCCGCTGTTTGTGCAGCCCTACGCACTGCAATATTTAACTATGTTTTAATTTTTCAAACCTCACGTTTATCGCAAGACATGTATGTCGGACAGCGCATGCAGATTGTAGTTCCACATCGTGACGTCAAATGCCATGTTGTTATCGTGAGAAGTCAGTCTCTCAAACAGAGAGCTCTGATTTCTTTCAGAAATATTGACATTCAAAATCTCTGAAAGTTTAAATTTTGCCGTCTTGATTCTAAAAATGGGTATTACTCATTTCAAGCGGATGTACTCTTATCTGTGACTGACCTCGATTACATTTCACGTGGCTTTGAACTATAATGTGCCAAACAGAAATATGTTTCACAAATTCGCAGCCGAAAACGAAATTAAAAAAAAAACAACAACTACCTGTTTGAACCATTCAGAAAGCATATATTCGCTAAAGTTGTAACTGATTCCGATTGGTATATCTTTGTTAATAATACTAATAAAAGATTTAGTATAGCTTGTAATAGAAGCCTTAAGAGCTCTTTATAAATATTACTTAACAAACACCCAAGGTGTCTAAACAAACCACTTTAAAGTCCCTGCTAACCGAACGTGTTAAAATAGCACTATTTGACAATTTGCTTTGTGATGTTTACTGCTTCTTAATTGTTCATTATATCAATGATACACTGTTCAAAGTTTAAAGATTTCTTGCCCTCAACATTGGTTTACGCCAATAACCAATTTATACAGAATGGCACATATTTTAGTTTTGAAGTGTGTTACCACAATAAAAGGGGTATTTTACATAGGTGTACTTTAGGTATAAGCATAAATAACACTGTTCTTTGTACATTCTGATAAAGTGTACTGCCAGTTTAATGTGGTTGGCGGAAGACTATTAAGAAATATAAATATTCTGTTGGCTTCTAGCAATCCTGACTGAAACTGTGTTTATCTGCTAACCACATATTCAATGTGCGTTTACAGAGGCGAAGGAATATTTTATTTTCTCCGTTTTTGAGCTTAAAAAATGGTTAGATCTGTAGGTAATCAACCAATAGCTTCGATTAAAATAAAATTTGAAATGTGAGATCTTCCTCGTTTTAAGAATAATTTATCTTTAAAGTAAACTGAAGATCAAAAAGTCCTTAACCCCAATCATCTTACCCCATTCAGAAATAAGAATATTGTGGTGGAGTAAATTTGCTGATCCCTATTTTTAAATTTAATTGTTAAATTGTCAGTAGTCTGACCTATGACACCATCCATGTGATAGTATTTTTGAAAGTGTCAGAGTTGGAAATAAACTACTCGAACTGAGAATGTGTTAGACATTGCTGATGTAATGCAAACCACCCCAACTGGGCGAGTAGTTTTTATTATCCAATGGTTATGATTTACGAAAACGAAAGCAGCCAATGGGCTGAGATCAAAATGTTTACCTGCTGTAGAAAATCTACTATCTAATCACTTTGAATTTGGAGTGGAAAAAGTCCGGTCATGAAAGGTGGACATTAGCTTGATGGTGAATTAGCTGACTGGTTGAGAATTTCCCCTGTGCTTTCAAGCACGTCAAGGAGAATGTTCAAAAATCCTCACGTGTGCTACTTAACACACCAAGAGGATTGTTCAAAATAATCTTCGTGAGTTCTCAAGACGAAACTAAAGCCTCAATTTTCACTGTGTTGGTTCTCAAACAGGAATCAACTTAGAGCAACATGTTTATTGATAAGTCGGGCGATGACGTTAGATATACACACAACGTGAACTGGTGGGGTACATTGGTACAGGGTACTTTTGCTAATTTAAAAAAAAAATCCCGCGTTAAGGAAAAGTTGGAGAAATAGACAACAGTCCTTTTCACGATCGACGCAATGACCGACAGCTAACGACGGACATAAAAACAGCCTCGTTTTCGACGAACCCTGCCAAGCAGATCACCTTCTCATGGCAGTGATATGACTGTTCAGAATCGGATCCACTACCCGCGATGAGATGAAACAGGTGTCAGAAATCCAACGTTACTTGACTCACAACCCAGACACTTCGTCGACATCTGTCAGCACTCTAACGCGAGTAAATGATCAACATCGTGATGTCGTGACGTGGTTTACACGTCTGTATTGTGACGAAACTGCCAAGAACAGGAAATGTACACCACATAGGCAAGAGATATCTTACACAAACGCGTGCACGCACACACACACACACGCACATTTGCGCGCTCACACACACGCACACAAAAAAGTGTTAATCTCTCTGCTCCATTACGATGCAATCAATCCATAACAAGATGACAAACTGAGTAAGGTGATGCAATATGGAAGACAATTGTCAAAGAGTATATATATATATTTAATTAGTTAATTAACTGGCATGCAAGAATGATGCGCTGATTTACAACCGCAGAAACTACAGGAAGCGATAAGATAAAGTGAAACATTATTGGATAGTACACTGGTTTTAACATTAGCACATTTATACAGCTTGAATTTGGTGAAGTCTAACGCAAGGCTCCGATGATGTCTCAGATTCAGTGATGGCAGACACGTGCAAGACGATAAACTATTTTTCAGAACAGAGGAATAACCATTGTCCGATTTTAAATATTTACAGCGCTTTTGTAGAAAGTTTTCCACTTCACATTGTTTTTCTTTCTCATTTTTCTTTTCCTGTTACCACATTTATGCTTCGATTTGAACAAAAGAAATTCCAAATATTTCGTATAACTAAAATGGTCGCTCATAGTTCATCCAAAGATTTAACAACCCTCGCTCGCTCTTGGTCACTGGGGGGCGTCAATCCTTACTGACCTTTATCAATGAACGTGGGGAGCGGATGAAATACACCTACAGTGTCATCGTCATTATTAATAGCCAGCAGTGCCACTTCGTAGTTCAGTAGCTTTCGATGATGGTCGAAAAATGTCTTGAAAATGTGATTTGTCTTTTATGAATAATCCATTTAAATAGTGTTATTTAGAAAACATGAAAAATATATAAATAAATTTGAAAGAATATGTTTAAATGAGAGTAGCATACTGATTTGCTGCTATCAAATAAAATGGAATTCGATAAATTCCGCGTGTTATAATCGACTATCCACACATCCCCCTACACAACTTCCCTCCCAGCATAGTCACTTTATTAAGGACTTCTCTTCACCCTCATCTTAAATCTCAAACAGAGCTAAGCCATTCTACAAAATGTACGTTTCTATTTAACTATCTGTCATTTGGGGTGAACAAGAAAATTTAATCTTTCTTTGCTAGAAACTCGACAAGAATAGGTTGTAGAATGAACAGCAGCCAAACAACTTACACTAAAATAACAATACGAGTTTTAGGTCTTCAGTAACAATAGATCTACACTAAGCAGCGAGCTAGACTAGAATACGGCGCTAACTAGAATGCAAGGCTAGTCTTATGTTGATATTAACATCAGGCTTAAAGCACGCAAAGAGTCAGACAACAATGCAAGGCTAGTCTTAGGTTGATATTAACAACAGGCTAGTCTTAGGTTGCCGGTAATAACAGGCATTTTAGATTCAGTGCTATGGACAGAACAACTCAACATGAGTGTCACTAACTTAAATTACTCAGAGTGATGTGTGGCACAAACTGCGGCATGAGAAACCTGAGAGTTATCTTTCTTGTAACAATTAATTGGGGGAATACGCTTTGAAAAACAAATTTCGAAACTGCAATTCATAAAGCAATTCAGACAGGAACCTTTCTATGTCTTGATTTTAAAACCATAACACCACTCCCACCTTGATCAAAATCCTCCTCCTCCTCCTCATTATCATCATCATCACCATCATCACCATAATCATACTGGCAGTGCTTTAAACGGTAGATTCCCAGTTGTCGTTTTCTTTTCAAAACAACTTCCGTGCAAAATTGTGGTTATTTCCTACAACACTCTAATTAGTGTTAAGAATAGCTCTCAGTTAAACTGTGTTAACATAAGTTAAAATTTTCTGTAAATAATTTAATTTGCTCTCAATCATGCATACGTTTGGTCATTGACATTAGGTGTCTGGATCCCAGCAGAACTTGCACTAACGATACTTATTAAATGAAGTGACATTAATCTAATAGTTGCAAATATTTATATTACAGACAAATAATAATATATAGATATTCACATAAGCACAATATGACATTTTAGTTTAGTGATTTATGAGTATGCAACAATAACAATTCATGATGCTAGTAATCGATTTTACTTAGTATTTTACATTTATCTTGCTGACTCATACAAGACTGCGTCTTCTATCTATCTATCTATCTATCTATCTATCTATCTATCTATCTATCTATCTATCTATCTATCTATCTATCTATCTATCTATCTATCTATTCATCCATCCATCCATTTACCTATTTATCTGTCGAACTAGATGTTTGCCTTATCTCTATCTATTCATCTAATCATCTACCCTTTGATCAGCAATCAGCGATCAGTCAGTCCATAAGCCCCAAAATGTTACTGTCATAATACACATCAGTATTTCTCTCTAGAGCACCTAATGTCTTTTGGATTTTTATGCACAAATGTTTATGTCAACCAAATATTAGCACAAAGTCACACACACAATACACACATACAATTTCATACACACAGACACGCATACACACACGTGCGTAGAAATAAACACAACACCAAACTGTAAATGCATATAATCTCACGCACGAGCATTCTGTCTTGTCTTTAAAAGAAAATATTTTTTCAGAATATAGTGAAATATGCTTAGTTTTACGACTTCCTTACTTCGGATGTCAATTTGGAACTCTGTAAGCATAGTCATTCATTGCAATCCTTGCTGGTGAAAAGAAGTCTGCACAAAGCCTATACCCTGTCGAGCTCAGTAAATTCTCGCGAGATCTGATCGATCAACGGCAAAGACGGTAGCTTTCGTCACTGTATAACACGATACTCTTTATCAGTGGCCACAGATTAACTGCCGACAAGAAAGTTACCTTCACCTATTTCACTTTATTTTCAGCTCACGTGAAGTTGTGATTTTGTGAGTGTCATTGTCGTTGCTGGTTATTTTAGCAAGAGTTGATTGTTATAAGAGAACAGTCGTTTTGGACGTAATGTTCACCATTTGTTATCATCAGCACATAACATTACTTCTATTACTGCCTCTACTAATGCAACTACAACAACAACACAACTTCTACTATCTCTACTACTACAACACAACTTTTACTGTCTCAACTACTACACAACACAACTTCTACTATCTCTACTACTACAACAACACAACTTCTACTATCTCGACTACTACAACAACACAACTTCTGCTGTTTCAATTACTACAACAAAACAACTTCTATCTCGACTACTACAACAACATAACTTGTACTATCTCTACTACTACAACAACGCAAATTCTACTCTCTCTACTACTACAACAACACAACTTCTACACTCACTACTACTGCAACAGCACAACTTCTACTATCTCTACTACTGTACTACTACCAATTCTACTACTACTACTACTACTACTACTACCAATTCTACTACTACTACTACTACTACTACTGCTGCTGCTACTATTACTGCTACATTACAACTAACGCCACTATTATTCATACTGCTTTAATTATATATGATTCTTAATACACATAATTTTAACTATTCTTTGACTGCCAGTATAGCATACTTCTGTTCTTTTAACTAATTATATATGATTCTAATACACATAATTTTAACTATTCTTTGACTGCCAGTATAGCATACATCTGTTCTTTTAACTAATGAATTAATTTCTTTATTAATTATATATGATTCAATGTAGCAAATTATATACACATTTATTGTTTACCTAACACGTTATACGATGAGTCCATTAGAAGACGTGTATTTCTCTCTTTATATGAGCAAAATTGTAACCGTTAGGTATAGATAGCGATACGTTGTGCATAGTCAGAATTTAAAATACGTAATTATATTTTGCTGTTTCAGAGATGCAGTCTATTCTGGTCCAACCGTGCAGTCAAATATTGTCATGGATGAGCTCTCTGACGTCAACTTTTGCAAAATTCGAACATATAGAATATTTGTATGCCATAGAGCACATACAAATATTTATAAAATAAACAAAATGAAAATGAAATACATCAAAACTCAGTCACCAAGCAGAAACAGATTTTATACAAATCGTGGTAGAAGGTAAAGCAAATGAAATTAAATTAAACCAAGAGAGATATACATTTCTTTAAACATATATAAATCGATTTGTGCTCGCGCGCGCGCGTGTTTGTATATATGTGTGTGTGTGTGTGTGTGTGTGTGTGTGTGTGTGTGTGTGTGTGTGTGTGTGTGTGTGTGTGTGAGTGTGTGTGTGTATGTGTATGCGTCTCTTTAGAATCCTTTCCATTCTCGACAATGACCTTTGCTCCTTCAACCCCTCCTCCACTGAGTGAGCACTTACTTGCAATTGAATCTTTCTCCCCCAAGAACGGCTGTCACGTGATTCAACGAGAATTACCACAAAAATGGCCGAACTGGTTCCACTGTTTCATCTCTCTTTTCTTTCACAGTTGTTTCCCCCAAACAAGAGTAGTTCTGGAGATGTTACATGTGCTTCAGAACAATATATTTGGGTGTAGACTATCAAATATTACTTATTCTCATACATTTTCATTTTAATTTATTCACCTAATTTTTCTAAAAGTTTTCAACAGTGTTCCGCATTTACCACCGACAATTTGAACCTATAACCTCCAATGATGATTCTATGCTGATTAGTCGTATGCTTTAGCCACCAGACCTATATCGCGTCCAAATGAGACGAGAATAAGCTGCAATAACGAGAGATTCGAACCTATAGCCGGCAAAGAAACATGAAACATCCCTCCGGCGAGTCAAGAGGTCGCTAAAAAGATTTAAACCTATAGCCGCCAAATATGCTCCCTTTGTGACGGACCTAAAGTGCGCTATCTTACATACAAGTAATAATAAACCGCGTTCTTATTATTCGGAAATGAAACCTCGACTACCCGTCACCGGAGCTGTCAATCTTTCGAATATAGAAATTAATTCCACGTTGAAAAATGCAGCACTCAGGATGGTAAAAGTTAACAAATACCCGTAGTCGGACGGGTGTAGTGACAAGAGCATTGGTGAACATTTGCCATGGTGAAAATAGAAAATAGAAAATCCCGACTTAAGGCGGGATTAGGATATAGACAGCTTTTAGATGTGATTATAGTCGAGCACAAGGGGTCCAGTACAAACGGCGCTGAGCCAATAGAAGCGGCGAATATATAGACATCAGATTGGAAATAATGAACACCAGTCAGTCTTGGCGACATGGTTTCAGGCAGTTTAAAGAGTAATTAATCTTATCCCCCATGAAGGACATCAATCGAAAGCTCAGAGTTCCCTGTATCAACGCTCGCTGATCTTATATCACTATTCTCTCTCTCTCTCTCTCTCTCTCTCTCTCTCTCTCTCTGATTATGTTCTTGGCTTACGCACCTTGGTTTAGACATACACCTGTTTATTAGTTGCTTTTCTATACAAACTGAACTGTATTCATTTACATTCCATCCACAGTTAATTTCGATGAGTTAAGTACAATTTTTCCTGCATTGTGCATTTCTTTTATAAATTAAAACGAGTTACTTCCTGAAAAAAAGGCACTCAGTAATCTCCCCGTGTAACTAGATTGTCTTTTAAAAAAATATTTGTTTGTATTTCTTTACGTTATCTATAGAAGTTGTTTTTCTTTCAAGATCTTGAAATTGTTCTGTGTTTTAACAAATTTAGAATATCGTTTGAAACAGAGAAAATGACAGTAAAAGAGAGATGGATAGAATAAATACATACATTATAGATAAGCAATGGATAGATGGACGGAGAGAGATGAGTGGGGTGGTGGGTTGCATGGATGAATAAATATAAAGAAACACCACACTTGTAATCTCCCCGTGTAACTAGATTGTCTTTTAAAAAAATATTTGTTTGTATTTCTTTACGTTATCTATAGAAGTTGTTTTTCTTTCAAGATCTTGAAATTGTTCTGTGTTTTAACAAATTTAGAATATCGTTTGAAACAGAGAAAATGACAGTAAAAGAGAGATGGATAGAATAAATACATACATTATAGATAAGCAATGGATAGATGGACGGAGAGAGATGAGTGGGGTGGTGGGTTGCATGGATGAATAAATATAAAGAAACACCACACTGGCCTAATAATTACTGTAATATCTATTAGCTGCACTTTACTTTATTAATTATCATTATCGACATTTGTAATTGTAATTCTCTGACCGACTAAAGCAAAATATATATTAATTAATGATAATTTCAGAAATTATTTTCGCTACAGGCATTAGGAAGTTGTTGGCATTTACAAAAGGTCAAGGACAAATTGTAGACGAAATATGTTGTTGCTATCTCTTTATTATTTGATTCAGTTCTCTTTTTACACTCTTAGTTTCGTTACTTTTTACACTCTCAGTTTCGTTACTTTTTACACTCTCAGTTTTGTTACTTTTTACACTCTCAGTTTCGATACTTTTTACACTCTCAGTTTCGTTACTTTTCACATCTCAGTTTCGTTACTTTTTACACTCTCAGTTTCGTTACTTTTCACATCTCAGTTTCGTTACTTTTTACACTCTCAGTTTCTTTACTTTTTACACTCACAAGTACTGGAAATACCATATTCTTGTCTATTTATTGTACATTCAAACATATGCATGATTTTCTTGTCTGTTTATTGTACATTCAACCATATGCATGATTTTCTTGTCTATTTATTGTACATTCAAACATATGCATGATTTTCTTGTCTGTTTATTGTACATTCAACCATATGCATGATTTTCTTGTCTGTTTATTGTACATTCAACCATATGCATGATTTTCTTGTCTGTTTATTGTACATTCAACCATATGCATGATTTTCTTGTCTCTTTATTTTACATTCAACCATATGCATGATTTTCTTGTTTATTGTACATTCAACCATATGCATGATTTTCGTGTCTGTTTTTTGTACATTCAACCATATGCATGCTTTTCGTGTCTGTTTCTTTCTTGCCTGCTCATTATCAAGTTTGTGTTTATCTGAAGTTTGATTTCGGTGCTGAATTTACAAAATATACCAGCTGGTTAATGCACATAATTGTAACAATCATTTTCCATGTTCACATATTTGTATCAATCATTCTCCATGTTCACATAATTAGAGGTGGCAAATGTTTGTGTTTGATACTTGTACTTGATAATTCAGGTTAAACCCTAACCCTAACCCTAACCCTAGCCTTTCAACATTGAAAATTAAATGATTTTAACAACATTTCGCAAAGGCTTTCAGGAGAGAGAGAGAGAGAGAGAGAGAGAGAGAGAGAGAGAGAGAGAGAGAGAGAGAGAGAGAGAGAGAGGGAGAGAGAGAGAGAGAGAAAGAGAGAGAGTGTAGTATCTTGCCTGTTGACATAAAAAATAAAAAAAAACTTCATAAATCTTGAGATTTAAAGCTCACTTCTAGAATATAGACATGCCGTGTCAGAGATCACTGTTCAGCACAGAATAATGTATAATATTTTTTCTTTTTTCATCTTTCATCAAAACACCATTCAAAGTGGTTACTTTAAATTTTTCAGGAATATACCACATTTCAATATAGACGTCTTATATATAATTCTTTAGCATATAGTTATTCATTCCACAGTATACCACATTTCAGTATAGAGATCTTATATATAATTCTTTAGCAAATAGTTACTCATTCTATAGTACACCACATTTCAAGTTGAGTTATGTATTTGTACGCTTCCTGATAAGAGTAATTCAATATACCACCTTTCATCATTACTGATTATGTATCTGCACTCCCAGAGTGATGCACATACGAACAGATTAATCTGTAAGTTATTGGTCTTCAAACTCCATAGTGATACGTCATACCGACTGTAAATTGTCAAATTATTGGTCTTCAATCTATATAGTGAACCGTCATACCGAATGTAAATTGTCAGTGTTTGATATAATCTAGAATATCTTTTAAAGTGTGTCAAGTGGCTGCAGAGAATGACACAGCAAGTGTTGGCCTTCATTGTGGTAATCAAATGAAATCTCAGCAGAATGGTGTAGTGTGACGTCCTCCTCATCTCCCGTCACTTCCTCTCAGCGGCACGTGCCAAAATTCAGGATTCACAATAATGTTTCAGAAGAATTTCGTGAAATGGCGAGCTTAACGCCCATCTAACTGTTCTGACATTCATGCTTAATTACCACGTAACTAGCAGCTGTTGGCGTATCTTAATTCCAGTTTTCATCACACTTCTGATCATCATACAATTACCACCAAAACCGGCCCTCTTTTGTCCTAGCACACCACGTGACCCCGTCAGACAAAATTAGTGGCAAATTTTAAGTTGGATGCATTACCTGAAATTGTCCTTTCGTTATTATTCATTCACCAGTAATTATTAATTATCATTAATAAAATTACTTTATTAATGATTAAATTGCTAGTCGCCCTTTATGGCGTCTTTTACTAGCTGCATTGTTAAACTGCTAATTGTACTGGAGTTGTTGCAAATCCACACGTGCTGTAATTAGGTCAAAGGGTCGGGAGTAACTAACTGAAGTCTAAGTCTGCAGAATGTATGTTCGACCTCGTAATGTGCACATGCAAGAGAGGCGGATATGAAAAGATATTGCTTGCGGACGAGGGTTAAAGTGACACTGCAGATCATTTGAGAAATAAGAGCTGTTTCACTAGATCAGAGATTTTTTAAATAGTTGTGCGAGCATGCGCAGCGTGTGTGTGTGTGTGTGTGTGTGTGTGTGTGTGTGTGTATGTGTATGTGTGAGTGCGTTGTCGTTTTTGTGTGTGTTTGCAATTATGTTTGAAATTGACTGTACTTTCTTGAGTTTGATAGAGAGAGAAAGAAGTAGCGAAACAGTGTGTATGTCTATACAAGTGGGGGGAAGGAATGGATGTCACTGAGTATAGTCGATCTAGAGATAGATAGATCGATCGATCGATCGATCGATAGATAGATAGATAGATAGATATTGTGCGTGTCATATTCTGTGCTATAGTTGATTCAAACATTACATATGTGATGACATTTTGTACTTGTTTCGCTGTGTAAAGGCATTTATTTGTTATTATATATTCTCATTACAATTGGAATCGCCATTTTGTCTTATTGCTCTGTGAGTTCTCTTATAATTTTAACTAGTTTATACTCAGTGATTGTGTATTTTATAGTCATTATTATAATGCGCTTGGACCTTTCATAAGGATAAGTGCTTTAATTACCTTATCAACATTAATATTGTTAAACGACAAAGCCAATGTATTCCGACATCTGCAGATATCAATTGGTAAACCATTATGCTTTCATTGATATACCCTTTCCTCTTATCCATTTAACGAGACGATTTCAAAAAGCCAAGTGGGAATTTCCCAGAGTTATCTACTTTTGTAACTAGGTGGCTTAGGAATGCATTTAGAATGGCGATATCAAATAAAAAAAAGTAAAAAAGTAAAAATCTAATACTGTTCTTCGTCATTTTAATTTATATATCTGCAAGTGTATGCTATTACATCTTGTTCTATACACATATTTTATACAGCACTTGTTAAGTACAGCAATAGTGCAGCACTTATACAGCCCAGTTAGTACAGCAATAGTGCAGCACTTATACAGCTTAGTTAGTACAGCAATAGTGTAGCACTTATACAGCCCAGTTAGTACAGCAATAGTGCAGCACTTATACAGCCCAGTTAGTACAGCAATAGTGCAGCACTTATACATCTTAGTTAGTACAGCAATAGTGTGGCACTTATACAGCCCAGTTAGTACAGCAATAGTGTAGCACTTATACAGCCCTGTTAGTACAGTAAGAATGTAGCACTTATACACCTAGTTAGTACAGCAATAGTGTAGCACTTAAACAGCCCTATTAATTACAGTAATAGTATAGCACTTGCAGAACGCTTAAAAGAATACATGAAACAATTAACCAAAGATTTCACGCATCGTATGAAGTATCAGCGTATAATCATGAATTATATAACACACCTATACACGCTAATACCTACGCACAAATACACCAACACACACCTACATACATACAACTTTACACACCTACACATGCCAACACCTACACCTACAACTACACACGTCAACATATACAACTCACACACACCGACACCTACACACGCCAACACCTACATCTACACACATATATATACACACATCCCTACACCTATGCACACACACTTACACACGACAACATCAACACACATACACACGCAGACACCTAAACCTGCACATATACACAAGAAAACCCATACCTACACCTACAAACATACATCTACACACATACCTACACCTACACCAACAAACATCTACACATGCCGACACCTGCACACACCTATACGAACACAAACGCACAACAAAACCTACACATACACACGCCAACAACCACACCTACAACAAAACTACATTTACATACACCTTCAACAACATCTACTCGTACTCACACCTACACCATTACCAGCTAACATTTAAACCTAATCACATCTACACCATTACCAGCCAACATTTAAACCTACTCACACCTACACCATTGAATGGATATTGTGTCTCTGATTACTTTAATGTGTGATAAAATTCATATTTTAATAATTATTTCTCCACACTCAATTTCTTTGCTCCTGCAATCATACACTATAGCCACGACAGGGTCTTTGTCTTTCGCGGTCTGGGAGTGACTAAGTCAAGCCCTGGGGTACGTCATTAATTACCTCCTTCCCCCAACTGTTACTTGTCCAAGATAACCGGCCCTAGCTGAACTATCTCGTCCGTCTAAGAGTCGCTACCTCCACCCTCACATTATCTCCCAATCCGATGACTGACCTACCCTAAGAAATGTATTTTTAGACCGTCTTTGTCGTCGTTATTACGTCATTGGCTGAGCCCCCACCGTCATCTACACATTTACCCCTCTTTAGAAATAACAAGAGTGGATTGGTAAAATAATAACAATTTATTTAAAGAAAAGAAAACAATAATAAATCATTTTACATGTAGAATAACAATTGAATTATACTCAAGGCGAGATTTTAGAGATTCACAGATCTCTCAAAAGCTTATCACACAAAATTTTTAATTAGGAACATTAATCATGAGTTAAATCTCTAGAACAATTACTAGGAGATTATACAATTAGAAAAATGAATAATTTCAGTATGTTGCCTAGAAAAATTATGAGGGCTTCAAATAAGAAAATATATCTACCTTACAATCACTATAAATTGATTATAAAGAAAAGAAACAGAAATTATAATAATCAAGGAACAATTGCAGACATATGACACAAACATAAGTACGCATTCACCTAATGTATTTGTGATCGCTGTCCTCTGTCTACAGCCTGGCTGGTGAATGATGTTGGCTACAGATTAGCACACCTGGTAAAGAACATTTAATCAAATATTGTTACGAAATGATGTAAATATCAATGCTCCTTTGATTATATTCATGTCGTATATTTGATTGTTGATATAATAAATTTATTAACCTTCTTGCATATATATTAAAACCTTATTTTGGATTAATAGCAGTTGGAGGGAGGCTAGTTAAATATAAATAAAAGACGGATTTTCATTACTCCTTTGGTAAGAGGTTTCCACCTGTAGAAACATTATGAGACAGTAAAACATCTAATTTATTATTGTGTAAAGAGTAGAGCTTTACGACACCCTTAAAATCCGCCAGGTGAGAAACATGTTGGTATTGTGGGATAATTATTAACAACTACAAATTACGATTCTCAATCACTTGTAATTAGTTATGTGTTATTACTTAATAAATAAAAACGAGTGAAGGATGTCCAGAAGAGTCACAATTGCTATACCATTTTCTAGTGGCATGTAGACCATTCCCTATCAAAACGTTGATGTCATTAACATCACTGGATTCTGCACAGGTCCTCACTCCACCTCTCTACACACTTTCAAGGTATGACTGTTGACGTCATTAACATCACTGGATTCTTTACATGTCCTCACTCCACCTCTCTACATACTTTCAAGGTATGACTCTTGACGAACCTTTAGCGAGCGCAACCCGTGGGCTACGGTTTACCATGCTCTGTGAGAGACAAGACACTGAAGTCCACCACCCTCGAGCTAGGGAGCTGGTAAAGTCATTTAACTGCTTTGTGCCGCAAGATGGGGATCGAATGGCGAGCTTTGTAAGCAAAGGGCAATCATCCTGCATGTGTGCCACTGGCAGTATTCTAAAGTGAACAGCTCCCTTGGACATCAAACCCACTGACCTGTTGGTGCAACTCACCTTCTCTGCCACTCATCTGTCGCTTACTGCAGCAGGTGTACACTCACGTTAGGACAGTATTCAGCAAAGCCGCTTTGGAAGTACACGGTACTCTCTGGATAACTACTGACGTTTAAATCTTTTTTCTCTTTGTGTTTTGACACAAGTCATCAAAAACAGTAAGTTATCGATACAAGCGGTGACTTGACAAGGACTCATGACGTCGTTTATTGCTTGCATTTTAATTCGAGTTTCCTCTTATTATTTTCGCTGATTTCGCAGACTGGCTCAAACGCCCAAGGATGTAAGTTATGGAAGAGAGATATATGGTGCCATGGGTAAGAAACCTGTAAGCTTGAGAGGTTTGGAAAGTTGTTTTGTGAAAAGGAAAAAATAATAATAATGGAATTCAAACAATTCTACTTCCGCAGCTACCAACGGCCTGGTTTCCAAACTTCTCACCCGTTGATCCTTCGGGCATCGACAACTTTCAATCACTGAACAAAGTCTTGACATGAGAAGTCAATAAGGGCAAGTCTTTAAGCTATTGAAATATGGCGTCCGTCAACAAGTCTTCTCAAGTTCTTCGATTTCTCAAAACTTTCAACTTCTCCAAATTCTTCACCACAACCAAGATCTCTGTGTGATATATTCGTCTGTCCTTAGAAGAGTCATTGTGACGTCATTATCAGTTTAGATTTTCCTCAATAATTTCCTCATTGAAAAGAGATTACATTTCTCCGTGTCGCTGGATGATCAATTAGATAACTTCAAAGCGGCTTATCTAATGCGACAGATATGTATAGTTGTGGCTGTATAGTAGTGGCTCAATCGTTCGCTGTAGAAAACCGATGACAGTTTGGGTGGGTGAAGAAGAGTGCTGGATTTTCAATTTAAATAAGAAAGAGAGAGAGAGAAGGGCAGAGAAACAACAACAGAGAGTGACAGAGAAAGAGGCAGTGAAAGAGACAGGCCTAGAGTGACATTGAGAAATTTACAGGAAGAGGCAGAAAAAGAGACAGGCCTAGAGTGACATTGAGAGATTTACAGGAAGAGGCAGAAAAAGAGACAGGCCTAGAGTGACATTGAGAGATTTACAGAAAGAGACAGAAAAAGATAGATAGTGCTAGAAGACACAGAAAAGAAAATACAATAGAATGTGAGTGAGTGAGTAAATTGAGAGAGAATGCAAGAATAAGAGAGAGATAAGCTTTTCAACAGCAACCCTGCACTCCGTGATACCGTACCAATTTTCTCCCTTTGCCATTCGAATCTCTGAAAGGCAGTCACCTAACTTGTTTTTTACCTTAACAAAAGTATCTTGCGAGTTATTCATCCAACAATTGCTCACTAGCAACGCCAAAGACCATTCCTCCAGTGTCACACTTAATGGTTAAAATTGTGTCACGAAGTTTATTTGACACATGCTAAAGAGGTGGCACCACGAGCCTCATTAGATAAGCCAGTGAAGAGCTTTACTCCAGCGCAACAATTTTTCTGCAGCCGTCAGGATCAAAGAATCAACGATGAAAGATGCAATATCTATCGGTATATTGCTGTTATATATCCGTAATGTACTGCCGGTTGAATATTTTCTTCACAGTAAAGGTCATCAATGTGGGAAATGAAAGTAAAGAAAAGAAAGGCTAACTTGAGGTGACAAAGTAATTTTGTTTATCCAGTCAAGTCTCGATTCACAATGTATTTTAAGGGTTTCGAGAAATGACTTCGTAGTAATGACAGGGACTTGGCAGTTTTGCATCATTGCAGCAAAAACTTGGTTTCGCTCTATCTATATTTAGGAGTCATGCACATCATGATAAGTGTATGCGGGGGCGGGGGGGAGGGTCGAATCATTTTATCATCAAAGTTAGACCCTTTTTCAGTTAGATGTATTATGAAACCATTTTGTTTCCCACTTACTCTTTTGTAGGATTGCTTGCTTTTTTTAAATTCCTTATCCGAACGTTTGTTTATTTGGTTTTTTGCTTTTTATGACTGATTACTTATTTGCAACATCATCTGCTTCTTTATTTATTTGTCTGGTTAATTCTTTTATTCAAATATTTACTTCTTTATTTATTTGTCTGGTTAATTCTTTTATTCAAATATTTACTTCTTTATTTATTTGTCTGGTTAATTCTTTTATTCAAATATTTACTTCTTTATTTATTTGTCTGGTTAATTCTTTTATTCAAATATTTACTTCTTTATATATTTGAATGTAGGGGTTTTTATTTGTGTATTCGATTATTTATTTGCTTCGTTTCTTATTTGTTTATTTGCTTGTCTGTTTGCTTGTTTGTTTGAATGATTGATAGTTTTGATCATCTGCATGCATTTTTATTCGTTAATGTGATTATTTGATTATTCGTCCATTCGATTATTGATGTGTTGTATTTTCTAACTCGTGAGTTATTTGCTTTTCTTGGCAGTTGTGTAAACATAAATTGTAAATAAATAGTACTGACTAGACATGCATTGTAAATAAATAGTACTGACTAGACATGCATTGTAAATAAATAGTACTGACTAGACGTGCATTGTAAATAAATAGTACCGAATGGGGCGGGGCGGCAGAACAAGTAATTGCTTTGAATATGCAGACGACTAGTGAAGCGCTCATATCGTCAATTCTGTTATCTGACTGATTAAATGATTTGCAGATTATGCAGTAGGCCTTTTTCGACGACCGGTTCCTTTAAAAAAAAAAAATCAATGCTATGATAAAAGCCTTTTGTTGACTCGTTAAACACCTTAAGATTTAATCCATGACCGACAGTATTTCGAATCTAATATTTAATCCTTTCCTTTGACATTTTCCTTATAAATATCTTGATATATGTGCAGTCAAACGGTTAGAAGACTATTACTGTTTGGCATAGACTCGCAAGTTATCGAAACCTCCCTATGCTCGTACAAAATACAGCAGTGCTTTATGATGTGATTCTTTTTATCAATCAAAAGTGATTTGTATCTTATGAAGCCTGTAGCCTCATATCTATAGCAATGTTTATATATGTGTATGTATGCGCGCACATATACACACATCAGTTTTTATTTAATAAGGATCTAGGCAAACTTGTATACTCGCGCACTCGCAAGCACGCACGCACGCACGCACACACACACACACACACACACACACACACACACAAAAGAACGAATAAACATGATAAAAAAATGTCTAGTCACCCCCCCAAAAAAAAAGAAAATAAATAAATAAACGGTACAATATATTGTAGTAGTAATGAGCTGCAACTGTGGCTAGATATTTTGATTATCTCTGTGCAAGCAGTGCATGCCTCTAATTCATTTTCATGGCTGTACAGCACATCAAAATCAGTTACTAAATGTGATGAATGGATGGGGCAAATGCGATTATAAATGTTAGTAAGTATGCCATACTCACTCCTCATGCTCTTCACAATTTAGGTGTGAAGCAAGCCACAAACGGGCATGATTGGCCGCTAGCAAAGTAAATTGAAAGACCCCATGCAAATAGTTTATCCAGAGTTATACTCAGTCATGTACAGACACGCGCAGATAGATTGAAAGACAAGTAGATGGCTTATCCACAGTCATAAGGTGTAAACAGTTGATAGAGTGAACAGCAAGACTGACAAACAATCTGGAGACTTTAATAACTAACACAGTTGATAGAATGAACAGCAAGACTGACAAACAAACTGGAGACTTTAATAACTAACACAGTTGATAGAGTGAACAGCAAGACTGACAAACAATCTGGAGACTTTAATAACTAACACAGTTGATAGAATGAACAGCAAGACTGACAAACAAACTGGAGACTTTAATAACTAACACAGTTGATAGAATGAACAGCAAGACTGACAAACAAACTGGAGACTTTAATAACTAAAACAGTTGATAGAGTGAACAGCAAGACTGACAAACAAACTGGAGACTTTAATAACTAACACAGTTGATAGAATGAACAGCAAGACTGACAAACAAACTAAAGACTTTAATAACTAACACAGTCGATAGAATGAACAGCAAGACTGACAAACAAACCTAAGACTTTACGAAGTAATACAATCATAGGCTGAGATTAGATTGTAGACTTCTGTGCTGCAAAATTAAGTACACAAGAAGACAATACTTACAAATAGATATTTATTGGGTTTATGTAACTTACACTAAAATTAATAATAATTAATCGAATAGTTTTTCCAATTCACAAGTGAACATTGTAAAAGAGCAAGTCATAATAAAATCCATGGTCTCCAAAAGTTTATTGACTAACATAAATGCCTCCCCTTAATGGAGGCTTCCAAAATTGTTGCAGTCTTGCAGAAGTCGCCTTTGTTACGGAAGCAACAGACAACGTAGTCTAGAATGAATTGAGTGAAATCTAATCTAACTAGTAGTGCCAGTTTGAACCTTCAACTGCTCTACTGTCATCATTTCAGGTGTATAATATGCAAAGATTCGATGCACACTTCTCAAAGATTGGCTATGGAAAATGTACAGTTCCATTAAACATGTGCTGTTTTCTGTATGTGCACTTCAGCCATTTGGTTCCACGTTTTACTGTAGAGAGCAATTCAGCCATTTGGTCCCACGTTTTACTGTAGAGAGCAATTCAGCCATTTGGTCCCACGTTTTACTGTAGAGAGCAATTCAGCCATTTGGTCCCACGTTTTACTGTAGAGAGCTTTAAAGATGTCACCTGCGTTTGGGAGGCTTGCAGCTCCTATCTTCTATATAACTCTGTGTCTCATATTGTATCATTATTCAGCAAAGAGTAACTTACGACTTCAATATCTGTTAACCACAAGGAAGCAGTATATCTCCATGTGCCTTACAAAATCTTTATACAGATAACGTATGGTTAATATAATCAACAAGATAGTGACATATATATGATAAGTATGTATGGTTAGCTATAATTAATAAATATATTCACGTTAACTGTATTACTCTACTGCAATTACAGTCCGTTGAAACAACATCCGGATAGGTTAGGGTTAGGGTTATTAATTGTAAATGAAATTAGACCATATCTGTCTCGAAAATAATTTAAATAATAAATTTTAAGAAGAAAAAGCATGATGTCATTTAAATAATAAATTTTAAGAAGAAAAAACATATGATGTCATTTAAATAATAAATTTTAAGAAGAAAACACATATGATGTACCAATATGGCAATTGTCTCTCAAGAGTTTCAGCACTTCTCTAAAATCACTGATGTTGCAGAAAAAATTATAAAAATAATATGTGAAATTTATTGATTGACACGTGACACAGTAGACACTCGATAAAAACATCCAGAATATCTATGGTACTTGAATCTAAGACGAAACGATCAAAGAACAGATCTTTGTACAGACTTTGGTAGGAATTCTGACAGGCTATCAGCGAAAGCAATTGTCTCGGGTCACGCTAAAGTTTTCCACGCGAGAATTTGGACGGAAGAAACAAAGTGAAGAGTGTATGTGACGGGGAGTAGACGGGTGGCGCACGTTTGTCGTTATTTATCCTGATACTTTTGGGACCGTGAGCGTTTGGATACTGTGTTGTCGAACTTGGACAGCAATTTGTATGGTGTTATCTTTAAGTCAGTTTGGCTACTCTCGCGTGTTGTGTTGTTTGCTGTCTGATTTATTACCTTTGAACAGCTCGCCGTGTTTTATCTGTTTTAAATCCTGACACCACTAAGGAAAGATAAGATTTTGTTTCATAAATTAATTCGTTGCTAATTGCGATTGCTTTATAATCCGTATAACAAGATCTAATTTTTCCCCTTTCTTTTTATGTTTGGCAGATTGTGAGATTGCTTTCTGTTGATTTTTTAAAGTTTTATCTTTTTCTTTTTCAATTTCCTTGTAAACATAAAATCATTCAGACGACCTCAGCTTTTCATATTAATTTCTATATCTATATCGATTTGTGACAAGAAGTGTTGCTCTTTTTTATTACAGCAATATGAATAGTGTATAAAGCTAACGTCTATAAATAAATAAGCGATAATGGGCAATGTATAAAGTGAACGTCCATAAATAAACAATAATTCACAATTGTTAAAGTTAACTTCTAGAAAAAAACAATAATGCACAATTGTTAAAGTTAACTTCTAGAAATAAACAATAACGCACAATGTATAAATCTACCTGCTATAAATAAACAATAATGAATGATACATAAAAGTTAACTTCTATAACTAAATAAACAATTATGCACAATGCAGAAAGTTAACTTCTATAAATAAATAATTATAAACAGGTAAGTAGGTAGCTGAGCAAAATGGCGCACTACTTAAAAATTTCGTATGAAAGAAAAGAGAATAAATAAGAAAAGAGAATACACATGGGTCATATAAAGAATACGAAAGACACAAAAAATATAACAGAGACGGGAGAACAAAGAAAAAAAGTAAGCTAACAAACTGTCACACAACACCCCCCTAGTTATTAGTTATTATTATTATTATTATTATGCCTCTTTCCACGACTTCTGTTTGACTGTCGGTTGTGATCCAAGGTCTCGGAATCTTACCAAGATTCTGGGAGATCCAAGGTTTTACGGAGGATGTGGGTACTTTCGAGGAGCGCTGCTTTGAGTAGTGGAGCGAGTCTGTGGTTTCCAGGGAGTTTATTCAGGTAGCTTTCCAATTCAGATGTTATGTTCCCCAAGGCTCCTATCACTATAGGTATCACTTCTGCTTTTACATTCCACAGTCTCTGAATTTCTAATCTGAGGTCTTGGTATTTTTCAATTTTTTTCTCTTTCTTTTGTTTTAATGTTTCTATCACTTGGAACAGCGACATCAATGATTGTTACTATGTGTCACGAAGTTTATTTGACACATGCTAAAGAGGTGGCACCACGAGCCAGTGTTTCATTGCTGGTATTTGAAAGACGCGACTCGAGCGGTAGTAAGAAGGTGACGCGTGTAAGCCATATGTTTACTGATGTGTAAAGAGGTCATTTAGTATGTTTAAGTATTTTTACTCTTGGTTTGACTGCAATTCTAATTTGCTCTAGTTCTTCATTGTCTGATGATGTTCGCACCTGAATCAGAGTACATATATAAAATAGTTTCACGGCAACAGACCGAGACTTGTGTACAATTAATGCGTTAGTGTAAGCTTCCCGTTAACTGAAAAATAGTCACACCATCAACAATAAGAAATATAAACGAAAACTTTTTATTTTTTTTTTTTGCCGTTCTATCATTTAATTAAAACAAACTAAAATTTCTATGCATATTTTTACATTTGTGCATATTGTGTATATATCTTTTGTCTATGCCATGAGACGGGTGGGGGTATGTGAGTGTGAGAGAGAGTGAAAACGATCGGTATGTAGAGAAAGGTAGGGGTGGGTACGTGGTATTTGTTAAATGAATGATAATAAGTTCAAAGGTTAGTTTCTCATTGGAGAAAGTAACGCCACATTTTAGTCAGTGGTCAATTTCAGGAAAACCTCCAACGCTGGACAAACATTTTTGCTGTTTTCCCCATTTCCATTATGAACACGTGCGCGCGAGATTGTGTATGTGTGTGTGTGTGTGAGAGAGAGAGAGAGAGAGAGAGAGAGAGAGAGAGAGAGAGAGAGAGAGAGAGAGAGAGAGAGAGAGGCAGACAGACAGACAGAGACAGAGAGAGAGAGATTGTGACTCAGATCGAAGGGAGTGGAAGGAAAAGGTGGAGTTAAGTAGCGTTTAAGGAAAATAAACACTATTACCTGTGATATTGAACACAGCCACAGAGGTACCGCAGCGCCGAACAATTATGAGTGAAATTGTAAGGTTTGGAGGTAGCCATGATTATGGGAGAATAGAAATCGTTCAAGCAATTCTCGTTTCAATTCTAGTTTCTAGTGCTGAGAAATGAGAGAGAGAGAGAGAGAGAGAGAGAGAGAGAGAGAGAGAGAGAGAGAGAGAGAGAGAGAGAGAGAGAGAGAGAGAGAGAGAGAGAGAGAGAGAGAGAGAGAGAAAGCTTGTGTGCGTGTGTGTACGTAAATACTTGCCTTCCACGACGATCGTAGCAGCAAATCTACTTTTGACTGAGTTTGTTCTTGTCATTGGTATGTGAAGACCTTCAGCAATCCTTCCAGGGAAGTCACTCCAAAGCTTGTCCCGAAGACGTCCGATGTGTGTGAAAGCAAATTACACCTCAACGCTTCATTAATACGTTGATCAAGAGTTGTTTTCACTTTAATCCGCGTACCCAGAAATTGCCCAGGAACAGAAATAGATGCCGCCTTCGTACACCAGCACCACACACAACCACAACATTTAATTTGGTCGTTCTAACCATCTATTCTTCTTGAAGTTAATTTTGCTTGGCTACCGTGGATTCATTCAGCGTTCTAAAATTCATTCACCCGTTCGTCCATTAGTGGTAATCCAATTCAGTAATTCTCCTGGTGTTTAAAAATACTTTTTAATAACTGCCTCACTTTCTCCTGTCTGGTATGTTTTAAACGAATGTTCCAAGAGTTGCAAGAGTTCCAAGCAGCATTCAATAGTCTATCATATTTTCTAAAACATTCTATTCATTCATTAATCACTCCATTTATAAATCCACTCATTATTTCATCCATTTCATATAGAATCCTTCCATCCACCCATATATCCATTTATCCACCATCCATGTACCATCTGTCATAACTCCATAAATCCATTTATCAGTTTTTCAATCCATGACTCATTCAAATCCATCCACCGATCCTTCATTTCATTCATTCATTTAATTATCGAATTTAATTTAATAATATAATTGCAGATGATATAAACAAATAATGGAAATAGTTAGCAAATGCTTTTCGACTATATGTTTAAAATATTTTCTTATGATATTAACAAAATATTTCAATTATAATCATTGTAAGGAACAATCTGTTTGTGCCTGTGGTTCAATTTCCTTTACAGCAAAACTTTACTGCAGTTAAGATTTTGAACATTGTTGTCACAAAACCCATCACCAATTGAAACATGATGAAACAAGTTCACTAATGGTCTTTTTAAAAAAAAGTTCTCTGAAAATATTTTCCCTTCAGAGCATTGATTATCAACAAAGAGCTTGGCAAGAGTGAATTTCTTCTCGATGGGAACAGACTAGGATCACACAGAACAAGACGTCAAGCGACTATGTCCAGTTCATCAACAGACCGCAAACAACCGTATTGTCCAAACAAATTTGTTCGTTCAAAGGTTAACATTGGCATTCCATCTATTAGTCGTCTTACTTGCCGAAACTCCAATGTGTTAACTAACGGCATTGGAATGTGTTGTCGAGTTCACTTGACTACTATTTCGTTGTAAGAGGTTGCAATACACAAGGCATGTATAGTGAATTTTTATTTTCTATAACTTAGTCTAATAACAAGGGGCAATGTTTTGTTTTTTTAAAGACCGCGCTAAAGAAAAGTATTTTATCTTTTACAAATTGTTATTAGTCACTTTACACGTGCATAGTAAGTAACTGTGCGGTTAGTGAGTACGTGTGTGTGTGAGCATAATGTCATGGCGTGTTCAATAAACTTTAATAAGCACTTTAATGCATTCAGATAAATTAAAAAGTTTTCATTTAAATAAACTATGCACATACTAATGCACACTCTTTCTCTATCTATTTGTGTGTATATTTGTGTGCGAGGGCAAATGAAAATTAAGTTTATACAATTGTCCCAACATCATCACATAAATATCCCTTTTCGTAATTGTCTATACTGAAAGCTTTTAATACATTGTGGAATGTGCTTGAATTATTTAGTAATAAAACTAAGTCTAATTCACAGAAGACGTTTAGGAAATACATTTTTCAATATTGTACTTAGTATATCGACAAATACCATGATAAAAAAAAAAACATAAAAAACATACACAGACTTGCTTTTATAATTCATAAAACATATATTCTTAAGAATTTAAATATCGACTTGAAGTTTTCCTTTCGATTTTAAGTTAGCGCAATAGATAGATAGATAGATAGATAATTAGGTAGATAGATAATTAGATAGATAGATAGATAGATAGATAGATAGATAATAGATAGATAGATAGATAGATAGATAGATAGATATATACCGCCATATGCATGTTTAATTATCTTATTATCTTGAAGGCTTGTCCAAGTGAGTCTTTCTTTGCTATGAGAGAGATGTGTAATTCTTTCAAACAACGAGAGCAAATGTAAGTCTACGCAAGGCAGTGAGGGCGAGTGCGACCCCAGTGCAAACCACTACATCTGAAAAACTTTATATCAAGCAAATAATTTTTATTACAACTGTAGATATTGTAGTTGGTGATCAGAAAGATTTAACTTAAGAAAGAACAGCATTATAGCATATTTTTGTTGTGTTTGAATCATTACTATTCTTATCTTTGTGATTTAAGGACATGTATGCTTTTCAAATATTAGTTTAGATTAGATCAATAATTGATTTTGTTGAATCCTCTTTGGAGATTATTTAGTAAGTTTAAATGAATATCTAAAGTTGTTTGTCCAGAGAAAAATTAAATTGAACAAACTAGAAACCAATATTACTGATATTTTATAAAATTCTAGATACGCATTCTATTCAGTAGCTTCTCATCTCATCTCCACTTGCTAGAAGAAAGTAATTTGATATCTCTTGGCAGATGGGGAAAAGGGAATGCACCGTAGAAATAAACAACAAAATTAGAATGAATAAAAGCATATCAGGGCAGGAAAACACCCTAGTATCACCATCATAGACTGACCGAGCTGCTATAACGATTCCAGGTGAAATGTGTGGTCTTTATGTTTCATTCTCTCTCTCTCTCTCTCTCTCTCTCTCTCTCTCTCTCTCTCTCTCTCTCTCTCTCTCTCTCTCTCTCTCTCTCTCTCTCTCTCTCTCTCTTCTCCACCCTTAGTGCTTTCTCTTTCTCCTCAAAGAACGTCATAGCTTTATCAGTCTGTGTTGAAAGTGAAATGAATTGCAATGAAAGCGCTGAGGCAAAGAATGTCTGTCCAACAAAGGGAGAGAATGCAAACGTTGCACGACTGACTACGCATGCGCAGAGCATTGCGCGAAATTGGAAACAAATACTTGCCACCCACTCAGTATCTTCCCCTGATTTAAGATAACGATTGGAAAAACCTAACCTTGTGCGAATTATATGAATATAAATGGCACACGGATATCAGTGTAGAGTTAATACTTATCAGATGCTTCAAAATTAAAAATAAAATAAAATAAACACAGTGAAGGGGTCGGGATTAGGGTGGGGGGGATGTTTTTACAAAAACAAAACAAATCGAGGTAGTTATTTTGAAGGAGTACTTCTCAGAAGAACGGTTTTCCACAACTACTATTGACTAGTAGTAATAGTATGTCTATGCTCATCTAAAAATAGGAGTCATAATAAATAAATTGAATAAATTTCTTCTCGCCAGATATTGGTGTCGGTTGTAAATGCAAAAACACGTTTCTCTTACTGTTATTTTACTTCTGTATGATAATATAGCCTTACGTCTTCTGTTTAGTAATTTTCATCGTTGCTGTTGGTTACATATAGATAGCACAAGGCATGTAATAAGAAAAAATAATATTAAAAAATATCTGTTCATTGCACTTCGTTCGTAAAAGATACTAACCATTCATCAACCAGTTATACTAGAGCCGTTACTATCCAAGACTCCTGGGAAACCGTTTGAACGAGATGTACCAAGCTAACCAAAAGCGACAGAAATTTGACAAAACCAGCTGCTTTCAATTGTTTAAATTTTAAAAAATTTTCCTTACAACTTTGATCTTTTATCAATCGTGCACATTTGTACATAAATGTTGGGTAAGTGAAAATGGTAAATGGCGTTATAGTGACATTTCTGATCAAGGTTGCTTAATCGTGCACATTTTGTACATAAATGTTGGGTAAGTGAAAATGGTAAATGGCGTTATAGTGACATTTCTGATCAAGGTTGCTTAATCGTGCACATTTTAAAAATAAATGTTGGGTAAGTGAAAATGGTAAATGGCGTTATAGTGACATTTCTGATCAAGGTTGCTTAATCGTGCACATTTTAAAAATAAATGTTGGGTAAGTGAAAATGGTAAATGGTTTTATAGTGACATTTCTGATCAACGTTGCTTAATCGCTTCATAGTTTGATTCTGAGTTTGGAAGATTACTTACAGAATTAGCTTCATTGAGGATGTCACGAATTGTAAGAGGTGGTAGGCTTCAAATATTCGTGACCATACGCAGATACAGTTCCAACACTTCAGATTAGTGGAGTTAATACAGATAGCATAATACCTAAATCCGCCATTTGTTTAGTTATAAAAAATATTTTTAGTATATTTTTTGTTGGAGAGGGTCTCAGCTCCTCTTCCACCTTTCTCAAATTTCTAAATTCTACCCACTGAGCTAACCAGGATCCAGTAAAAACACTCATCTTTGACCTTGCTAAAAGTGCGAACGCACAAGCAAGTGATTAAGGGGAGACCACTAAAATAATTTAAAGAAGAAAGAAAACAGTGATCTTCAAAAGGGATATCAGTTTGACAACAATAACCAGAGCGAGTCAAATGAAGGTGTCAAAAGTCTTGTACACTGGCCAGCTGACAACTGGATGTGTTCGGTTTTTATCCATTGGCTGAGTACTCAATGTTCCGTGACGCATGTGCAAGCCCGGGAGTGGTGGTAGAGAAGAGAATACGAAACAATTACCAGACAACCGTCTAAATTATCGGTAGGTTTCAATGTCTTTATGTGCAGGGGGGGGGGGGAGAGGGAATAAAATCTGGCGAACAATGTCACCTTTCTCACGGCCACCTGCCTTTGTTGTTTGTATCTCACAGGTTCCCGCCATTTAGTTATCGTGACGAGATCAGGGGAGTCAATCCAAAGAATCTTTGCAGAAGTCCAGTAGTGCAACTGTTTATCTAACGCGAGTGATTTGTTAAACTACACACTCGCTACCCCCATCCTCCGTGGTCCCCAAAAGTGTTTTTTCTTGTAAAGTAACAATATTCCTCTTTTCCTTCTTACTTTTAATCGGTCACTCAAGATGAAGCCTCATTGCATGTTAGTGTTAAGCCTAGTTTGAAAAAAATGGATATTGCAACCCCCACACCACTTCCTCAAAGAAAGATAAAGTTTCAAAACTCACGGACATTGGTAAATTTACATAGCACCGGTACACCCCCGAAATAAAGAAACTATAGTTTTTAATGAAAGACAAAATAAGCTCTCAATGAAATAACTTTTTAAAGATATCTGGCTAACTTTCACATATAGAGCTTTCATACATGTTTCTATATATATATTTTTTTGTTGAGAAAGCACTTTGCACTAGTGCAAATCATTGACGTCCCACTGCATCTTCTAACAAATAAACACCATTTCCACGGTATACCATCCCTTCTCTAGCTCAGGTCAACGCCTCATAGCTAAAACGATTGTACAACAGAAAATGATGTTACACTTTTAACCCTCCAGTTTAGTGAACGCTCGCAAAAATTGTACCAACAATACAATACATAAACTCTGAGGACAATTATTCAGTCCACCTATTTGTCATGTGAACACAGGTCATTTTAATTTGTGCATGGACTATATTTATATTGTGGATATAAAAATCAGGTAGATCTATATGCATCTTTACTAAGTGGGATTATTAACATGTTTAACAATTTGGACTGCATCGTTAGTCATTGGAGCTAGAAACATATTGGGACTATAAATAAAATGGGATTATAACGTTATTAAGTAATGCCTCCTTTAAATGTCGTTACTAATAGACATAAGCATATTTTTCAATTGGGTTTTTCAGCATCTTGTAAGAAAATGGAACATAGCGGATTACTATAACTTTACCAGAAATGGCGATAAACCTCCTGACCACGATGGACGAAAAACACCAGAAAAGGCGATAAATATCAATACCAGGAGGGGAGATAAATATCATTATTTGAAGTAGTGATATGCACTTTTAAAATGTGAGACTCAAAATATTATTACTAGGAGGGACGATAAATATCATTAATTGGAGTGGTGATAATCATCACTAAAATGTGGGAGTATATAATTATGTCATTACTAGGAGGGGCGATAAGCATCAGAAATGGATATTAATACTAAACACATCATTTTCAGGAGGGGAGATAATCATTACTTCCAAGTAATACTATCCACGACTTTCCTAAACATATAGTAGCGTGCATGCTGTCATGACCGTTATAAAAATATTTTTTGTGGTCAAATTCTGGCTTTAATTGCTCGCGCTATAATCTTAAAACGAATTACTCCCATTTAATATTTTATTCCTAAGGTATAAACCATAAATAAAGCACTGGAACGTATTGTACCTTGCGTGAATGTACAAAAAATGGAAAAAATTAAACATTCAAATCAATCTTGTTTTGAAAATTTAAAAAATCAAACGAAATGACTGTCAGTGTGATGTACCCTTGACTGTCCATCAAATGCCTTTGGAACCAAGCCTCAAGAGACAGTGGTTGTTTGCTCGGAGCTGAAAAATCCTCCATACAGATTGTGGTGGAGTAAATTTGCCTATCCCTATTTTTAATCTTAATTGTTATATAAATTGTTAAATGTCAAAGTGACCCGACCTTGGGCACTGCTTGTGCTGATATTTTTAAGTGTCAAAGTTGGAAGTAAACAGCTCAGGAAAGGAATATGCAGGACTTGCTAATGTAATCTAAGCGTGTTGTAGGTGGATGAGTAGTTTTTTTATTATCCAATGGCTAAGATTTACAAGAATGTCGACGAGTTTGTCACTCCGTCCTTGATAGTCGGAAGCGCTTCTCCTGCAAGGGGCAGTAAATCTCAACAGCAAATGCGACATATTAACTCTGGTGTACTTGTCCCTTTTACTATGTACCTTGCTGTTACCCATTCACGCACATCCGAATACCTTTGATGTGTTCAGGAAGTGTTGGAAAGGCGTCCGTATTATCTTAGGAACTACTCAACCAGTTCCTTCAAAAGGTGTTCCCTTAATTGATGTCATTTATCGTGACGGCAAATAAATTACCTGGCTGGTTTGCAACAAGAGCAATGAAAAAGAGAGAGAGAAAGAAACAAGGTGAGTGTGTTGTTGCAGACAAATGCAATGAAAAAGAGAGAGAGAAAGAGAAAAAGAAACAAGATGAGTTTGTTGTTGCAGACAAGAGTAATGAAAAAGAGAGAGAGAAACAATGTTAGTTTATTGTTGCAGACAAATCGACTTGTCATAGTAGGTGCAGAGTTCCTGAACTTTCTGGAAGTACAGAAAACAATAGATCTTACGAAAGAACGGCCGCCCACGAAGTGGACGACACAAACGAGAATGATTTGTTGAGGTTCACAGCGTCAGTGATTGCGCATTGTTTCAGACCGCACAAAAATAAAGAAAAAAAAGACAGCAATTTCAGAAGGAAAGTGAAGAAAAAGATCTGTTGTATTAATTCAGTTTGGTTCCAGTACTCTATTAAATCTGAAATCATTAATTTTTAATTTTTAACGCGACATTTTATGCTTAAATTCCTTCGGAAGTTTATGTTTTAAAGTGCATATAATAGTTCAACTTTGTATATAATAATTTAACTTTGTTTGGATATGATAATTTAACCTTGTTTGTATATAATAATTTAACTTTATTTGTGTATAATAATGTAACCTTGTTTGTGTATAAAAATTTAACTTTGTTTGCTCTTTCAGGAAACTTTGCATTATGTGTGTGTGGAAGAGTTCTAAAAAAAACTGTGTGTAACGGGGGGAGGGGGGAAAGGGGGGGTCTAGGAAGATTACACAGGGGCGATATGGCTTAGTATGAACATTCATTATATTAATATCTTATGTCGACGCTAAAAGTCAGTTCAGGTCTTACTTCTCTTAAAATTTCTGGGAATCAGTTATCCAGGATCTCTCATTCGTACTTACAAGTAATGACCATTAATTCAGATAAAGCTAATTGACAAAATATTACAGGGTATTAATGACCATTAATTCAGATAAAGCTAATTGACAAAATAGTACAGGGTATTAATGACCATTAATTCAGATAAAGCTAATTGACAAAATATTACAGGGTATTAATCCATTAATTCAGATAAAGCTAATTGACAAAATATTACAGGGTATTAATGACCATTAATTCAGATAAAGCTAATTAACAAAATATTACAGTGTATTAATGACCATAAATTCAGATAAAGCTAATTGACAAAATATTACAGGGTATTATAATGACCATTAGTTTAGATAAAGCTAATTGACAAAATATTAGAGGGTATTAATGACCATTAATTCAGATAAAGCTAATTGACAAAATATTAGAGGGTATTAATGACCATTAATTCAGATAAAGCTAATTGACAAAATATTACAGGATACACTATTACAGGATACAGTGTTACAGGATACTAATAGGATGCTATACATACAATGAACGAAGTACGTACGAGTGTTTGAGACGTCACAATTAACATTTAACAAGGAATGTAGTGTTTGAGACGTCACAATTAACATTTAACAAGGAATGTAGTGTTTGAGACGTCACATTTAGCATTTAACAAGGAATGTAGTGTTTGAGACGTCACAATTAACATTTAACAGGGAGTGTAGTGTTTGAGACGTCACAATTAACATTTAACAAGGAATGTAGTGTTTGAGACGTCACAATTAACATTTAACAGGGAGTGTAGTGTTTGAGACGTCACAATTAACAATTAACAAGGAATGTAGTGTTTGAGACGTCACAATTAACATTTAACAAGGAATGAATTGTCTAACTCGTGGAGCAACGTTGCAATGTATCGCGAAGTCGTTCCAATAAAATACATATATTAATTAATACCGCCACAAAAAGACATGCTTAGTTCCACACTAAAATTGTATCGCTCACTTGTAAGTCGATGACAGTCTGGTCAAGACCGAACACCCAGAGCCTCAAGTAAAATTTTGTTTAATAAAGGACAGTGTTGTCGTCTATGTTATGTTCTTGTATGAATCATTAATACTCTCTGTGCGGTGATTAAATCATAAATATAAGAGTTACTTATAAATTTCGATTAATGAAACAATTATTTTTGTTTAATCCTTTTTGGAAACTGTTCTGTAAGTCTAGAACTAGATGGGGGTTACCAGACGGAAATGTATAAAGACTTAAATATCAAACACGACATGCTAGTACTTTTAACAATCTACGATAGGATTTCTGGAGTGACGCCCAGCTCCATTACGAGAGAGAAATTGGATTAGTTTATTGGCATCTACGAGACAAGAAGAAAAGAGCGAACAAGCAAGTGAATGGAGGAGACGGAGATATAAAGAGAGGTTGAAATAGAGTCACAAAAAGACATAGAAAACACACCAAATACTACAAAGATGATGATGATGATGACGATGATGATGATGACGATGATGATGACGATAACGACGGTGGTGGTGGTGATGCTGCTGCTGATGATGATGATAATGGACAGAAAAGCAGAATGATAGAGAGAGAGATGTAATGAGAGGCAGAGCGAGCTACAAACAGGTAATGAGACTTCACACACCACACCCTCTCTTTCTCTCTCTGTGAGAGAGTGTTTGTGCGTGTGTGAGAGAGAGGGAGAGGGAATACCTGTGTCTGAGAGAGAGAGGGAATATCTCTGTGAGAGAGAGAGAGGGAAAACCTGTGTATGTGAGAGAGAGGGAGTATCTCTGTGTGTATGAGAGAGAGGGAGAGGAATACATGTGTGTGTGTGAGAGAGAGAGAGGGAATACCTGTGTGTGTGTGAGAGAGAGAGAGGGAATATATATGTGTGTGTGTGTGTGTGAGAGAGAGAGGGAATATATGAGTGTATGAGAGAGAGGGAGTATCTGTGTGTGTGTGAGAGAGAGAGAGAGGGAATATATGCGTGTGTGAGAGAGAGGGAGTATCTGTGTGTGTGTGAGAGAGAGAGAGAGGGAATATATGCGTGTGTGAGAGAGAGGGAGTATTTCTGTGAGTGTGTGAGAGAGGAAATATATGTGTGTGAGAGAGAGGGAGAGGGACTACATGTGTGTGTAAAAGAGAGGGAGTATATGTGTGTGTGTGTGTGTGTGTGTGTGTGTGTGTGTGTGTGTGTGTGTGTGTATGTGTGTGTCTTTAAAACACTAAACTACTTAGAACACTCGCTCTTAAAAGTATGTTCCCGTAATCGAAAATAAATTTTAAAAAGTACATATAGAAATATCGTTTCAAAAAGAATGAAACTAAATGCACACACAGGCGACTATTGAAGAACACCCTCACTTCAGAGGGACAATAGAATGCACTAATGTTCCTGGCTGCAGGGAGGTAACTCGACGGCTAACTCGGCAACTGTGTGCTGGAGCTGCAACATTGTTGTATGAAACAGTCATCAGGGAGATCCTCTTGAGTTTCCGCTGTCTGGCAAGTCCTGATGTCAGTGAGTCTAAAACACAACTCTCTATTGAAAAGACACGATGTATTTGTAAAGGCCTTTTAGTAGGCGGGATTATTTGGGGCATTTTAAAATGTTTTTCTTGTTTGTTTCTTTTTTCTGCAAACGAATTGTATTGTAAAAATTATATGTATGTAATTATTGCCTTGCACAGTACATAGGGGTAAATCATTGCACGGAATGTAAGAGAAATATTAAATATCAAATATACCAAACAAGTTATCAGAAGAAAGTGTTTGCAGTCACAACAGGCAACCACGGAAGACGAATTTGTTTATCTAACTATTTAGTTAGCTTTAGATAGATAGATAGATAGATAGATTAGATATATAGACAGATACACAGACATATAGATATATAGATAGATAGATAGATAAGATTAGATTAGATATTATAGACAGATAGATAGACAGACAGATAGATATATAGATAGATAGATAGATAGATAGATAGATAGATGCAACCTCACAAAATGTGTGTAATATAATTATAATTTTTATGCTTTCTTTTAGAAAATCAGTTTCTAAAACAAAACATAACAATTTTAAGAAGATAAGCATATGGTTTTTAAAGAATTGCTTGACCCATCTATGAGTTTTGAGTGAAATTATGGGATGTGCTTCTGACCGCTGTCGATTTCACGCTACCTAATGATTCCACCCCTGACTGATTACCTTCACCTTCTCTACCATCATGGAAATCATCATGTCTTCGATGTCAGCTTTGGTACATTCTCTACATATATACTTATATGTGTTTAGTTATATCCATGCTTAATTATTTTGAGAATGAATGAGTGTGAATGAGACAATTCCTCCATCACCTTTTACCTAGTCTTGAAATCGGTGTCTCAATGAATACTGTGTATCTTAGCTGCGCTGGTCTAGTGCCTGTGGTACACACAGACCAACACATACAGGAGGCTTCAAAACGACCCCGAGAGGGGAAAAAAATTATAATTAAAAAAAAGAAACGGACAAGCAAACAGTCGAAACAAGGAACAGACATCGACAGACGAAATTCAAACGCAACACCGCAACCCAACGCTGCCCTCTCCGAACAACAGAGAAGAGAGGAAGGCCTGACAGGAGTCCACCAAAAACCGAGAACATCGCCAAGATGAAAAGTTTTAACGCAATTCCTGTGGGGCAAGGAAGCCAACGGTACTACTACTACTACTACTACTACACACAACATTCTGTGCAGTGTGTGAGTGGCAAATTTCGGCTGAACAAAGCCTACCCGTCTCGGTGCAGACAAGCATTGCAGAAAAGAATGGACTCGTCTCCCTTGCTTGACCAGATGACTGCAGAACGCCGTCAGTTTTATCAACAGCAGATTGGCCCTTTCACTTTAGTTATTTAAGGTCTGCAGACAATAAATCTACTCCTTGAACAACTGCCCTACCATCCTGATAATTTGAATGTGTGAGTGAGCGCGTGAGTGAGTGACAAAATAAAGTTTTTGAAAGTACTGACTCATGCAATCTACGTCTTATGCCTAGTCGTTTCGCATTTTACGCTCGTTTGTGCATTATACCATAGAGACTGATACAGTTGTATCCCAGTCGTTTCGCATTTTACGCTCGTTTGTGCATTATACCATAGTGATTGATACAGTTGTATCCCAGTAACGGTGTTCGATATTAGTGATTTCCCTTGGATATTTCATCCATAACAAGATTCCCAAAGGCTTGTTTGCTGACGACAGAACATGCAGAAAGATTTACACAACTAAAATAAAACCGTTATTAATATTATTAGAATTCGTGCGGTTCGGTCGGTGTCAACAATTTGTCAGCTGCATCAGCTGATGGTTGAGATAATGACACTGAAACAAAATGGAGAGAAGTGGGGGATGGAAGGAGGCTGGTGATGTAAAGGAAGGGCACTGTACTCTGACTCGTGAAATAATTTTAAGTGCTGTCTAGAACACTTACGATTGTGTATTCAGTTTCTCTAGTCGTTGTCGGACGGGGATGTTGCTGCAGGCAGAGCGTAATGCAGACTGCCCAAGCTGCATGGCTACTGGCAGGTGAGAATCAGAGATAATTTAACTGAATGCAGCGCCTCATAGACCATTTCTCTACAGCAACCTCACTCCGTCCCTCTTGTTGAATGCAAGAGAGGAAGACAAAATAGAACTCACTAAATTAATACCACTTTCATAATGAGACTGTTCACAGAATTCGAACCACCTCTCCCTCCTTCCGGTTATCGCCTTAGGGAAGATTCGTTCGCTGACTCTGTTATGGTAATAATGACAGTGGTTTATTTTGCTCATTGTGTTAGTCGACGATCACTTGCAAAGGAAAAGTCTTTCAACAGTTTGGTGATGTTTGGACGGGACAATTTAGTAAGAACACCAACCATTTCTGTTTAATGAGCCATTGTTTGTTTGTCCTTGATTTGCATTCATTCACCACCACACTCCCGTTACTGCTTGCCCTTCACCAAGACTACCACCACCCCTCTCAACACAGAATATCTTGACAGCAGAGTTCTGTGTTCTGCACACGTGGGGCATGCGATGTATGCCAATTATTCTGACCATATTCTGGCCGCTCCATCCACTATCGTTAGACTTAACCAGTTTAAAATCAGTCTTGTCCGGACAGTATTGCAAAGAAATGCGTTGAGCGTCCCAAAGTTAGACTTAACCAGTTTAAAATAATTCTTACACTTACAGAGTTATCGTTTGAACATTGACATTGATTTGTAATTTTACAATCAACTCTTTACAGTTCCATTGACAGCTTGTCATAAATAAGCAGTGTGTAATGTTCATTGAATAAGTTTCAAATCCATTCATTCTGTGAATCTTCTATGTGACTGGGAAATTAATAAGTAATCACAGATAATTAATTTATTGAAACTTTTAATATGATTTCTGATGGGGTTTATTTTTTCTTAATTTGCAGACTAGTAATTAGCTTTTTATTTATGCACACCTACTAAAATTTAAATTCACTTTGCACATTTGCACCTAGACAATAAAGATAGAAAACAGTATTCATGCAATTCATTATTAATTTACCAAAAGCTCTTTTTATTTATGAACATTAGTTGGTAAGTGCCTATGAATAGTTGTAATGAATTATTAAAATAGATACTTCTTACAGTTTCAACTTGATATGTATTGTTAACATGATTCGTTACATGCCTAGTTATCGTGTGTGTGTGTGTGTGCGCGCGCGCATGAGGCGAAAAGAAAGATAAATGGAGAAAAGTATGCGATTAAGTCTCTGATTCAGATGATCTTACTAAACATGAAAGGAAAACAAATAAAACTATGTTAATTGCTACTTCGTTAATAATTATTCTAAATTCCATTTCTTTCTGACATTTTTTTTCAAACGCTTCACCTCCAACCAACAAAGTCTCTACTCTTATGACAGCTGTAAGACAAACAAGAATTAAATATATCAGGAAATTTGCCCCCCTTTTACTGCTTATTTCCCTTTCTTCTTTTCTTTTTTCTCTCTCCAGACCTCTTCGTAAGAAAAACAAGACATTTTCCAAAGAATTCTAACGATTCCAAGCGTAGGATATAGATGCAGTCATCTGAGATTCTTCTCGCAATAAGACCGCACAAGTCACAGAATACCGTCATACGCCCATCTCGAGTGTGACGAAGGTCTTCTACGATTAACGCCCCTTGCTATCAGAATCGTGAGTATTTTCTAAAAGTTCACCATTTTTGGCTTCCGTTAAAACATTTTTGTTTCTGGGTTTTTTTAAAAAGTGTTCATTTCTAACATAAAGTTGTGTGTTTGCGCGCGCGCGTGTGTATAGTTACATTATTAGCATCAATAAGTAAATGGATTGATGGATGGATGGACGGATGGATGGATGGATGGATGGCAAGGAAAATTGATAGAGAGTGATACTGACCAATGTATTGATAGTGTTACATACAGTTGCTGCACAGAATGCTTAAGTAAATAAATGAAATCAATCTGCTAAATTCGTTACCCATGAAAGCGAAATAGGTACGAGACACACTCAGTATCGTGGGAAACAACATCAGTTTTCTGCAGTGCAACCTTCCCATCCATTTTTGCCATCACCGCAAAGTTTCCGTCTCATATTTCTGCCTGCTCTCTCCATCCTAGGACACACAGATACACGACACTCAGGAGATGGTTGGAAAGAAATTAGAAGATGCTAATATTTCAGGCGAGCGACTAGGCATGACAGAAAAAGGAATCCCAACCACTCACGGATTTCATTAAAGTTAAGAAAGGCACAAGGGTGTTTGTTTCGTCCATTTTTTTCTTCTTTATATAATGTTCTTGTGTCTGTTCCTTTTTGGTGATTATGTTTTATAATGTAAATTACATCTAACTTTATTTTACAGTGTTGTGACTGGATGAGATATATATGGGTATGCGTTGTGTGTGTGTGTGTGTGTGTGTGTGTGTGTGTGTGTGTGTGTGTGTGTTTGTGTGTGTGTGTGTGTATGTGTGTGTGTGTGTGAATTCGTGTGTCCGTGGGTGTTTTTGTTTTTTTTGCTGTAGTTATGAAAAATTAAGAGTAGGGTTAATGTAAACTAATTTTCCGAAGTAAGAAATGTTCTAAATGTTTATACTCTCTCCCTCCCTCCCTCTCACCCACACACGCACACAAAACACACTCTGGGCGCTATTGAGATTAGGTTCCGCTCAAAACTTGTAAAGTTATGACTATTTTGATTTTTTAATTGTACTGTTAAGTGTCCTTTGTTGCGTTCTTATTGTTTATTAAGGTATTGTACTTAATTCTAGACAACCTTTATTCTTAAAATATTTTATGTTTTATGTTTCCTGATTGATTTTACAACTATTTGTAATATATTCTAGACAACCTTTATTCTTAAAATATTTTATGTTTATGTTTCCTGATTGATTTTACAACTATTTGTAATATATTCTACATTTGCTAAGTCAGACTCTTATTACCTTTCTTGTGTGATGACTGTTTCGCTTGCTAACTCGGGGGAAAATGTGGACTTTAGCAAATTATTGGCTTTAAGCCCAGCGTTCAGGTGAACTTTGAACTCAAAAGGTGTCATTTGCAGTCTAACCGATTCAGATCTGAATTCGAAATCTGAGACGATGTTAAACTGTTGCCACTAAAATCAGAACTGTAATCAATCGACAACATGCTTTGAATAATTAACTTTAACATAGTCATCTGCCTAGGACCTAACCTTGTAACCCTAAGTCACCCTTATATATATATCCCTAACCCTAAGTCACCCTGTTTTTCTAACGGAAAACTGTAATTTTTCATTAATGCAATATATATATATAATTGGTATTCCTTGTTAGAAGTGTGCTGAATTTTTATTTTACATCTCTGATGCCATGAAAATAGTCTGCTCTAGGGAACGTGAAAAAAGAAGCCCTTGTTCAATTATGAGGTGTCTGTTGACGTGTTCACGTGCTTGCACATTTGTGACTGAAATTCCTAGCAGAACTGAATTGACCTACTTGGGCTATTTTCATTTCCATGTTGTGTTCTGTGTGTATACCGCTATCAGGCTTTAACTGAATCTGCAGACATCTTCTAGAAAAAATAAGATAATTTCAACTGCAAATACAACCAATCCTTTATAAACAGGCTTTTAGAGATTAAGTTCTTATTAATTACGAAATATAATTATCCAGTCTTCTGGAAACAATTTAACGAGATAATATGCTAACACACTAATATCAAGTTTCAAATCTGTTACCAGGTTCTAATAATAATCTTCTCTTATATTAAATATTCTCAGTACTAATTGAGTAAATTTATATTCTCCACATATATGAATTCTCACATTAACGAATTTAACAGCTTGTCTTAATATTCCCATCTCAAAGATAATAAACTGAATGATTCAATGGCTTACTCCATTTAAAATTGATCAACAGTAAACCTATTCATGCACGCACTAATAAATTTGTTGAAATATAACTCAAATACAATGTAGCAATGTCAATTACCCACTAATCTTGCATTTTCATTCACACAAAACAATTGGTGAAGATGTTTGCGACAAATATTTTCTCTGAGAAGAAATGCCCCTTGAAATTTGAGGATTTACATTATCTTCCCACTCATAATATATCACACTTCTTGGTGCAGACAGGATCTACGATAGAGCAACATTATAAATATATACTTCACGGCTAACAATAACCTGACATAAGATTCAAGACGCGCTATGAATTATCCACAAAAGATTTCTTTTATGTCTCACTTTTATTCCTCACACCTTAACCCCTACTCGAAGCATTAAAAATCTCCTTCCAAAATATAACTAACAAGCTGTGGATAAACAATAAATAAAATTAAAGTTCTTTTATAAATAACATAAATTTTATCATGCACACAATACACAACATGTGGCACTGAATCAACGATATAAAAAAACAGACACCTTACTGACATACAATATGTACAAAACTTCAACATTATTCTAATTTCTATCATTGCCCGGTGAGTACAGTTCTGTCAGCACCGCCAAGAAAAAAACTATCAAATGTCTTTCAATGTTCATTGTTAAAGTCAACTTATTACTCAACAGGGAGGGTCCTATAAATATTACACTTACCAACTTAACAGACAAAATTACATTTTACATCACAGAGTGAAAAGGAAAGGATAAGATTCCATGATCTATTCTCCAAATTATCTCCCCCTTGTGCTCAGCTATTGGGAGTTGCGATGACGCCCGTAGGTAAAAACGCGTCGATTGGCCCTAGCACATGCAGTCTTACAGCATGGAAGTGCAGGTTCCTCTGGAGTCTCAGATCGCTCACAATGAACTGAAGGTAGAAGATCAAAACAGGCAAAGGTAGAAGATCAAAACAGGTAGCAGGTAGAAGATCAAAACAGGTAGAAGGTAGAAGTCCAAAACAGGTCGAAGGTAGAAGACCAAAACAGGTCGAAGCAAAAGGTAGAATAATAGATGTTGCCAATATTTCCTTCAATAACACAATGCCTGTCTAATGAAAATCTCACCTAACTCAATGTGTCCTATCTTTAACTTACTTATCGACTTACTAAACATCTTTGTTAAACCATGATTTTACTCACTGACTTCATTACATTATTTATCATCCGTAAGGTAGTGCTCTTTTATTCAATTTGAGCACACTACGATTTCTTTCAAAACTTTTGCAAAGTATATCCACTAAAATAGATACAGTTAAGCATGTGAAACTATATAATCTTGTTATAAAATTGAAAATATATCACACAAAATTAATATAATTAAAACAAGCGTAGTGCTCTCTACAAATTTAAACTACATTACAAGGTCCTTTTATAAACTTGTAAATACAACACACAAAGTAGAAGCAAGTTGAATGCTCTACACAAAACTAAATTACACTAAAAGAAATCTCCAAATCATTACATGTAAAGTCTAATTAATGTATTTCTACTAGTTATTTTAGTTTTTAAAATGCACAAGCAGCTTCTATTTAGCTCTGTCCTCAGAACAGTTTTTCCTCCATGTATACACAGTCTCAAAAACCAGCATCCAGGGTCTAACCATTTGTTTACCGACGAAAACAGTACAAACCAAGTTGCCAAACAAGAAATTGTTTCGACCATCCAAAGTGTTGAGATATGGAATGCTGATGCAAAATCTTGTATAATAAATAAATTACAAATGAAAGTTAGATAAAACTGGTCACGATTCTATTTCTATTAAGGTTTCTAAATATTGATCCCTATCAGACTCAGTGAATATTGTAACACTTATTGTAACAATACTTGTAACACTTCTGTTAAATTTTGACAGAAATCAAAGTGCATATTTTGGGCATTTTCTCTTTCTTTTCCTCTGTCTCTACTTTGCTCTCTGTCTGTCCGTCACTCCATCCCCCCCCCCCCTCCAAATAACACATCTTGAATACTTGTAGAAGAGTACATTTGAATCTGAGATGAATCGTGTTGGGCGCTTTTAGTGCTACAAAAGCTCTTTGGGTTATCCTGGTTGTAGCAGAGTCAAGACAAATCGTGTTGGGTGCTACAAAAGCTCTTTGGGTTATCCTGGTACTCTCTCGAAAAGGTTACCGTACAGGAGTCGTCCCATGGTTGTGTTCTTGTGGATCGCGATTATCCAGATTCTGCTGCAACTGAAATGTGACGTCACACTAAGCAGCATGACCCGAGGACATTGGTTCAAGTGACGAGAAAATGTGTTCTCTTCCTTTTTATTGGTGGGTGGGGTCGGGGTTGGACTGAATTCTGCTCAATTCTAGAAATGAAGACGCGTGGTTGTTGTCAATGTGCGTCACTAGTCAAGTACGAAAAGTTAGCAGCAGTTTATTGCATTAGAACAGTCTTCCTCTCTCTGTCACTCTCTCTCTCTGTCACTCTCTCTCTCTCTGTCTCTCTATTCCTCTCTCTCTCTCTTTCTTTCTCTCTCTCATTTTTCTTTGGAAAAAGAAGCAAATTCACTTTGACCAATATTTCACCAACAGTGTTTGACATTTATTTATTAAGAAGTACTTCCTTATTTATTTATTAACAGTCAGCAGTCAAAAATATTTTTTGTACTTTTTGCGTAACATGCAAAATGTCGAATACGCGATGAGAAAGCCATAATTCTGGTTTTCAAAGAAAAGAAAACAAAACAGAATCAAGACATCTTTACAGCTTCGTGTTCTGGCAAATAGCAAATGTTGTGCTAAAACTTAAAACTTTCAAGCGTGTATAATAAATAAACAACGTTGACTTTGAAGCCCCAAAAATGAATCTTGAAGGACAAAGTCGGCATAAAAAAGAGAAAACCCTTACGAGCCCCAGCACAAAGCCCAACAAGCTGCTGTCTGCTAGAAAGAGGGACCTATATGTCGAGCACAACAAGTCATTCTGGCCACTTTCAAATGACAAACAAGATATTATAACGCCAGACAAGACAAATACTGACTGGAGAAAAGAATGGCTAGGTTCAATGCGTAGCTTTACCTAGAGGGAGTGTGGGTGCGTGGTATCTGCTTTAGTCCACGAGTTAGAATTAAAGTCACACAAGTCGCAAAAACAAACTTATGAATAAAGATGGCCTATCTGACCAAATGGAACATTTTATATTTAATTACGAAGTTTTGCTTTTAATTTAGCAGATGCCATACCATACCCAAATCGTCAGTTTCTGCAAAAGATATACTTCCTCACAGTCTTACCAAACGACGACAGCACAGTTTTCTAGACAGCTTGATGTTTAAATCTACTTAACGAAATTGGCCTTTAATTTTTAATATGCACTTATGCAAAGCGTCAAAATCGCAGTTTCTGAAATAGATACATTTAATTACAACCTCAACAATCGACCACAACACAATATTCTAATAAATCTCTTCAACGTTCACTTTTTTAAAATGACGACGACGATGTTGGTGATGATAGCGGCGACGATGATGATGGTAGTGTGATGATGATGATGATGAAACGGAACAAGGAAAATAGAAAAAGAAGAAAAGTCACTTACCACTTACACACCGATGCACACACTTTCAACTACACACGCTCTCAGGTACACAAGTACACAAATTGTGCACATTTATGCAAGCATATAGACATAACATCTACATATAAACACACACACACACACACACACACACACACACACACACACACACACACACACACACACACACAAAATGCAGCAATTGAGTGCGGCACACCTTATTCTAACTCAAACCAGACATAACACCTACATATAAACACACACACACACACACACACACACACACACACACACACACAAAATGCAGCAATTCAGTGCAGCGTACCTTACTCTAACTCAAATCTGACAGATCTAAAGAAAACCAATAGTAACAGGAATGCAGTTTTAATAATATTTAAAAAATTTAAGAAAAACACGAAAACGAAAAAATCAACAATAACAACACTGTTCACATATTTGCAAAATCGTGCATAAAAAACAATCGTCAGACGCAAACAAGTTAAATGTGCCATTTCATTCAAAACGTGGTTTGCACTTAAACGCTAGTTAAAATCTGTAACCGTGCAACCAAAACAGCAACAAAAACGAAAGGAAATGCTTTTCGTTTTTTTTATTTTAACTTCTTTTTGTATCGTAACTAAATAAACAGAAGTAAGACATATCTTTACCTTTGTTTATTTGGATTTTGCTATTGTTGTGGGTTGTTCCACACATTTTGGTGCAATAAATGATTTATTTCAGAGGAACTCATTCGGCGCTCCAGCTAGCTTTCAAGTTGTACAATCCGTGCGTGCAGGTGCACTCTAATTTCAATGACGTCATTTTCTAAGTTCTGAATTCAGGTCATCAGGTACGGAAAATGTCCGAGATGATTCACATGACAAACTCTGTCTACAAAATGGAAATTTTCAGTTGGTTGGTTGGTTCGTTTGGTTTAGTTAGTTTAACAAGACCCTTACCCCAAGAGTCATCGGTCCTCTGTCCAGAGCCGGACTTCTTCCGCCCCAGAATTTGCGTGGGGCCTTTAACCAATGGATTGCTCTCGGGAACGTGAGTCTCCAAATTAAATTGTTTAACAAAAATAGATGGACACTCATTTTCGAAGCTCCCCAAAAGGGGGGAGAGATGCATTTCAAATATTTAATGTCTCCAAACATTGTCTGTGTGTAAAAATCGAAATTTGCGATTCATTTCGCTCTTTTTCAAAACAGCGATCTCTTACAATGTTGAGAGTTAATGAGAATGAATGAAGATAGATAGATAGATAGATAGATACTATTACTATGTTGCATACTTTTCCTTCTGTGTGTTTTCACTAATACTGTTGGGATGACAATGAGAAAAAATAAAATTATTATAGTCTATTTTTATTTCTGTTCTTAAACCCAAACCATAATGTGAATATTATTCATTCATTAGCATAATTTTCACCAAACTTTACAATTTGTTCAGAAATGTTCTTTGCTTTCTTTAAATGTAAACAATAATAAAGAGAAGATAACTTCTTCTTGAAAAGATAAATGTATGCACGACTACTATTATAACCCGTACAATTAACTCTTCAAGCACAGCCAACGTGTGCAAGATCAATTCGATAAAACTGGCTGGTCACCAGATTTATTCTGATCACGAGCGCCAAAGGTAGCACAATAATCTTTATTGCCAGTGTATATTATCATGTTTATTTTTACTAAACATAGAATACAGTCTTACTCTTTAATCTTCCATTGTTCTTTGTTGTATATGTGATTATTTGTATCATTGTGTCTCAGTTTTGTTGTTTTTCTTGCCCTTTTTATGCTTACTTTTCTGAAATGACTTTTCCATTTATTGTCCATTTGGCAGACGGTTTTTGTTCTGTTCCAGTGATGACTATTCTGTTCCAGTCTGAAAATTTGATTTGATCTACTCTGTACTGTTTTGATTTGGTATTGTACGACTTGTCTGACCTAATATGGTTGAGCTGGTCAGGTCTGGTCTTGTTTGTTCATTTTGTTTTGTCACATTTTGTCCTGTTTTTTGCTTAAGGTTTGGTTTGGTTGGGTCTTATTTGTTCATTTTATGTTGCATTCTGTCCTGTTTTGCTTAAGGTTTGATTGGTTCTGGTTTAGTATAATTTTGTTTATTTTCTTCAATCCACTAAAAACTAAAGAGAGAATGGTATGGTCCATAAGTAAGTGGATACTGAAAGCGAGTAAGCAGAAATAAATCTTATCAAAAAGGAATAAAGAAAATGCGATGAATTGAATGTGAAAAATGGCACTGATCTAAAGAGACAGGGGAGATAATAAAAGAAAATTATAGCTATCATTGACGACATAAACATTCGCCGCTGTCTCAAATCCATGTGTCTAGACCATACAGGCCATGATATGAAATTCCAGTATTTTTGGACTTCGACAGTTTTCTGTGAAAGTTCTGTTCATGTTCTTTCTCTCTCTTCATCTCTCTTCCTCCCTACTTTCTCTCTTCAGTCTCAACCAAATATCTACTTCTAAAGGTCGGACTTTAAAAAGCAATGTACAAATGAAAATGCGCGCGCGCGCGCGCGTGTGTGTGTGAGTGAGAGGGAGAATGGAAGGAGAGCAAAGGAGCACAAAATAATGAATACAATGAAAAAACAAGGTCAAAGGTTAAAAATAACAGCTGCGTGTTTTTTAATCAGTCACGGGACAAAGCGCCAATGGCTTTTCACAGTCTTGAGTTCAAAAATAGAATTCTCGGGTATGGCGACCTGTGTCCATCCGGCTCATATTTTCTCAACGGCCAGTGTGCAACGACTGTCCAGTGTAATCTAGCTTCATTTCCTATCTTTCTTTTCTTCCTCTTTCCCTCAATCTCCTTTCCCCTTCTCTACATTTACCACAAACCTTATTTCTTCCTTTTTTTCCCCTCTGTCCCTCTTTCATTCCGTCCTTTGTCACTTCTCCATTCTATTTCTGTCTGTCTGTCTCTCTCATTCACACACAAACATACAAACACACAAAATTTATATATATATATATTCTCATATTCCCATTCTCGCAAGACTTGTCCTTTCTTCTTCACTTACTTCTAACCCTTTACTCGTTTATTCTTTTTTCTGCCTTTCATTTTTCTCATTCTTTGTGCACCCTTCCGTCACACTCTTTAGCTCTTCTCCCAGTTCTTTCACCCTCACTTTCTCTCTCTAATTCACCCTCAAGGACTCACTCAAGTTCCACTCTCTTTTTCACTGAATATCACCCTCTTCCTATTCTCCATCTCTCTCTTAATTATCACCCACATCCTTGCGTTTGAAACAAAATAATTTAAGTGTTTAAGTGTCATCTATTTTTAGTATAATTGTCGACATTCGTAAAGCGCGGAGGATTTAGACACGCTGTGATGACAATTCCGCTGTAACAATATATTCAGGTGTTTGTGTACATTATGAATCTTTCCTCGGCCTGCTTCGTTCTCTTGTTGATGTGTGTGCTTTGTTTTGTCTTCAATTACGAACCTGTCGTTGCCTTCTTTCCGTCATTGTTTTGATAGTTATTGATTCAGAGAGCGCGCACTTTGAATAAAATGGCACATTGGAAACCATTTCCTGCCTGATTAGCTTACATGTTTAGTGGTAATAAATGTGAACGTTCAATAACAAAATCATGCAAACAACACTAATGAAAGATGAAAATATAATCAATTATAATAACACACCAGAAAGAAACAGTAAAAATAAATAAATTAAAAAAATACACAAATTCTAAAATCTCTCTTGATTATCTCTTTATACTTAGTGTTAGAATGCTTGTTTAGTTAAATAGATTGTTTATACTTAGTGCTAAAATGGTTGTTTTGTTAAATAGAGTGTTTATAACTTAGTGTTAAAATGGTTGTTTTGTTAAATAGAGTGTTTATAACTTAGTGTTAAAATGGTTGTTTTGTTAAATAGAGTGTACACTTAGTGTTAAAATGGTTGTTTTATTGAATAGAGTGTTTATAGTGTTAAAATGGTTGTTTTGTTAAATAGAATGTTTCTGATTACAAGTAGAGGATTCCCTGTGTAAAATATGGTGTTAATTGTGGAGTTATGGAACCTTCCCTCAAGGTTCTATGAATAATTAATTAACAAATAGTAAATATCATAACCACAATTACACTTCGACCGGGTCTTCATCATTTTGCAGTCAGGGAGACTTAAGTCAAGCCCTAGGATCTACAATTAAGATTAACTGTTTCCCTCTCCTAGGTGTTACTCGTCCAGAGCGAAAATGCAATCCTGTTCAAACGTATTAATTACGTATTATATCAATTTCTCTCTCACCCGCACACGTTCCCACAGTTTGAGGGAATTCTTTTCCCAAAGTATGTATGACTTATTTTGGGCAGAGCCCCCACCCTCAAACTCTTACATTCTTCCTTTAGAAATTTGACTTAATCAACAACAGTACAAAGTGATATCACAGGACCCAATAAATCAATTTACTCTCTACACATTGAGAGTCTGTTTCTGATCAGTTCTAGAACTTATCTTTCTATTATTGCCCAGCTGGACATTGTATGTTGCCGTTCATCCTATGCACGCTGACATCACATGATGGTCTTGGAAGTCCATCGCAGTTCTTACAGGTTGATGATAATGGCTCACACGGATGCTCACTCACTCAGCAGTTTTTTTCTGGGCTCCTCGCCTAGTAAGACTGGATTCCCACCATCAAGTACAGCATTTAGCAGTTGATTGTAGAGTGGGAGTTAAACTCAAGACCGGCTGTAATAAATAGTTTTATCCTGTTACAGCCTTGAGTGGTAAGAGTAATTCTATGGGCTTTGTGGTGGCAGTGATAATCACTCTACAATTCCACTAATTAGCTTTAGCTAATTCACAGTTTAAATTACATGAACATTCCAAATGTATAAAATCCTTACAAATATATATTTCCTTCGTTATAATACAGTTACAGTATAATGTAATTTAGCTAGTGACTCATGCAATGCATGTCAACTTGTTAGCTCTCTCAAAATAATAATTAATCAACCGTAATACAACTACATACATGTGGCATTTCCACCACTTTACAAATGTAAAATCGCTAACACCACTTAGCTTCTGTAGAAAAATATATTAGCTTTTAGCATCATCAAAATCACAAGAATATACTACATAACATTCATACTACAAAATACATGATATATCAAAAATAGGGTCTAGGAAAATCAAGTATATTACCACTATGTGTTGTTAGATGCGGTCATAACGGTGGACACAATTCGCTCATTCACCCTTGGTACATGGGCACTGTGTTATGGGGCATCTAATGGATCCGGTTCATTCAGGTGGTATATGAATGGACATAAAGTTCATTTAATGATTTAGAGTTACATCATTACCTGGTAAGCAAATGACCATATATGGGTGGCTAGTGTCCCAAAATGTCCTTCACCTGTGACCTAGCCTATATTCTCTGAATGCGTAAACAGGTATTTCTGGCCTAAGCTTTAATCCTTCAACAGAAGTTTCTCAATAGATACACAACGCAGGGGGAAAAACCTGTTAATACAAAGAACGATTTAATGATAATAAAAATGGTTATAAAAAATACATAATTTGTCTAATAGATCCTCACAAAGACATTACAACATAAACTGAGAGCTGGACAAGCATTCACCTGATTTGTCCATGTGTTACTTGGTGTGAACTCATCCCTGAAGCTGCCAGGTGCAAAGCAATATAGATGCAGATAGGCGACTTCCAGTCTGTTAATGACGCACAAATGTTCGAGCACATATAAATGAGCAGTCCTCACTCTCACCACTCGATACAGTCAATTTTCATTCACTGGAACATGAGTCACAGATTAAATGCAGGTTACGTCACGGCGTCCTCTACTGTTCTCTCCTGCGAGTCTTAGATGTGCAGACATCAGAATAACACGCTGCACCCTCCATCATTGGTTCACAACAAAACTAAAGATGAATTCGTTACCCTCAAACTGGTAAGCGAATTCATAGGTCCCTTGGCTTCACAGCAGTATACCTCTGTAGGTCTTGTAATTGCTACACACATGACATAGCATAGAAATGGCAACACACAATTGTCACCAGAAGACTTGAACCTGAATTCTCCCATGAGTTTTTGAAGTTCAAAAACGAAGCTTGAAACATTGCTCACCCACAGCTTGACAACGTAGCTTGGTGCTAGCCCTTGTAGTTTCAAAAGGAACTTTAATTCCTATGTAGTTGAAAATGTTACTCCAACATGTAGCTCCAGAACACATGAAACTTCAGTACTTTATCCTGGAGTTTCACCACAACAAAAAACTGGTTTGAGGCACTGGAGAATAGATAAACGCATGTTTATGTACATCGACTATAATTGTCTCTGAAACTCCACTCTCATTTCTATAATGAATTATGTCTATGAACTTGATTGATATATATGTTAATTTGAATGTTGATGTCTATGCTAGGATAAACTGAACAATTGTCTAGCATCAATAAAACTTTGTTGTGAACTGATGTAAATGTCAACGCTCTTTTTCATATGTTGTATGTTTGATTTATTTATTATTAAATTTATTAACCTTCTTGTGCATACATTAAGACTTATGTAGAAGTAATAGTGGGTGGATTGGGGCTTGTTGAATATAAATAAAAGATGGATTTTTATTATTCCTTTTGTAAGACGTTTCCATATACAGAAAACATTATGTGACTGTAAAACGCCCATATTGTTATTGAGTAAAGAATAGTTTTACAACACCCTTTAATCGGCCAAGCGAGATACAGTGTTGGCATAGTGGGAGAATTATTAATAACTATCAGTTAAAATTCTCGATCATTTATAATTATTTATGTGTTATTAATTAACAAATAATAATCATATCGAGGGAAGTGTGCCCAGAGAGGTCACACTAAGTAACTAAAGTAACTATTGACGTGGTTATGGAGATAAACATTGCTAGCATTATGTGCTTGTAGGAGTTTTGTTACGCGTTTGCTTTTAAGTATATGCTATTCTTTCTTGTGTAATGCATTATCAGTGAGTTATATTCTAGAGTAATTATTACAATAAAATAGATCTGATAGTAGATAATGTTTTAATTTAATGCTGTTTTCTCTCTATTCATCTTGTTGCAGTTGGTTGGATGATATATAAATGATCAGTTACATAGTCTTTCAAAGAAACCATGTGTCTAAATAAACACTAACAATGCACGCTAACCTACAATTTTTTTCTCTTTTCTTGAACAAATCACATTAGTTTATAGTGTGTGTGTGTGTGTGTGTGTGTGTGTGTGTGTGTGTGTGTGTGTGTGTGTGTGTGTGTGTATGTGTGTGTGTGTGTGTGTGTGTGTGTGTGCGTGCGTGCGTGTGTGTTGGGGAGGGGATCAATTGTTTTTATACTCAAAATAAAAATAATTCTGAACAATTGTTTTCTTACTATGATAAATACCGAAAGTAACCCCATGCAAAACAAACAAACCGAATAGTTGCTACAGTCCCCAGGAACTGTTTAGCTCTTTCCGCTACAGGCGGGATGGATTTCAATAATTCCGCAATGAAAAATATTAACAGATGATTGGCGGGTTGAGCAGGGTCGCATCCGGCTGCCCGCTTCTGCCCTCTTCTGGTCAACAAGGGACACAACCCACTGCTCTCCAGTCAGGACGAAACTATCAACACGACCGTGTGAGTGACCGGCGCTTGATCTTAACGGTTGAAAAACTGCTGGACGGGAAAGGAAAGGTTGGAGGGGGGGGGGGAGTGCAGAGAGTGAAAACTTTCTCTGGCTTTTTCTCTGCACTCTTTCTTTTTAAAACATCTTATTCATTAACGGAAGATGTTGGTCTTGCCTGAGATTTAGCACGACCATTAAAAAGCTTTTAAGAGGATAAAGGAGACGAACTGTGGTCGGTCGGTGTGCACTTCAGCCGGGGCACAACTGAAAATGTATTGTTGTTAGTGTGTTTGAAATGGGGGGCGTCGTTTTCCTTGTCATTGTCTTACAGATGTCTCCAAGTTTGAGCCACATCTCTCTTCATTCAACCGGTCTGGAACTGTTCTCTGACTGCTGTTCTCTAAGCCAGGAAATATTGTGCTTGCGTCAGTGAACGAATACATGGCTCTGATCTAACTTCCAATCGTGTTTTAGCTTGCTCGAGACTGAGGCAACTTTTGATGAAGGCACAGGCACTATTTTCTCAAAAGACGGCTGCTGTTAAGATCTGTTACTTGTCACGGAGACATATAACAAAGTCATTTCGTGAAACTAACTCACGTTGGAAGCGGACGAAAAATGCGAAATAATTCAGTACTCACATAACGTACTGATCTGAAAATGTCAGTTTGTACTCGACGGTTCAAAGACTGCGAAAAGACAGCAAGAACACACGATTTGTGTGTATTGGTTCTCTCTCTCATATACAAAATGCCGAGATTGGTCTCAGAAACAGAAATGTTGTTTCCTTTCCTCCTTTGACAGTGACCACAATGGTGTTCCTAGCAGAAATTAAAACAAGCAAGCAAACAAACTAGCGTCTTACAGCACTTCTTTGCTGCAGACGGATTAAAATATCCATGTGTCTGTAATGTATGTATGTCTTTCTATTTACCTTTCTCACTCCATGTATATATTATCCAATTTATTAGACAGTTCAGTGCAGTATTAGTTAGTTTATTTATTATAATGCAATATAATTCTTACACTGTTTCAGCCAAATGACATAAAATGTGTAATATAATTTATATAAGTTGTAAGGGAGCAACGCAAATTGAGATTTTAACTTTTCCATTTCGTCTATATTTTTCACGACGCTATTTATTATTTAGTACTTTTATCAAGCACTATCTTATACGCCCCTACCACCACCACCATGAAAGTTTGTGGTGAGACCTCGATGCTAAACGGAATAAACTACTGAACGCCTTTGGCAAAATACTCCATGCAATCTCTGAAGAAGAAGGAAGTCGACACAGCCAACATTATCACAAATTTCGTCATATGATCTTAATTAGCACCCAGTCAGAAGGATTGTATAGTTCATTAAATAGACAGATGTAAATAACATCCAGCATAAGAACTATACAGTTCATTAAATAGACAAATGTAAATAACATCCAACATAAGAACTGTTCAGTTCATTAAATAGACAAATGTAAATAACATCCAACAAAAGAACTGAACAGTTAATTAAATAGACAAATGTAAATAACATCCAAAATAAGAACTGTTCAGTTCATTAAATAGACAAATGTAAATAACTTCCAACATATGTACTGTACACTTCATTAAATAGACAAAAGTAAACTGTACAGTTTATTAAATAGACAAATGTAAAATATACAGTTCATTAAAAATGTAAAATATACAGTTCATTAAATAGACAAATGTAAACTATATAGTTCATTAAATAGACAAATGTAAACTGTACAGTTCATTAAATAGACAATTATAAACTGTACATTGCCAGAAGAACTGTACTTCTCATTGGACAGACAAATGTAAATAACACCTAACTGGATGAACTGTACAATTCATTGGAGAGACAAATGTAAATAACACCCAACTGGTAGAACTGTACAATTCATTGGACAGACAAATGAAAACCACACATTGGTGTCATGTACTAACTGACAAACAGCGATCTAGAGGTTTCACAGTGTCTGTTGTCTAAGTGACACATACGACCAGTATATAATACAGGTGGCATATTGTCAGTAGTCAATGAATTATACGAACTTTTACTGGGACTTAACGCTGTTTAAATAGAAGTGAATATTATCGATGGGAAAGGGATTTAACTCCCGCTTAAAAAAATGGTTGGTTTTGCAGAGATAATCAATAAACAGATTTCGACAAAGCACATCACATCTCTTGAGCTTAAAGATGTATATATAGTAACTATATTGATGAAGTCGTCAAAACATTATATGTACAGGAGCCGACAACTGCGGGAATACTAAGAGAGCATGTGGAAGACAGCTGTCCATTTGAAGAGCAAATTAACTATTCATTTCTCGACTAAAGAATATTTCTACTGGTTCCTGAGGTAAAATCATAACAGGACGTCCTCCACATGGCTACATTAGGCTGACTCCTATTCTAATTTTGTGTTTACCAAGAACTGAGAGGATAGCGAAGGACGAGGAGTAATCAGCTGATGGAATTTTTTTTTTATTGACTTAACTTGTTTGGTAAACTGGCTGAACAAATGCATGATTGACTATAATTTAGAAAAACATTACTGGAGATGGGAAAATTTATATTTATAGTGGTTGCTTTTTAAAATATTATGTTGTTGTTGCTCTTTCTATTTCTTTATCTATAGTTGTTTGTTTCAAATAGTTTTGCTTAATTGTTTGATTCGGTAAGCTGGTGTATGTGATTTGTGTGTGTGTGTGTGTGTGTGTGTGTGTGTGTGTGTGTGTGTGTGTGTGTGTGTGTGTGTGTGTGTGTTTCGTTCGTTTTGTTTGATGAGTTTTGTTGTTGCTTCGTTTATTCATTTTTAAATGCTTTTATTGACAATAACAGATATTTTGTTGTTTTATTGTTTTTTTTTTATATTTGGTTTACTTATATATCTCTGTTATTGCTGGGTATTATTGTGTTTGTTTTATGGGTATATTATATGGATAAGCGCTACTGTATTTAACATCAAGACTATCTCCAATGCATTAGTGGCACTAAAGTCATGACTAACATTATATTGCTGTTTCGCTGTGGACCACCTGAAAGGTCTGGAATAAAATATTTTTAACTGACACTTAAAAATTACTGAATTTAAGACAATGAGAGAAATGGTGAGAACGTGTCACATTTTATTTTGTGTATTTAAAACAAATTAAAATATGAATTAAAAAAATGTATTTAAAGCTATTGAGAAGCGTGAAGAAAATTCAGTATATATCTGTATATTTTTATGTAATGGAAATAGTGTAATACTATAATATTACTATTAACTCTTTATGAGCTGTTGTAGTGCACCTTGTGATGGCATTAACCCTAAGTGTTATACGATAAATATTTTTATTGAACAACAATCTTATTATTAATAATTTTTTATTTTGCTTAGCAATATGATTTTTAAAAAATTATTAGTCGTTGTGTTATTTTCCAGTTGCTATTGGAACAGTTTGCTATAATGTTCTAGATTTTAAATATTTTACTTTTATTATTTTATTTTTACAATGCAAACTTTACCTTGCAAATTTACACTTTTCTATTATTCTGTTGTGAAAATTTGCCCTGCATTATTTTGTAGTATTTTCAGTCTAACAAAGTTGAGTTTTAAATTGACTCAATCGCTCACTTCTGACCTGTCTAAGCTAGTTCCACACATCAAGAAGGGATATTTCCCACTTTCATTAAAAAAAAAAATTGTTGACATATGAACTATAATAAAGACAGCCTAACAAAAACATAGTGCCTCTCTTGAATTTAATCTAATGTTAATTTCTTTTCCTTATGCCTCCTCCCGCTCAGCAAGTGCATCTCGCAGTAGTAATTTACAGTTCTGCGTTAGGTTAATCGTAGTGAATGGGTATGCGTTTGCGAGCGTGCGCATGTATTTGTATTTGCTTGCGTTTGTGAGTGTATGTGTATATTTTGAGTATGTTTGTTAAGTTTGTGTTCGTATGCATGTGTGTATGCTTATGTGTGAGTTTATATATGTATTCCTTTATTGTGTGTTTGTGTGTGTGAGCTTATGTGTATTTCTTTATGCGTGTTTGTGTGTGTGTGTGTGTGTGAATTTATATGTATATATGTATGTGTGTTTGTGTGTGAGTTTATATGTGTATGTATGTGTGTTTGTAAGTTTATATGCGTATATCTGTATGTTTCTGTGTGAGTTTATGTGTATATATGTGTGGTGTGTGTGTGTTTGTGCGTGAGTTTATATGTGTGTATATATATATATGTGTGTGTGTTTGTGTGCGATTGAGTGAATGGAGTGCATCAGTGTGTGTGTGTGTGTGTGTGTGTTTGTGTGCGATTGAGTGAATGGAGTGCATCAGTGTGTGTGTGTGTTTCTAGATTAGATACAACGGGATAGCATTTGGAAAGTCATGGGTCAATGAAGCTCTGACGTCGGCGGTCAAGAGCATAACTCCCGAAGGGAGTTAGTCTCGTTAAGATCAGCAGTCCGTAAGGAGTGTCAAGACATGGCAATCCCAAGCTGTATGGAAACCTCATCCCAAGGAGAGTCCAATACAAGGGACTTAATTGAGGCGGGTAAACACCTGCACTCTCTTCAACATGAAAGCTTGCATAATTCCTGTCCACACTAGACATCGAAGAATAAATAATCTTCAGTGATCAGAAGAAAAGTTTGTTTCAAGCTCTACAGTTCTGAGTCGTTTCTGGACAATCCAGGGTCAAAGTTCATATTGGGTTCAGTCTTTGTAAATATAATGAGCAAAGCATTAGTAAAACATTAAAAAATATATATTTCTTATAAACAGTAACTCTTCACAGCACGGAGAAAAGTTCCTTAATTTTCTGAACTCTTTAAATAATTTCCCACGTTTTTCTTTTAGGAAAAATTATCATCAAGTAGATTGTAATGTACCCCAACCTATCCTCACACACACTCATCACTACTTCCCTTATGTAAATAAATATATTAAAATGTACATTCGTTTTGTTGCAAAGACAACGAGTCCCTCACTACTTCCCTGATGTAAATAAATATATTAAAATGTGCATTCGTTTTGTTACAAAGACAACGAGTCCCTCACTCCTTCTGAAGGCTCCTTCCTCAGGGAGCTCACCAAGCAACATTTACTCCGCAACTAGTGAGCAAGGCTAGTATGACATATTAGTGATGAGTTTGTTTTGCTGAAATTTACTGTTTTGTTAATGTGTTGTACTACCACTGCTAGTGTTTTGATTTTATTTTTTTTATTAATGTGTTTTATGTCGTGCTGCTGCTGTTATACCTTACATGGATTCGTGCAGCTTATAGTTTCGGTCCGTGTAAACTTGTGTCAGATTGATTTGGTTTAATCCTGTATTTTCTTAACTTAAAAAAATATTGAAGGTGATTTAAACATTAGTTTACTGACCTCGGTAATACAAGCTTGAGACAGATTATGCATGAAATCTTGTCATCAGAGGTGATAAATATTAGATTTTTAAAAATTGTAAACATAATCACCAAAAGTATATTAGTCACAGTCTGGTGTGCACAGACCCATGGCTATACGTCACTGAAGTAAGCAATGATAAATGTAAAACCTGTAAAAGCAACAGGAACGTCATTGATCTAGATTACGTCACTGATCTGGATTACATCACTGATCTGGATTACGTAGGTAAGCACGTTTTTGCCAAAGGACAACTAAGTACCAGAGGGGAAGTTACCTTTCATGTGCTAGTATTGGTGTTGCGTTTATTTTTCTTTATGTTCAGACTTGGTTGAGTCAAAAAAATAAATGGCGCTGAGATTCAAGCTCATCCAGCAAATGCCATTTCTCAGTTTTCTACAAGATACTTATGTGTATGTGTGTTAGTGTGTGTGTGTGTGTGTGTGTGTGTGTGTGTGTGTGTGAGTGTGTGTGTATGTGTGTATGTGTGTGTGTGTGTGTGTGTGTGTGTGTGTGTGTGTGTGTGTTCGCGCGCGCGCAGTAAGTTTGATTAAAATCAAAGACCAATTTCCCTTTAACTGATTTTCTCCACTATTTCACAAGAATGTGTATACTTTAGCGAGCCATATTGAATGCAAGGGCGATAAGTGTTATAATCATCGGTATGTATCTGTTGAAACGCAGAGCTCAGTCTGACCATCTTTCAAGACGCAATTAGTTGCGGCCCCTGGAATCCGCTAAGCACTGAGTACACAATCCGATCTGTTGAACCTAGGGAGAGGGACAAGGGTAAAAGGCTACCTTTGGATTCATAGCAATTCAGGTGACTGTCTTGTGTTGTAATCAGACAGAAAGTGTCACGTGTCTGTGGTCAGGGACGACAATGAGTTGAGCCCTCTTCAAAGTCATCCTTGGACCCCGTGGGTGGCCGAAACTCAACAATTTGCCACAGTAACTAAAGGGAGGTAATTATAAGGAAAGGCTATAAAATTGAATGGAATCTGATGAAAGGTATATGTGTATAAAGACAGATTGGAATGTCTGTACACGAGTATGTGTGTGATTGTGTGCGTGTGTGTGTGTGTGTAAAGAAAGATTATTTCCCAATGCTTAAACATTAATCATAAATAGAAGTTCACGATAAAACCACCTAAGAAAAGTATCAAATAAAAACATTTTTTTCGAACGCAGTTTCCTCTTTACTCATTTTTTTCCTCTTCTAACTCTTCAATTTACATTCCGTAATTAGTTTGTATATGACAATCATTTACAACAACAAACCAGCAATATTCACTACACAACATTTAGTCTGTTAGCTTATTAGTTCATTGGTGTCTGGTTGGTGATAATTTTTTTGTTATAATATTTATTTTCTTATGTCTATGTTTTGTGTTTACTATTTCAAATAATATCATGTATTTGTGCTATGTACTCTATACTTCATCTGAGCTTCACTGATAAAGACGAAGAAGGGAGACAATTAAGTGGAGCCACAATCTAAACTCACGGTTTAGCTTCATCGCAGTAAACATAATTAGATTAAAGTAAAACGCTATAATTGTCAAATATAAAATCTTTTAATTATTAAATTTTGATTTCGTTTTGCTTTTGTTTATGTTGTTTGACAGAAGGATCGTTGTAGTTTGCTTTCTTGATTTCTTTGATTATTTTGTACTTTATGCTACTTTGCAAAAGAAAGCCAAACTTGGTTAGAAAAAGATAGTGTTATGAAATATATTTAATTTAATTCTTATGTTTCAATTAGTGTATAGACTAAATGTTTCACTTTGTTTATTTATACTTTGTTTATTTAGGTTGCTTTATTTTAGATGATAAAAATTGACTTTCTTCATAATTTTTTATTTCATGAATCATTTTTATGCTAAAACAAACAAAATTTTCCAATAAATAATTTTCCTACATTTCCCACTCCACCATACCACCGCCACCACCACCACCACCGAATATCAACATCAGATTACCTCTGAATTGTTTCCCCTGTGCGCACGATAAATCATTAAACGTGTAGAGAGAACGTGCGTGCAGTTGTTGTGCAGCACAGATGCGGTCAGGCTACGGCCAGCGGAGACAGGGTCACTCCTGTGTCCTGGGAACCAGGTCTGCTTCTTGTGTCCCTTCGTGACCTGTCGGTCGCGTCATGTGTCCGTCATCAGCAGCAGGATGGACTCGGGGCCATGGTGCAGTAAAAAAAAAAAAAAAAAAAAAAATCCTGCCTGCATGTTAGAAAATAGGTAGACACGAATTGAAAAGGATATAAGAGGACACCACACGCAAATACATTCACTTACACACTTACACACATATACAAATAGACATTCATTCATATTGATTATTCATGCATTAGAAGAATGCTACAAATATACATGGAAATACATCCTTACATATATTAATCACAGACTATTCACATGCATACATATATGCAGAACAAACACTGAGGTATACAAAAGGTACATTAATTTAAGGCTCAATTACACGGGCACAGTCATGCAGACTTACAGCTATTCATGCTCACTCTTACACACACTATAGAAACACAGGCTCAGAAAGACATATTTTCATACTGGCATACACATATGTATATTATAAATACACACTTACATGCTCACTTCCACGGATGCACAACACAGACACACACAGGTTTCATTACAATAGTTGTACACACAAGAAGATTCTAATATACTTACCATCCGACACAAGACACACGCACAAGCTCACATCAATATACACACGCACTAACATGTTCATGCTTTTTTCTTGCATACATACACAAACACCCACACAAACACATAGACATACAGACAGGCAAGCTCACAACAATATACAACACACTAACTTGCATATGCATTTTTCTTGCACACACACACACACACACACACACACACACACACACACACACACACACACACATACTCACAAGCTCACAACACTATACAACACACTAACTTGCATATGCTTTTTTCTTGTATACACAAACACACACACACACACAAGCACACATCAATATACAACATACTAACTTGTATATGCTTTTTTCTTGCACACACACAAACACACACACACACACAAGCTCACAACAATATACAACACAATAACTTGTATATGCTTTATTCTTGCTCACACACATACACATACACACAAACTCACAACAATATACAACATACTAACTTGTATATGCTTTTTACTTGCACACACACACACACACACACACACACACACACACATACACACAAGCTCACAACAATATGCACATACTAACAAGTTAATGTTTTTTCTTGCATACATACACAAACACACAAACACAAGCATACACAAACACACACATGCACAAGCACATACGCACAAACATGCACACATACACAAACAAACATATATACACATACACAAACGCACATACATAAACACAAATACACACGAATGAAAGGAACAAATATGGAGAGATGCAGTGAAGAGGTAAGATGGATTGCAACGCTACTTAAAACAGCTTGTAAAGCGAGGGGTTTTGAGATATTAGAAGACAAAAGCGTAGTAATGTAGTAGTTCTTTTTCAAAACTGTTTTTTTACACGACTGTCTCAAAACACTGACATAAAATTAATTCACCATTACACACACATATGTATACAGCGACTATTGTTTCATTGTATTATCATTGACAAGTGCTGTTATTGAAAATGTGTAATCAGCAACAGAAAAAGAGAGAAAATGAATTCAATGAGAGGAAGAAGAAAGGCAAAAGGAGGCAGACTGTGAGAGAAGGTAGATAGATAGATAAGATAGATAGATAGACAAACAGACAGACAAACAGGGAGATAAAGGAAATGAGAATAGAGATATATATCCAGACAGACAGACTTCTGACGACAATACAAAAAAGTGCCTAACCAACTTAAGTAAAATAGAAAAATCGAACTCGATAAGGCTAAATCAAATTTAAAAGAAAGAAACTTTTAAAATAGAGCATAAAAAATATAACTAAAAAAAAAGCAATGCCTGTATTTTGTAGATTTTATTAATAGCTTTAAAGATTAGTTAATCTTAAATTACCCATTATAACAATCAATAAATAAATGAAGACTTAGCTACTATTATTCGTTTCCCTAGGCAATATAAGCGCCTCCAAGCGGCAACACGTTTATTGAAAAATTAATGATGTGTATGTGTTGACACACCAATAAAACTCTTCCTGTTTCTTTTAAAACACAACAGCACTAGACGAGTCATTGATGCGTTTATTTTTCAACGCGTCACTAGCTATTGTCACGCGATTGTTGTTCTAGTTCATTCGCTTGTCGTGCTAAATGAACGTGTGTTTATATGATCACTTTGGAGAAAATGTGGAGTTTGCATTAAGCAAGAGAATTTATTTTTCGCTGATTTTCTGGATGTTCAAATGTAAACAAGACAGAATCTAAATTGTGTTTGCGCGAGCGAGTGCGCGTGCGTGAGAGAGAGGTGTTTGTGCGTATGTGTGTTGTATCGGTTTACATGCATATGATTTGTGTGTACGCACAGATGTGCTGCATATGATATCAGTCACTTAAACAAAGAGTTACATTTTAGCAGCCAAGAGTTATTCCCCTTTAGACTGAGTGACTCGCTTCTCTTTCAACATTTAACGACCCTCCGGTCGACAGCAGCACTTGTTTTGCACACTACTGGAGGGCGGAGGGGGAGTTTGGAGAAGTACCGACTAAGAATTGGTAACAGATTATCTGGGCAAATTGCTGCTACTCAGAAAAAAACACCCCCCAAACCGCTTTCCCAAGGAGAGCTTTACAGTTATAAAACTGTAAAAATGTTCCCACTTCATCATCCGTCACTTGAGTCCACACTTCACTAAGTGACCACGACTGGCTTTTTCTTTTTCTCTGGTCCCACCTACGGCCCGCAGGTGATTGATTATTCCGCGTCGGATTCGTCCGCTTCCGCTGATTTCGCGCTCAAAAATCCGTTGGCTGCAAGTAAAAAGAAGGCCGTCACTTATTTTATGATCTCATGCTTCTTGTTTATTGTTTCTTTTTTCTTTTCTTCACAGGTGGGATTATGGTTGAAAGGATTCAAGTAACAGATTTTCTTCAGGTAGACTTGAAATGGTTCTCTCTAGAGTGTCGGTCAATGTGCAAAAATTATTGTGTTATCAGTAGTACTTTTCCATACTCAAGTGTATTGCATTGTTTCCTTGATTTTACGTCACTTTGAGTAATTTATTAAATATATCCTTTAAAACTTCCAAACTCATTCAATATACCTTTCTTTCTTTTTCTGAAAAAATATTTTTTTAAATGATCACGTTAGGAGCTCATTATGTTATTTTTAAAATTACCACGTTATGAGCTCATTATGCTACTTTTTAAAATTACCACATTAGGAGCTCATTATGTTATTTTTAAAATCACTACGTTAGGAGCTCATTATGTTATTTTTAAAATTTCCACGTTAGGAGCTCATTATGCTATTTTAAAAATCACTACGTTAGGATCTCATTATGTTATTTTTAAATTACCACGTTAGGAGCTCATTATGTTACTTTTAAATTACTACGTTAGGAGCTCATTTATTAAAACGATGAATAAAACTTTGGCGATGGCCCATCTTATCAGACCATAACAAAGGGCAGATAAGCCGCAGAGCCTCTGACTTCTCCACTCCCTTATGGGTCAAGCGGAGCATGAGAAAGTCAGCCTTGGACAGACAACTCTGGTTATAAAAGAGGAAGACAGTGATCACTATAGGACACCTCAAGGAAATGGCGTTTTTTTCTTTTCTTTTCTTTTCTCTATCTCACACCTTAACAACGAGATTGTGTGCTGGGCTGCAGTGAGCTCCCTTCTCAGTTCAAAATGCAATTTATTAGTCTTCTGCTGACTAGGTCATTACGGAATCACACGATGCTTTCGCGAAGGTTAGACTTTTAAAAAAAAATCTCACTGATGATCGCTTGTATTATTTGGCAAACGTTCCCAAACATTGTTTTTACGTGATGTACTACGACAATAATTTATTCATTTCTTTCTTTCTTCATTGTCCAAATGGAAATAAAATAGAGGTGTGACATAAAATAACGAAGCAATAAAAGATCGCCCCGTACAAACTTTCGACCAAAAGAAATATGTTTTGTTATTTTGGTATTAAACAAAGATATTCCTGCATGTGCACAGTCAAACATATAAAATACAAAGAAAGAAAGGAAGGAAGAAAGAAAGAAAGAAAGAAAGAAAGAAAGAAAGAAAGAAAGAAAGAAAGAAAGAAAGAAAGAAGAAAGAAAGAAATGCTGTATGGCATAGTAAATTTACCTATCCCTAGTTTTAGACTTAATTTTTATAAATTATTAAATTGTCGAATTGATCCGACCAAAGGCACTCCTTGTGGTGGTATTTTAGTGTCAGAGTTAGAGTAAACAACTCGAGTTGAAGAATATACTAGAAATTGCTGATGCAATCCAAACCATTTCCAACTGAATAAGTAGATTTTGTTTATTATCCCATGGTTAAGATTTATGGGAACGAGATAAGCCAATGGGTTGAGATCAAAAGTTTACCTGCTGTAGATAATTCTATTGTCTAATCACTTTGAATTTGGAGTGGCAAGAAGTCCGGACATGAAAGATGGCTGTTAGCTTATAGGTGAATTAACTGACTGATTGAGAGAGAATGGACTTAGAAATATTTCATGCATTTTGCTATTAATAAGTTATGATTTACGAAGAGATTTATTATCTAAATAGACTATTGTTTCTACACATTTTTGAATTAAGATGCTCATATAGTATGCTAAATACTTTACATTGTTTCTAGTGAATGCACTCATAAAATTGTTATGCTCATTTATTATGCTGAGTGTGTGTATTGCGCTAATAAATACTGTAGCAGGAAACTGTAAGTTGAGATTTGAATGTAAGAGAGAATGGTGATAAAGATGAATAAAATGGAAACTTAGCATTTGTTCCCTGATTACATTTTACATGGAATAAGTGACCTTTCATTGTTTTACCGGAATCTCCCGGTTTACTGATTGATTATAAACTGCTACGACCATGGTAGACATGAGAAATATCTAATGCATTGGGTAAGTGTAAGGAGTACACTACACTCCATTGATGTATAGTGGCAAAGTATGCTGAGTACATCAAGCAATTTCTGGTACAAGGAAGTTACTGGAAATTGCTACAGTTGTTCTGCTTGAGGGAGCTAATATGGAGGAGCACCATACAGCCTCGAGAGAATAGTAGCTAGTCAGTGTTCTACTACATGGGAAGGGAAATTTGTGGAATTGACAGTAATAACAAAACAATAAAGTTGTCACTTTGTTACAAAAGGCACACGAAAAACTATTGTGGCTACTAGACAATGTTATGTAGAAACTATTACACTGCATCACAAAAAAAAATGTTTTGAAAGTTCTCTAAGATTTTTCAACTGATTTAGAACAATTTTGCACTGCTAAATTTGAAAATGACATCCGTTTTTTTTAATCAGGTCAAGTTTTTTTTATATCTAATTCGATTTTTAAAAAATCTGATCTTATAGCTAAATCGATTACATTTTTGTAACATTATTAAGCAATTATTGTTAATATTTCTCTTCCAAAATAGGTTTTTAAATTACAAAAACTTACTTTAAATGTAAAAAAAATGTTTTCTAACATAATTCATTTATTAAATGTTACAAAAGTTACTTAGTGTACATTGAATAGTAGACATTGATAATGGTAAGTACATATAAATTCAATATTAGGTCATCATTGTTCAAAATTCAGGGCATGAACTTCTAGAATGCTCAGCAGTAGGAATGTCTCTCTCAAATTTCCCTTCTCATGTAGTAGTCAAAAAATAATCTGCCATCATAACTGCATCCCTGCGTCCAGGATACCTGGATTCCATCTCTTTCATATCCTGATGCAATCTATCCCCTTGCTCGTCGCTCTTTGATCCCAGATTTTCAGGAAACCGATCAATATGTGAGAATAAGTAATTCATTTTGATGCTCATGTTGCATCCAAGGTTTCTGAAAGCAGTCAGCATATTGGCAACAAGCGCTGCATAGTTCCTAGTCTTATTGTTGCCAAGAAAGATTTTCAAGACCAGAACAAAAGCCTTTCATGCTTCCAGTTCCACTTCATTCATTGAGTTTTCAAACTCTGGATCTCTGATTAGCTTACGGTGTTGTGGACCATCAAAATGCCTGCTTTCAACTTCTCAACTTCTCAATGGTCAACCCTGGAAAAGCATGGCACAAGTAAGCAAAACAGCCACCATCCTTGTCGACAGCTTTGGTGAACTGTTTGATTAAGCCTAGTGTAATGTGCAACAGTGGGAAAAGTATCTTGTCTCTGTCCACCAGAAGGTTATTTATGAGGTTCGTTGCTTTGCAAGGTACCATTTCCTCCCGTACAGGCCAGTCCTGCTGCTTCGTGTAATGCTGTGCTTTGTCCTTACTATCCCACATGAACAGAAAGTACGGGTACTTGGTGAATCCAGACTCTTGTCCCAACAAAAAGTTTATCATCTTCAGGTCAACACAAAGTAACTATTCAGGCTGATCATAACGATTTTTCTCCAGCACGTACTTCACCGCTTCATACTTCTCCTTCAGTGTAGTTGAGTGAGCTAGAGGTACAGAGGCAAACTGGTTACCATTGTGTATCAGAACAAATTTCAGTGATCGCTTGCTGCTGTCAATTAACAATCTCCAATCTTCAGGTTTATACTGTGGCACTCCAAGCTTGTGCAGAAGCTGTGCAATATCTATACAGTACACCAGGTCCTTCTCTGTAGAGAAAACTGAGATACTCTTGATGTCTGTTGCAGTAGAAGGGGATGCGAACACTGTCAGAAAGGACGGTTTTTCCCTCAATCTGGATGCCAACAGTTCAGCAGATGACTTTGACAAGCTGAGATCATGAATAAGATCATTTAGCTCCTTTTGCGAGAAAGGATTTGGAACATCATCATCAAGAACCACTAATTCTTCTTCTTCATATTCTTCAGCACTAGAGAAATTTTCTTCAGTAATGTCAGTAAGTTCTCCAAGGACAAGCACTGGAATTTCATCACAATGAGCTACTGGACGACGTACTGATTCAAGATGAGGATACTTAAGGCTACTCCGGTTTTTCTGTTAATGTCAGTCACATCGATAGCGCAGAAGTAGAAGTCAGTGACATGGTTTGTCAGTTCCCTCCAAACCATCGGAATTCCAAACTTCAGACAACTCTTCTTACCCTTGGTCCAACGACAAAGATTCTTGGTGCATGTCTTGCATACCATGTGTGGCGCCCAAACTTTATCCTGATCACCAAGTTTTATACCAAAATAAGCATGGTATGCACGCTTTATAAAACCTGTTGCTGTACTCCTGTTAGGAACAATGGTGTATTTGCCGCAGATATAGCAAAATACTTCTGGTTTATTTTTGCAATGTCTTCGGCTGATTCCATTTCATTACCTAAAGAAGACAAATATCATTTATACCAATTATTAAAAAAATAGCTTATGTATCCTCTTCATAATTATGTAAAACAAATTATAATTTGTTTATTTAAAGGAAAAAATAAGAATTTTACATCATATAAATAGAAAATACCCTTATATGTAAAACAAAACAAAAAATATAATGTCACAATAGATCATAACTTTGATGAAAAAAATAGCTCAAAAATTTTAACCTAATTGAACTAAACTGATGTCACTTTTGGATCCAGCACAATAAAACTGTCATAAATCCGTCAAAAAAATCTTAGACAGCAAATTCGTTGTTGCCCAGTGTTATCACTGATTTCTAATAACCTCATTTCTGTTTTCTGATAAGAACTATCCTGTGATTTACATTGACACTGATCTTTTGAAGTGTGTTTTAGGTTATAAACCTGTATAGGTATTAAAATCAATTGAACATGGTTTCGTTGAGATATTGATGTCAATTAATCTTTCATTATATTTGTTATATGTATATTTGATTATTGATTTAAAAAATTTATTGTTACATTTATTGACCTTCTGACACATATTGATAACATTATGTTGTGGAAGAAAGTGGGTGGATGGGGGCTCACTAAATATAGATTAAAAGACGGATTTTTCTTCTACTTTAATAAGACGTTTTCCACCAAAGGAAATATTGTGTGACACAAATTGTTTGTCTTTAATGTTGTGGAAGAGAGAAAACGTTTAGAGAGCCTAAATATTTGCCAAGTGAGAGAGACGAACGGTTTCTTTTGGAGAACTATTAAATAACATAAATTAATATTCTTATCACTTGTAATTAGCTATGGACGATTAATTAATTATTAATAATAATAGCCATTATCTAGGTGGCGTTGACGTCACAGGCTAAAAGAAAGAAAGAAAGAAAAAAGAAAGAAAGAAAGAAAGAAAGAAAGAAAGAAAGAAAGACAGACAGAAAGAAAGACAGAAAGAAAGAAAGAAAGAAAGAAAGAAAGAAAGAAAGAAAGAAAGAAAGAAAGGAATGAAATTAAATTAATATAATGGTAGCGTCTATTTTTACTCTATGAAGAAACATATAATTTAATAGGCAAACGGTAAGATATATAGTATGTAAGGATATATAAAGTGAGGTGGAAACGGGAATAACCAATTGGGAATAAAAATAAATAAATTATTTGCAACAAACTGTATATGATTACTTTAAAGCACACGTCTTCTATAAAAGGCCAGATACTTTCCTCAATTTTTTATGGCACAAAAGATTTCTCCATTCTAAAATTCAACTAAAACCATTATCGCAAAAATTATCTGATGTTTTATTAACAGCCGTGCCAATCGAACAAGGATTATTCATAACAACTAGCTTAATTATACCGCAACAGTTCAAACCAGTTGCAAAATGCGTCATGCCAGAACTCGCGAATGCCTATCAGACCCTGGGATAACTCTGCGAAACAAAACTCAGACGCTGGACAGATTCATATTTCTGGTAACCAGGATACCATTTGTGCTTTTTTCTCTCTGTTGCAGCCTGGCACTACGTTCCAATTGTCTATAATGTGAGCGGCACTCACACTACAGCTCAAGAACGGAACAGATTCAAAGCAAAACACTGCAGACAAATAAAAACTGTACTCGTAAAATGAAATCTACGAGTGGGTTTTCAGCATATAGAGCCGAAACGAACAAATGTCCAGTAGTTTGCTCAGAATGTAAAGCATTCTACTAAAATAATTATCTTAAATACAATATCACCTGATCTAAACAGAGGCTATAGAGTATAGAGCATACGATAATGTATAAAGCAAAATGGCGAGTGTAAGGTTTACTAAAAATTTGAATTATAATTTGTTTCTCTCTCTCTCTCTCTCTCTCTCTCTCTCTCTCTCTCTCTCTCTCTCTCTCTCTCTCTCTTCAATTGCCTATGTCAGGGCTTCAACAACTGACAAATAAACACGCCTGCACGTGCTTTGACCGTGGCAAAAGTACACAAGAAAATACTGCAATCATTAATACGGTGTTTATTTTTGTGGTTATTTTTTTCATAAATGCTCTTTTTGTTACATTTTCAAGAATAAATATTACCTTTCCACTAATGCGTTTTACTGGAAAGCTTTACTGGAAGGTAATTCAATCTCTTGTTGTTATGAGGATTACCGACAAACTACGCGCCTGTGCCTGATTAAGGCTTGACTGAATCATCTTCATCTCATGGTTAATCCGCTTTCACGAGCAGCAGCGCCCAGTTTTCAGACTGAAACATGCTTAGTGCTTACGCGTGTAGAGCGCTCTGCTCACCGAAGCACATCGTCACGCAACGCTGACCCTCTGTTTGCCAGCGCGAAGTAAATCGCTTCCTTCTTGTCTCGGGCTAGAATCGTGCAGACCTGGAGTCTGAACTGCAATGGCGTACCGCGATCGCGCTGACAATGTTGGATTCGAGTTTTCTTCACGTCTAAACCGAGCTAATTTGGTATGATTTATGGTCACACACACACGTCCGGATGCTTGTGAATCAGTCCGACAGGACTGCTGCAATGATTTTAATCCAAGTGCTGATTGCGATTCTGCACTCGACTTTCATGACATTGTCTATGAAATGTTTTTGTTCAATCTGAGAAAAGGCGTGAACATAATGAAGCAAGTATGTCCACGGATTTTCGATGTTTACTCGTGCGGTTAACGTAAAAAAAAAAAGTGAATATAATCTAGCAAGTATGTGGACGGACTGTCGTATGCAAGTCGTACAAGTGTCGTGCAGAAGCTTGAAAATGTTTACGTTGCTTATTGCCCTCCATTTTTTTTCTAAACATGGATTGGTTGGTTGGTTGGTTGGTTGGTTGGTTGAATGGTTGGTGTATGTTAGATTTTAAAGAAAAGGATGTAAGTCCTTCTTCTAATATGCCTATATAATAACATAAAGAAACAGATTTTTTTGTATTAAACTGCACAAATTATTCAACGTTGAGTTTCAGTGTGAACAATACAGAATAGTGAGTGCCAAATAAAATATGAAAAAGAAGATAAATTTTGCAATAAAAAAGTATTACAGTGAGAATGTAAGAAAAGGCAACGGACAAGGAGGAATATGCATAAAGAAGGAAGAATTAAATTAGATAGGAGAAAGGTACAAACAAGATTAAAATTATTTACAGAACCATGTACAACAACAACAATAATAATATAACAGTAGTTGTAGTTTATATGTGAATTTCTAGTCTTAATATAATCACCAGGCTTAACATTTCCGGGTTGATGACCAAAGTGTTTCATTCTGGCACCACAGAACAGAATGCTTCTTGAGCAAGAGATCAGCGACTAGATCTTTTAATTACCCAGCATAGAGTTTAACCCGTTCTAACCCGAACTAACATTTATTCTGTACAACACAAGAACGGATAGCGACTAGATCTTTTAATTACCCATGAAGGTTAACCCGAACTAACATTTATTCTATACAACACAAGAACGGATAGCGACAGTGAGGGCTAAGGCTGGGGTAGGTAGCAAACAAACGAATGTAGAAGAAAGAAAAAAAACTTTCTTCAGTTCATTCAATTTGGGTCACTAAAGTTCAGCACCGAGTAGACTTTACACATAACTACAACGTGTCAGACACTATTGGAGCAGTTATTCGCCATTTTAACTGTCTGCTAAGATCACGGTGATAATGTTGGTCGGTGCGAAATGACGTCATAGACTATAAGTGTATTTCGTCTTAGTATTTTCGAGATTACAAATAAAACATATGAAATCCTCACCATAGTCCAAAAGATTCTTGAGTTGTTTTACAATACTTATACTAAGGAGTAGTTTTTGTTTCTTCTCTCCCACCCCCATCCTTAGCTTTCTTATTCGCTAGTGTTTCCTTTGCTTCCGCTTTTCACGGGTTGACAGGTCTGGGCAAGACGTTAAATCTTATTGTAACGTGCACTGTGACGTCACATATTCTAAGAACACCGCGCATTTCTCAAAAACAACACTTAACACTTTGATAAGAAATATCCACAAAGTGTCCTTAGGACTAATACTATTGTTAAAGCTATTTAGGATTTGAATTGAAGATCGTAACATTTCAGGATTTGGAGCGTGATGTTAAAAATGCTACGTCACAGTAGCATGTTACCATGTTATCTCCAAATGTCCTCGTAACCTCGAGAAAAGTAATTTTAACTCCAGCAGGATGATGTGCTGCATAGTGCCTGTTATGACACAGCACTTGAAATACGTCATGAGCTCTTCAAGGTCTACTTTGAAAAGAAAAGTATACTTGTAACAGAGTCAAGATAAAATCGTACCTTGAACTCTTAACCTATTTCTCATTTTTCAAATTCGTTATTTTCTTATTTTTGGACTCAGTTCTTTGTTAGAGCAAGTAACCGTCATGCTCTAGTACACACGCCTATTCATAGGTAGGGAGAGAACTCATTCCAGTTATGCAACATTCGGACAATAGCTGATTTGTAGGTTGAATCAAGCATCATCACGTGATCGATTCGCGCCATAAATTCTTATACCTCTTTATATACGCCGATCGCGCACCGCCGCATTTATTCATGAGGGAACAGCGGACCAATGCAAGCGTCTCAGCCATCTGAATTCAGTGGATCACAAGGGAAAAGCCCGCAGGTTGATCACATTGCTGTATAGAAACAGGTAACACATTGATTTCTTAGAATATTATTTGTTTTTCTATTTTAAGATATCATTGTGAGAATTTATGTATATAATTTATTGCAGAAAATTATATTGTTGCAATCTCCTCCAAACACGTGGCTTGATAGAAGTGTGGCTAAGTCGAGATGTTACATTGTATAAATTAATATGTTAACTTGGGAAAACCATTTAATTTATAAAGTAAAATAACTAATTTGTATTACAGAACATCTGTGCACGTTGTGAAATTCTTGGCAATTTAAATTCATTTTTGCGTATATTTTATTATTGTAAATTGTAAAGTGCACATTCCTGATTTTGAACTGTAAACTTGATTCTTCCATTGTGCACATTCGTGATTTTGAATTGTAAACTTGATTCTTCCATTGTGAAATGTAAATACTTTTGGGAATTCATATGTTCATGTGAATGTTAATTGTAAACGCACATGCGGACCACATTGTATCTTTATTCATAAATATTTAAATATTATTGTAAAGACACAAATAGGTTGAGGAATAAGCTAAACGTGCATTGTAAAGCAATCGCTCATAGGAATTTATTCATTTCCAGAGTGTGTTCTTTTATCCTTCGTACTCCTACGTCGTCGTTCTTTGCTTTGGTACGCCACCATAAACTTCACTACCAGGACTGCCTGAAGGTTGTTTCAAACTGCGTTGGACAACTGGAATTATCCGAATTCTGGCGAGAGAGTGAACTGACGAGATGTTATCACCAAGCTAGCCGTAAGAGTCCAGGAACTAGCCGAATTGTTGGGAGACCACGTGCTACGTAACGATGCCATATTGATAAAGAGCTAATTGTAGAGACCAATGCACTTAAACATATAATTGCATTGCAATCTGAAAAACCTAACTGAACTTTAACACGTTAAACAGTAGCATATCTTAGGAGACTTGATGTCATCTAATTCTTGATTAACCTTTGTTATTGTTTAAATTTATTAAATTTCTTTATTCTTTGTTGAAACAATTATTCGTGGTTAATTTCTTATGCAATAGACCAAAAGGATTGGGTGGGGGCGAATGAGTCGGAAGGAGGATTGAATGCATAATTAATTATAATTGTTTTAACGTTCCCAATCCGTGCTTTGTACGCAAGTTTGCCCATCTGTAAATTTGTCTGACTTAGACTACAAGTAGGAAATTTTATTGAGACTGAAGGATAAACTTGAGCAACCAGTCTGTTCAAAATAAGAGAGTGAATTTATTTAATTTAAATTCTAAAATTTATGAAGCAGGGTCTTTAAACAAAATTTGGGCACGTGACAATACTTAACAAAGAAAACAATGCTTTCTTTAGTCAACGACATGGAACACAATTTTTAATTGCTAATCAATGTTTTTATTCATTGGATTCTGCTGGTTGTGTATGTAGCATGTGTAATCAGCGTCAGTATGTAGTTTTGTGTGTGTATGCAGTGGGTATATGCAGCATGTGTATATGCAATGTGTGTTTGCAGTATATATATCCAGTGTGTGTGTGTGTGTAATATATATATGTGCAGTGTATGTGTGTATATATGCAGTATGTTTATGCAATGAGCGTATGCAGTGTGTGTGTGTGTGTGTGTGTGTGTGTGTGTGTGTGTATGCAATGTGTGTATGCAGTGTACATATAATGTAAAGTCAACTTGATGCGAGAGTAACACTTTAAAGTGGAGTGTGTGGGTGTTTTTGTTTTTCATTCGAGAAAAAAATAATGTTGATACCAATTAATAATTTCATTCTCTGATAGTTATTTTTAAGTGTGGAAGCAATGTTGTTTTCTTGTTTTAAAATGTGATACTGAGGTAAATAAGATGAATTTCATTACCGAGACAGTTCCGTTATGCAAGGTGTTCCAAATTTCCACGCTTAGGCTGGTGCATTATACACCGTGCTATGATTCATGACGAATGCCTATACTTAAGTTAGTATGCTATATAACAAGCTTTGATGAATTTTAATTTTAATATTTAGATAGGCGTGTTCAAACGATAAAGTGTATTTTGAAGAGTAGAAACGAGCAGACATTTAGTACAGAAATAAAAACATGCGTTTTGTTAGTTTGTTTCTTACTTCAAATTGCAGACTTGTCACCTGAAATTTTATATAAAAAATATAATAAAGTACACTGCTTATTTACAGATGGTGGAGTAAGATGTATAATTGTTTGACGAATTCAAAGGAATCAGAACTGGGTAGAAGTATGAAGTAAACGGGGTGTGTTTGTATGTGTGCGCGCGCGCATGTGTGCTCGTACATGCTTGGGAATATTGAGAGAGATTGAAGGAGATAGAAAGAGAGAAGTTGGTGTTAAATGTGTGAAGAAAGAAGTGCAGAATTTTGTGTGTGTTCGTACATGTTTGTGAATATTGAGAGAGAAGAGAGAGAGAGAGAGAGAGAGAGAGAGAGAGAGAGAGAGAGAGAGAGAGAGAGAGACAAAGATAGACAGAAAGAAGTTGGTGTTAAATGTGTGAAGAATGAAGTGCAGAATTTTGTGTGTTCGTACATGTTTGTGAATATTGAGAGAGAGAGAGAACGAGAGAGAAAATGTTGGTGTGAAATGTGTGAAGAAGGGAGTGTGTGTATGTGAATGAGTGCGTGCTTTAGTGTACGAGGTTTCTTCGGTGAAAGATGAAAATAATTGCTTATAAAGCTCTTTGTTTGATTTTATATATGTGTGGATGTACACACACATAGATAGATAGATTAAATAGATTACATTAGAATAGATAGATAGATAGGTGTTAGATAGATAGATAGATAGATAGACAGATAGAGCCTCTCATACTGTATCAGTGTGTATGTAGTATAATTTCGTGCATTTTTGTATGAATGTACATAACAGAAAAACTTATTTCCTTTAATAAAAAAAATATTAATAAAAATATTAAAAACCAATAAAATAGCTTGACCGAGTTTTGAAATCTGACTGATTGAAATTATGAGTGTGCTTCCGGCCGGGGTCGATTTCGCGCTACCTATGGATTTCGTACTTGATTGAGAACATTGAACCTCTGCGCCACCGTGGGAACCGTTTTTGTCTTCGATGTCAGCTTTGGTACATCCTCCCTGTCATCTCGCTATTGGAAGATGAGCTCGTCTCTTGCCATCTCCATCGATTTTCCGGCACATTAGGCGGGACACGAACAACTTAACTATGATCCGATCGACTGCTACAGTGTTGGAAATCTATGGGCTGTCTTCAGGATGCACGCTCATAACTGGGTGTGGCCTTGGACTGGCGGTGACCGTGGTTTTCCGTTCCACTGTTTGTAAACAACTCACGTTCGTGTTGTTATGGGTGTTAACAGTGGTCCGAGGTGTAGTTTGAATTTTTAGGTTGTTCATTTTTTTGTTCCTCTGTTTATGAAATGTGTGCGTTGGTGTGGTTTGGGTCTTGGTACAGACTTTGGTTTAATTTCTGTTCCACTGTTTATAAAGCACATACGTTGGTGTGGTTTGGGTTTTCATAAAGATGGTATTTTAATTTCTGTTCACTAGTCATGAGATGCACAGGTTGAGCCGGTTTGAGCCTTGTGGTAAAGTACATTTTTTCTTTTCTTTTTTTAAAATTAATAATCCTTTGATTTTAATATTATATTTTAAAATTAGTTCTTATTTGTGAATCCTCACTGTCTGTACACTCACTCTCGTTTTTCTCTCTTTAATCTTAAAATCTCTTTTTTGACTGTATTTTACAGTCGCTGTTTTTCTCTTCTTGCCATTCTGTTTCCTGCTGTTTCTTTTTCTTTAGGTGTTTGCTTTCCCTATTTCTGTTCGCTATGTTTAGAATTCCTACAAGTGACTGCGATTACCATTCATGTAACTGACTGTTTATTCTATTCTGTTAACTGTTTTACCTCACTCGTGTAGTTTAGTACTGTATGTATGCAGTAGATTGCCTTTTACACTCTTATAGCTTGTTAAAACATATAGCTGTCTATTTAATTTTCTTGTCCTACAGTTGGCTACTTTTTCATTATGTTCCCACCTTAAATATCAAGTGTTCACTGTCTTTGCTTAATCCGGTTTGTATCCATTATTTTCCTTTTTCGTTCCATTTTATCAGTCGGTTTTGATCTCAGCTGAAATACGTTTATTTCGTGACTGGTCGTGTGGTAACGTTTACACCATAAAATATAAAATCTCTTTCTTAGTAAATTCGGACATAGTAATATGTGTACCTTTACGTTATTTTTAAAACAGCCTTTCTCTCTCTTTAGCTGGTTACATATATGAATTATTCTTTCCTGAATTCCATTCTTTATTTCTCGCAGATGAGTCGATGAGAACACACCTTGTCTGCTCTCACAGAAGGTATTGAGCAGTGCTCATTTCTTCAGCCTGAGAACGACTTTGCTGATTGTAGACTGACAAGATGAATGAGATTATCTCCCATTATCAGAGACGGGTTCTGTCGGGATGGGTCCGCGCTAAGCCGAAAGCACAACAAGCAGTCAAAGAAGATAAACGCCCTTGAAAGAGCCTGTCTGCTAAAAGTCCTGTCCTCTACTGATGAGTTGATAAATGGAGAGCCAAAGAGAGATCTTTTTATCCACGAGGCCTCTTAGTACATTTTCTTCATTATGCATCATTTCGTTGTTTACTTTTTTACCCCCAAAATTGGGTTCGAATACAAAAGATGTTGCTTCCTGTCATGGGATCATCTAGATATAATTTAAAAATTGCTAAGAGGTGGGACACAGAAATAATGGCTGCTTTATGCTCTGATGCCAATGCGGATATGCATGCACTGGTATCAGTACGGAAGTAATTATTACTTTAGGATCTAGTGTCATTTTAACGCATAACTGATAGCTTGTCAATGGATTTAATATGTAATGCTTTATTGCCTTGATTTGAAAGGCAGATATGGTATTTTGTTTCCTTGATTTCAAGGACAAATTTTATGTCAGAGATAGGTATGGAACATTATGATTTCGATGTTAGAAATATGTCTACTACCTTATGGCCTTGATATCCAGGACAAATTTGATGTCAAAGGCAGGACTGGTATATCATAATATATATGTTAGAAATATGTCTACTACCTTATGGCCTTGATATCCAAGACAAATTTGATGTCAAAGGCAGGACTGGTATATCATAATATATATGCTAGAGATATGTCTACTAACTTATGACTACCTCATGAATTGATATCAAGGACACATTTGATGCCAGAGAAAGGTCTGGTACATTATGGTTTCGATGCAAGAAACATGTCTACTACCCTATGACCTTAATGCAAATGTGACAGGTGATTTAAAAGTGCAAAGGACTCTTTTAAGGATAAGTAAATTATATTAACTTATGCTGATATAATTCTATCTGGATGTCAGGTTCTGGCTGGAACAAAATACACCAAACGACACAATAAAGTGGCAAAACACATACATAGAAATATGTGTGAGAACTATAGCAGAAAGAGCATAAATGCACCAACCAGAAGCAGTCACCGAAACAGAAGAAGTCAAAATACTGTAAGAACAGATCGAGTGATTTCTGCATGAAACCCAGACATTGTAGTTCTCAATAAGTCTAACAGAACAGTAACAATCATTGATGTCGCTGTTCCAAGTGATAGAAACATAAAAACAAAAGAGAGAAAAAATAGAAAAATACCAAGACCTCATATTAGAAATTTAGAGACTGTGGAATGTAAAAACAGAAGTGATACCTATAGTGATAGGAGCCTTGAGGAACATAACATCTGAATTGGAAGGCTACCTGAATAAACTCCCTGGAAACCACAGATTCACTCCACTACTCAAAGCAGCTTTCTTCGAAAGTGCCCACATCCTCCATAAAACCTTGGATCTCCCAGAATCATAGTAAGATTCTGAGACATTGGCTCACAATCAACAGTCATCGTGGAAAGAGGCTAAATAATAATAATAATAATATGATAACATAATATAATAACATAATATAATCAAATGAAGCTCTAGTGAGCAACTAATCATAGAACACATTATAAAAAATTGCAGAATAATAGTAATAGGAAAATCAATGACAGAATATTTCATAGAAAATCCATAGAAACAACAGTATCAGATGTAAGAACACCACCACCACCACCACTCCATTCCCGGGCAAGAATGGCATGAGTGCATAGGCATGTTGAATAGAATGGTAGTAAACCACCCTCCACATCAACTATTATTAATAAATTTCCCAAGTTAATACATCCACTGTTGAATATCTGGGTGGTCTCCGAAGCTGCACCCTTCCCTCAACCCTCCACACCATCAATTAAAGGCTACTGGTGGGAAGCTAACTGATTGGATCACTGCTTTATCATGTCCTATGCTTAATAAAGTCTAAGTACTAGCCACCCTAAATTAATGATCGGGAGTATCATTAAAATAAAATAACACAGACAAATTTATAAACAAAATCACCCTTGCACAACAGTAATTGCAGTAATTTCTAATACTTCCCTATACCAGAAATGTTCTCGATGTAGTCAGCTTACTTTGCTACCTTACATCAATAGGAGTGTAGAGTTTTCCTTTAAACTTACACACACTGTGGCAAATGATTCTGTGTCTCCTGGTCATAGCAGTTTACAATCGGTGAAACAGTAGCTTCAAATAACACATAAAAGGATGCTTACTCACTGCAAAATATAATCAGGGGGTTAAACCTAAGTTTCCAGTTTATAACTCCATTCTTTCTTACATTCCAGTCTCAACTTACAATTACCTGCAATGGTGTTTATTAATCCGATACACACACACTGCACAATGAAAACCGTTTATCAAAACAATGTCAAGTATCTAGCACACTACATATGAGCAAAACACTTGTAGAAATAATAATATGTAAAACACAAGTATAACATATCAATAGCAAAATGCACGAAATATTTCTAAGTCTATTTTCTCTCAACCAGTCAGCTAATTCACCATCATGCTAATGGCCACTTTTCATGACCCGACTTCTTCCACTCCAAATTCAAAATGATTAGACAATAGATTTTCTACAGCAGGTAAACTTTTGGATCTCAGCAAATTAGCTGGTCTAGTTTTCGTAAATCATAACCATTGGATAATAAAAACTACTCACTCAGTTGGGATGATTTGCATTACATCAGCAATTTCTAGCATATTCTCAACTCGAGTGTTTACTTCAACTCAGACACTTTCAAAATACTGTCATAAGGAGTGTCCAATATCGGGTTACTCTGTTAACAATTTATATAACAATTACACTTTCAAATAGGGATAGGCCAATTTACTCCACCAGAGTAGTGTACTTTTAAGCAATTGTGCAATTTTAAGATTGGATAAGAATAATGAAGGATATGGTGGGTAACAGCATTTAAACATAAAAAATTACATATGGAAGTCAAGCAGTACAGAAAAGATATAAATAGAAATGATAAATTCATTAAATAGTGCAGTTCCAATGTCAGATGCCATTACTATCCTCTTCAGCAATTATTATTAATAATAATAATTTGTAGTTAATAGGATTCTGTTGGCTAAATTCCTATGATAGACAGTGAGTTCTTTACTAATATATTCACATAAAAAATTGGTATTATCTGCTTGGCTGGCAACAACCATCTATCTATCTATCTATCTATCTATCTATCTATCTATCTATCTATCTATCTATCTATCTATCTATCTATCTATCGATCTATCGATCTCTCTCTCTCTCTAAATGGTTTCTGACAAACACACACAAACACACGGACAAGCATATATGTATGTATATGCACCTAATCTATCTGTGGAGTAAATTTGCCTGTCTCTATTTTAAAACTTAATTCTTATATAATTTGTTAAATGTCAACGTAACATGAACTTTGGGTAAAAAAACAAACAATTTTAATTTTCAATGGCATCTGACCAAACTGCATCACACACACAGACCGTTTGATAACCAAACTGCTACACAGCACTGACCGTTTGGAATATATTCCACCCATAATTAGATTACAATGTCTGACTTATGATAGTAACATTGTTTATGCACGCCTTCAGGTTATATGGGAAAGATCTCTTTCTCTTTATCCCCCTCCTCCCCCCTCCCGTTGAATGTCGTCCTAATGAAAGATACTCTCTAATCGACATGTTGCCCTTTTAGGTTTCTCTTCTTCTCCTACCCTCACCATTAAGATTTATTTTATTTAGGAGTATACCTTATTTCCTTACTATTGTTCTTTTCTTCACTTTGAGTCAAAGCTCGACCAAGCCTCCATCATTGTATTTTTTTAACATGAAACATATTTCCTTTTCACTTCTATAAGGGGAGCAAACCCTGTCAGTGTGGCGCGCGGGCACAGACACAGGAGTGTTGTTGTAATCTTCAAGCCTGCTTATGATGTTGTTTTGTAAGATCAGTCTGCGGCTGCAGAACGATGGCACGGATGCAATTACACGCTCTTTGTGGGTTTGACGTAATGTGCGGCTTAACTGCGAAAAGCAGAGTGCCGATGTTCAACTTGATGTTCATGGCGATAAAAAGAGGGTTGGCGCTGTCGTGTGGCGATTAGTTGCTGTAAAAGATATTTTTGTTAGGGACTCGCACTTGCTGTTGTGTAAGATCGATAAGTTGCACGACGCACACACACACACACACACCACACACACACACATACACACACCACACACACACACACACACACACACACACACACACATTCGCACACTCATATTTATATATATGTATTAGTTAGAAAAGAATTTCTTTACTAGGTGCTCTTAATGGTTTTTTTTTTTTATATATATAGTTCCTTTTTCTCTTCCCCCCCCCCCCCAAATGTATCTTGTAGTTATTGATTTTTTAATTCCTTGTTATTGTTTTATTTCATATTTCCTTGCTTTTGAACGTTAACAACTTTCATAAATCTGTTCATCTTAGGTTAAAATAAATTCACAAAAGATCTAAAACGCTACAAATCTCTTTTAAAAAAAAAAAAGCGCATATATAAGGTGAAGAGGTCAGTCAGAAAAGAATGCACCCTGACAGCTGACAGGGGCAGACAACTCTCATCGACTTACCTGCGGAGGCGGCTTGTTTCTTTAGAACGTGATGATATGGTAAGGCAGGGCGGGAGGTTGAAAGTAATCCTGTCTTCTAGACACGTCACAAACAGCACCACAATCCCCAACAAACAAATCAAAAAGGGACAAAGAGAAAAATTATAACACCCACCCACACAGAGTGTCAAGTCTCACATTAACTCCACTTTTCACATTTTTGTTCTATTTTTGTCAACTCACCTTTGTAGGATTGGGTACTGGATAGTGGGAAGCGCATTTCTTCTACTAGGGCTACGTCCCACATCTGTTGTGGGGGTGAAGAAGTGCACTCCCTACTTACCTTTCTTTGCTGTACCTTCTGGTCCATCTGGTGTGCCGAAAGGCAGGTGATTCTGACTTGTTAAATTCCAGATGAAGAAGACGAACTTGCAAAATGCAAAATGCAAAAAAAAAATGTTAGTGAAAATTAAAATTAAGGTTTAAAATGTGCATACAAGTCGAATATAATTGTATTAAAGTTTCCTGTTGCATTTTGGGTACTTTTCTTCCAATGTACTCATTGCACACTATTATTCTGAATTTCTTATACCATTTCATTCCATATGGTTGGGTAAAAACTATCAGAACAAGCCTTAAAATATTACAGTAATAAATTCCTCTGATTTGGTGCGCGCATACATATTTTTGTAGTGAAAAGAGAATCATTTGGATATTCTTCTTCAAATAGGCGTTGTTTTTTTGATTGGTAGTTAGGCCTACATGTCTAGCTATACTAATTATTTATGGTGGAAGTACACTCACTTTTGTGCGCCGGGGTTAGGGAGGGATTCTTTTTAATGATGAAAAGGCTACAGTGAGGCTGTTCGGATGGTTCTGATGAATTACCTTCACGACAATGAAGCTGTTCTGATGAATGACCGTCACTGTAGTGAGTCTGTTCTGATGAATTACCGTCACTATAGTGAGGCTGTTCTGATGAATTACCGTCACTGTAGTGAGGCTGTTCTCATGAATTACCGTCACTGTAGTGAGGCATTTCTGCTGGTTCTGATGAATTACTATCACTGTAGTGAGGATCTACTGATGAATTACCGTCACTGTAGTGTGGCTGTTCTGGTGAATTACCGTGACTGTAGTGAGGCTGTTTTGATGGTCCTGATGAATTACCGTCACTGTAGTGAGACTGTTCTGATGGTTCTGATGAATTACCGTCACTGTAGTGAGGTTGTCTCTTAATACCTCTAACTATTGTCTCTGAATACCACTAACTATTGTCTCTGAATACCACTAACTATTGACTCTTAATACCACTAACTATTGTCTCTTTATACCACTAACTATTGTCTCCACTAACTATTGTCTCTTAATACCACTAACTATTGTCTCTTAATACCACTAACTATTGTCTCTTAATACCACTGACTATTGTCTCAATACCACTAACTATTGTCTCTTAATACTACTAACTATTGTCTCTTAATACCACTAACTATTCTCTCCACTTACTATTGTCTCTTAATACCACTAACTATTCTCTCCACTAACTATTGTCTCTTAATACCACTAACTTTTGTCTCTTAATACCACTAACTATTGTCTCTTAATACCACTAACATAAACTAATATGGAACTAAATACGTAAACTAATTTCAAACTAATTAAATGTGTATATGGTACATCATATATTGTACTTAATTAGGACAATAGTGATGGTCTCTACAGCGACTAAAGACAAGTTCACTCGTTTCATAAAATTGTAGCAGTTTTATAGCCATTTGGATTCTACAAGCTATTACTGTCAGCTTATGATTATTTTCATTCAAAATAATTAACTTCAAATCTTTAATTGACAATGGACTCTCCATACATTCCTATAATTTTATCTACAAATTATTTCAAAATTCCATTTCATCTAGAATGTTTTAGTGTAGCCTTTGACTCTTTTGCTTGTAACTGTAATTGTATTTTTGTAAGTAAACTAATTTCATATTATTTTACCATTACTAGTACTACAGCTATATTTGTGCTGTATGAATGGATCTGTGAAAGAGTGTATTATATTTAGTGAAGCGACAGAATAATACATCGTTCCTAAATTATTGTTGTATTTACTTATTTCATTATTGCAAATAAATATCGTCAGTCTACGAAATTCATGTTCATGTGTCTTTGTGTAGATGATATCTAAGATAAGAAAAACAGACACGACTAGGGGTGAGGTGTTGGGGTAAGGGGGTATCATGTTTTCTAACCTTGGGATGGTAACACATGCTAATTCTTAAGAAATAGACGGTACCACATTGGAAACAAACATTAGTTGGACACTACACCACCTCTCCTTTAACCATTTCCCCAACCCTGATACAGTAAAGTGTTGTTCTATCTCCCACATGACTAATTACTGTGGCTGGAACATGGAACACTCGTGGGTGCTATGGGGTTGGGGTGTTTGCTTTTAATCAAATCCGCCATCAACATCTCCTGAAAGGTTCTCAGTGATACTGTGGTGGAGTAAATTTGCTTATCCCTATTTTTAAACTTAATTGTTGCATACATTGCTAAATGTCATAGTGTGTTGGAGTAAATTTGCTTATCCTTATTTTTAAACTTAATTGTTGCATAAATTGTTAAATGTCAAAGTGACCCGACCCTGGGTACTCCCTATGATGTTATTGTTTTGTGTCAAACTTGGAAGTAAACAACTCAGGTGGAGAATAGGCTAGAAAATTCCTGATTTAATCCAAACCCATTCTAATTGGATGAGTAGATTTTCTGACTAATAGTCTCCCACGTGTTCATTACAAATTCACCCAATGTCAATGGATCGATAATTACTTGTTGAAGAAAGCCTATATTCAAATCACACTGAATTTGACGAAATTCAAGTCACGTTATAAAGACAGTTATTTGATTATGGTAAGTTAACTGACTGACAAAGAAAAAATGGACTTAGAAATATTTCGTACATTTGTTATTGATCTATAAATTGAATTGGAGAATGTTTATATAATTGAACCATTATTTCTATGATCACTAATTTGATTACGTTGTACATTATATTTGTCAATTTTTATCAATGCTATATTTCGTATGCTGTGTGTGTACAGGCTAACAATATTGTTGCAGGCTTTGTAAGTTGTGAATGTTTGTAAGAGTGAAAGGAGTTTTAGACATGAAATATGCTTTAATTTAGTGCTGCCTTGATTTGACTTTTGCAGAGAAAAGTGCACCTTTTTTCACTTCTGGATACAGTGATTACTGTATTCTACCTGATCACGTTAGTGTGTGCTTCCAGCATTATCACTGAACTTATCAGTAACGTGTTGCTGTAAGTTGATTCCTGTGAATTCCATTCGAAAGCCAATACGGTAACAAATGGTGACTTGAGTTTGGTCTCGAGTATTCACGAAGATTATTTTGAATATTCCTCGTGGTTTGCTGAGTAGCATACACAAAAATGTGGGAACATTCCTCCTGGTGTGCTTGATAGTGCAAGGGAAATTCGGGATGATTCTCCATGGTGTGTTTGGATAGTGCATGAAAGATTCTGGAACAGTTGTCTAATGTGCAGAGAAGTGGTATGTGAGGCCATAGTCTAAATAAGGATTGTTGCAAACCTCGTGATTGTGAACATTTGTTAGTGACAGTGGTCATCTTTGAAAAGGATTATGTACAGTGACTTTAATTATTTCTCAAAAACTTCACTCTCATGTCTAAAGTATGCCTATGATTTTGATTATATATATATATATATATGCTAGGATAAATTGAACGATTGTCTAGCCTTAATCGAACATTATTGTGAAGCAATGTAAATGTCCTTTGATTGTATTCGTTATACATATTTTTGATTGTTGATTTAATAAATTTATTTTAAAAATTTATTGACCTTCTTACACATATTGATAACCATATGATGGAGAGACAGTGGGTGAATAGGGATTCGCTACATACAGATTAAAGTGGATTATCATCTCCTTTGGTAAGAAGATTTCCACCCATAGAAATATTGTGTGACGGTAAATGTTTGTCTTAAGTTATGTACGAGAGAAAACGTTTACAATACCCGCATATCCGTCAAATGAGAGAGATGAGTGGTGTCTTCAGGAAGATTATTAATAACATAAATTAAGATTCTCTTCACTTATAATTAGTTATATAACAACAATGATAATAATAATAATACCAATAATAACCAATAACTCGGATGGCGTTGAGTCACAAATACTATGAGCAATATTTAACTCTGAAGTAAGCTAGATGTATGAAAGAAGATTGAGAATTCGGTAACATTTATCAGTAACGCAAAGAAGGGTAGTCAGTGGATTGCTCGATATTTTTGTGCCTGCATTGCAATTTGACAATTAATGTACTATCTATAATGATTACCTATCAATCCTCAGAATTAAAGAGATGGTTTCTAGTTGTCTCTTTCCCAATTGTCTAATTTCAGTATTTTGCATACAGTGCAATATCTGAAAAAGAAGGGCTTTGTCTCAGACAATATAACCTGTCAAATTAGTTCTGTCAAGGGCTTTGTCTCAGACCATCTACCTGTCAAATTAGTTCTGTCAAGGGCTTTGTCTCAGACCATCTACCTGTCAAATTAGTTCTGTCAAGGGCTTTGTCTCAGACCATCTACCTGTCAAATTAGTTCTGTCAAGGGCTTTGTCTCTGACAATATAACCTGTCAAATTAGTACTGTCAAGGGCTTTATCTCAGACAATGTAACTTGTCAAATTATTTCTGTCAAGAATCAATCACTGACTTCGGATAGAGGAAGGTTATTGTTATTGTATAGTTATTGTTTCAACCACCCTTTCATCTAACTATTGGATTTAAGTTATGAATGTGTTATTTGCTCAACATTGTGTATGCATCTGTGTGCTGTTGAAGGGTTAGGGTTATCTCTGTGCTGTTGAAGGGTTACGGTTACGGTTATATGAGTCCTGTTGTATGGTTAGGGTTATCTGTGTCCTGTTGTAGGGTTAGGGTTATCTCTGTGTGCTGTTGTAGGGTTAGGGTTATCTGTGCGCTGTTGTATGGTTAGGGTTATCTCTGTGTGCTGTTGTAGGGTTAGGGTTATCTGTGCGCTGTTGTATGGTTAGGATTATCTCTGTGTGCTGTTGTAGGGTTATGGTTATCTGTTTTCTGTTGTAGGGTTAGGGTTGTCTCTGTGTGCTGTTGTAGGGTTAGGGTTATCTGTGTCCTGTTGTAGGGTTAGGGTTATCTCTGTGTGCTGTTGTAAGGTTAGGGTTATCTGTGCGCTGTTGTATGGTTAGGGTTATCTGTTTTCTGTTGTAGGGTTAAGGTTATCTCTGTGTGCTGTTGTAGGGTTAGGGTTATCTGTGTGCTGTTGTAGGGTTAGGGTTATCTCTGTGCTGTTGAAGGGTTAGAGTTTGGGTTAGGGTTATTTCTGTGCTGTTGTAGGGTGTTTGTTTTCCTTTTGTTTTTTGTTGTTGTTTGTTTGTGATTGTGTGTATGGTGGTGTGGTTCTTGTATTTTGGATGTTTTATTCAGCTTGTTGTTTTGCATATCTTTTCTTGAGTCATTTTTTTCTTTCATCTTTGTGCTGAATGGTAGCCTTCGTCGAGCAAATGCTACGTAATCAACGTTCGCTGTTCATATGTGAACTTCTTTTATACTTCCATTATGCCTTTGTCTTCTGAGGTCATTCATGTTCTATCGTGCATACAACCATTTATTTAGTTATTTTTATTTTTTTGTTGTTGGTTTTCTTCATACTCAAATGCGTATTCTAATTTTTGAAGGCTTGCGTTCGTATATTTTGTGTGTAGTCAATGTTTATTCGTTTGTTTAGTTTAGTTTTAGCGTGTAGTCAATGTTTGTTCGTTTTGTTTAGTTTTAGTGGTAAACGTCTTACGTAAGTCCTGTACTATTCTTCAGTGAATTTTGTTATAATGCTTTTATACGGATATAATAGTAATAATATATAATAAAGCTTTCCTTCACTATATGTTTCTCATTTCTACTTCTTTCGTTTATTGTCATCTTCCTTTAATCGTGTGTGTGTGTATGAGTGTGTATGTGTGCGCGCGCGCGTATGTGTGTGTGTGTGTGTGTGTGTGTGTGTGTGTGTGTGTGTGTGTGTGTGTGTACATGCTTGCGTGTGTGAATGCTTGTGTGCGTCACAATTGCATCATTGTCTAAACAATAATGCATTGTATTTCTTTTTTATTGTGCGCTTGTCTTAAGAATGCACATCTTCTCATTCTGTAATCAGCATTTGCAAATATTCCAATCTTTTCTCAACATATGTTTACAATATGGTCCAAGCGGTTGTGACTACCACTGGCTTCGCAAACATGCGATAGCCTGCGAAGATAAACACCTCTTTTAAAAAGAAAATGTTTTCTCTCATAAAAGCAAAACGTATTTGCTTGTTTGTTTGCTTGTTTGTTTTTATTTGCCTACATTTGTGTTTCTTGCTTGGGTGATTGTCTGCTTATTGTTTCTTGCTTTTCTTTGTTTCTTGTTTGATGTCTGCCCTTCCTTGGTTGCTTTCTTCTGTCTTTGATTGTTAGTTTATTTTCGTTTCTTACTTTCTTGACTGTTAGGTATTTTGATTGATTGTTGGTTCAGTGAGTTTGTTTTGAACTGTGACCTTTGCAATGTTTGCTTCATAGTTCCATGTTTATACACCAAATATATATTTCAGCGCTAGTCTATCATAACTTGACTTATTGTTAAACAGACTTGATAACCTTAATGTGTCGCGTCATAACTTGACTTATTGGTAAACAGACTTGATAACCTTAATGTGTCGCGTCATAACTTGACTTACTGGTAAACAAACTTGATAACGTTAATGTGTCGCGTCGTAACTTGACTTATTGGTAAACAGACTTGATAACCTTAATGTGTCGCGTCATGACTTGGTTTTATGTCATACATACTTGTTGACATTTTACGTGAACTTGTTAACCTTTAACTTTTGTCCTCGACACTAAATATGTATAAAAAATAGTGTTCCTGTTAATAAAACTAATAAATTATTTATTGTACTTGCTTGCATATCTGTTTATCTACTTGTTTCTTATTGATTTTTTTCTTTCTTTTTCTTTTTCTTTTTTTCATTTATTAATTCGTCTTTTATTAATTTGATTTTTAATATTCGCTAGAAAAGGGTAATTAAATGGGCTAATTTAAAGTAACGTGATAAATTAAAAAATATAAAGAAAAGCAGAACTGTTGACTAGAATGATGGGGTTGCGGGATTTTTTTTGGGGGGACTGGAGTAATTTTAACTGATACTAATGCAAACAACCAGAAAGAGATTTTAGATATTTGAAATTTAGAATAGCTTGGATAAAATAGACTTTCGGGGGGGGGGGGGGGGGGAGAAGGGGGAAAGGAGAAAAAGTCAAATTTTGTATTTGTTTGTTAATTAAATTCAAATGAAAAATAAGCCCATAATAGTATAGTTCGCTGTAAAGATTTATGCAGCTTTCATAATAACACAAAATATCTATCATTTTTTTACTAATACTATTACTCAAAAATAAATTAAATATTATTCATTTATTTTTTATTTGTTTATTCGTTTGACTTGTACCTATTACGACTTCTTTGTCAATTATTTTTCAGTTTATTCTAATGAATTCGTTTATTGAAATCTATCGCTGTTGTGTTCATGCAACTAATTTTCTTTCTTCATCAATTTAAAATTTTTACTGAGGTACTTTGTTCGAATGTATTATTTTAAAATGTTATTCTGAAACTAATTTTCTTTCTTCATCAATTTAAATTTTTTACTGAGGTACTTTGTTCGAATGTATTTTCTTTATCCCTACATAGAGACTGAGACATTTCCTTTTTCTCTTATAGAATCTGAAACATTACCTCATTACCTTTGTATCTACATAGAGTCTGAGAGATTTCTTTTGTCTCTTCCCATAGAGTCTGAGACATTACCTTTATCTCTGTATAGAGTATGACACATTTCCTTTGTTTCTAAAAAGCGTCTGAGATATTTCCTTTGTCTGTACATAGCGTCTGAAATATTTTCTTTGTCTCTGCATATAATCTGAAACAGTTCCTTTATCTCTACATAGAGTCTGAGATATTTCCTTTGTCTCTATATATAGTTTGAGACATTCCCTATGAGGTTGGATACTTCTTTTAGAGTCTAGATATTTCCTTTGATTATCTCTTTAATGTGATATATTCCTTTTTTCTCTCTATGTAGTCAGGTATATTTTTCAAATAATACAATTACAACATAACAGCCGTGCAAGTCAAAGAGAAGTGACACAACGTAAACAAATAAATAAGTTTAATTATATTATATGATAATATATAAAATGTTTTACTACATTCAGGTTTAGATTCGTGTTTTCTTATTTCTTCTAATGGTAAAATTCACCCACCCACCAGTGTACACGTCTCAGATACAATCATAACTTGAATTTGGATATTCCTCAGTCTATTATTTAAAAGTATACATATCTCCTTCATTTACTGTGGGAACACGCACTCTTTGGAAAAAATGTATCGCTTCCGGTCAAATGCTTCCAAAGAAACGTTTATTTAAGAAGGATAGTCTTGCATTTTAATTAGGTGTCGCCTGGAATATGTCTCTTTCCCCTTTCAATGCATTGTCACTGAAGTTCCCTTATAAATTTCTTACCCTGAGTCTCAGGGTAAAAATATATATTATAAAGAACCACAACATGACTTTATATACATAGATTGAAAATGCACGCACGAATTTTACTTGGAAGTAGTCTAAGGGAACCATTGTAATGTGCTTCCTTTTTGTCTCGATTCCTTGAGTCCACTTCGCTGACCCAAACTTCGAGAGTTGAGAGTTGAGAGGTTAAAGGCGAAGGTGCAAGAGGTGGACAAAACGCCAGCTGTCGCACTTTTTCGCCAAAGAAGAAGAGACAAAAATGATACTTAAGCAGAAGGTGACGAAAGGGCTCACTCCCCTTGAGGAGTCGCTGCAAAACCCTTGGGCAGATGTAGCCCGGGTGAACAATGGCGGCCATGGATCTTCTTGACATCCTTCACAGGTTCTTAGAGTCGTCTGCAAACATGGCCGCCTGACATGCGCACTGCAAGCGATGATCATTAAATAAATTGAATGATAATTGAAGAAGTATTTTATGCGAAAATGTATTACAGGGAGCATTGGATCATTTACAAGCTATTCAACATTGGGGTGACATGCAGTTCTAATGTTCGTGAAGAATAAGTTTGGTAAATGGTGACTCTTTCAAACAACAATTAATTCGTGTTCTAAACTGTGATTTAATTTCAAGTATATTTTAGTAATTGCCTAATTTGCGATTGAACGCACTGCGGTATGCAAAGGGCGGAAGAGTGCGTGATTTAGAATATCTCGAGTTTCAGAAACAAGTGTACATTGTATTACAGCATTTTACCAGAGGAGCAGACAACTCCATTTTATTGTTGAATCATTTGACAAATTGGCGTAAAGTTAAACGCTGGATAGTGTGCAAGTGATAAATCGTCCCGATGTATAGACAATATTTGATGTATGCTATTATATTCAGTGCACGTTTCTATTATTATTCAACAGCAACAAGCGGTATCGACAATATTTGATGTATGTTACATACATTATATGCAGTGCACATTTCTATTATTATTCAACAGCAACAAACTGTAGCAGTTCAAAAGAGCCAGGGATGATACTAATAGCTTTCGAGAAACATAATCGAAATATTCCTTAAGAAAACAATCACTACAGGCCTACAGCTCATTCTTCTAAATTTAGTTCAGTGTGTGTCAGGTATGGAGTGTTAGGCCTGTTGCTATAGCTTCTGGAATTGACACTGAAAAGAAAATGATGTAATGTTTACCATACGGCTCGGGAAGATGACTCTTGAAATTCGAGAAAATAATCCATGTTTTCGCTCTTGCACTTCTGCTGTTACGCTATCTTCACAACACTCGGACAACATATGTCTTAGCAAAAAAACACATCTAATTTAGGGAAGTGAATGATAGGCAGAGAGCCAACCAATCAATCAAGTCAGATCGACTGCAAAACGCAGAAGCTGAAGGCAAACAAAGAAACATACCAAAGAAAACATGCTCCTAAATGTTGTAAACATGCAAAACCCAAAGGTCTTTGATCGATAATTAATGTAATCAAACTAAGGATTGTAGTTAACACCAAAGAGCCGGTTAGTTACTTTAATTGAACTGACCATTGGATGACCGGAAGGTTGATCTCCAAGACAGACATCATACTCTTGCTACGGGGTGAAGAAAAAAGAAAGAAGCATGAAGAAAAGTATTCATGCTTCTTTCTGACTGCAGATGTCGACAATTTTTGCTTTAGAGAGAGAGGGGAATTCTGACCATCTGTGACGTCTTCAAAACACATAATTAACTTTAATGTTTATTTTTATTAAAGCTAAGGAATATAGCATTCATAGAAATGCAAAGAATTGATTGATTGATTGATGGATGGATGGATGGATGGATGGATTGGATGGACGGATGGGAGGAAAGGATAGATGCATGTATTGACTGATTGATTGATTAATTGATTGATCGTTTATTGGCTGGTTGTTTGAATCACTGGATTATTTTTCGGTTGGCTCATTAAATAATTCATTAATTAAAAATAATTAATTCAATGATAGTTAATTATTACTTGCTTGATTGATTGCCTGGTTTGTTAACTAACTGATTTAATGACTGGAATGTAGATGGTTGATTCATTAACTGATTTATCGATTGATTGAGTAATTCGATTATTATAAGGATGCCGGTCTGTTTCTAATCTCTCATGTGGAAAGTGTTAGAGAAAGTTGTACTATCGCACGTTTTAACCCATTTAAAATCCCACATTCTCTTAGGTCATTCTATTGAATTTGCCACAGTATACAATCAAAACTGATAAAAACTGTTAACGACTTTTTTAGTACTTATTCTGCTTGATGATATGACATGACAGCATATGATGTGACGTGGCGTGATAATAGTGATATATGATAATATGACTGTAGCACTTTAGAATATAAACATAAGTAAACGAAATAAGAGATAACCCAGTGGTATATAATGCGTTGCTTTCAAGCCATTTTCCACATCATCTAAATAAGATTTTCTTCCTTAATTTGAAACTCTACAGTGTAAGAATTGTCCTTAATCCGGCCTTCACGATTCCTTAGTATATAAATTAATTAATATACATGTAATTTCCTTTCTTTTATTTAGGTGTTTTTTTTTAGAATAATAGAAAGAATAATAATAAATAAAAATAAATAAATATTTCTCTACTGGCGACTTTAAAGTTCACGCTGATACCCGTCTGCAGCATTTAATAACTCTGAAAGAGTTATTCCCCTTTTCGCTGATGATGATCCATTTACTGCAAATGTATTTTGTTACATTTCTTTCTTAATCCTTTTTGCCAGTCTGTTGCTTCCTCTTTCCTTCACTCGCTCAATTGTTCGCATGCAACAGGACAGATGTTTTAACACTGGACTGCTAGTGTTGGGGAATGTGTGTGCGTGTGTATGTGTGTGTGTGGGGGGGGGTGTCATGGCTAAACCACTGTATTCCACTATGACAGTTAAAGTGAACCGATTACTTCATTGGATGAAGTATTAAATAAAGGTACGGTTGGTTAATAGTTGATCGATTGGCGTTATATTTACTGTTAATTTCATTTCTTAGTTTGATCTTTTATCAACCATTTTAAGTAAGTGAAGTTAGAAGAATAAAGCTCATACCATGCTTTGGTCTAGGGGAGGGTTGGGACATAAATTGTTGCGTAAGTCAGATGCAAAGGCAACAAAATATATATTTAGAGAGAGTGAACAAAAATTGTGCTGCTAATTCCGTGTTCACATTTCCGTTCAGTATTCTGTGCGAACGTTTTGCTCTCACGTTTTCTTATAGTGGTATGTCCAAGCAGTAACGTAACTTCGAATCTGAAGCCCCCACGCTAAAAGTCCATCTACACTCTCTCACTCTCTCTCTCTCTCTCTCTCTCTCTCTCTCTCTCTCTCTCTCTCTCTCTCTCTCTCTCTCTCTCTCTCTCTGCTCCACAGAGAATCAGCTTGCAGTGAGTCATGTGAAACTTTATCACGGGTGTATATTTTTCATATTTCAAGTACAATTTTTTTAAAGGAACAAATATTGGGTCCCTTCTGTTGAAGGCTACCAGCACCACCACCACCAAGTACTGCGGGGATTGTAGGGGCAGTAGTTAAGCAGCAACTGAGTTCAAGTTTACTTTAGTGTTTTGCGTGAACGTTTATGTTCAAGTAGTCTTCTGCACGAATGTTTAATTTTACGTTTGTCTGTACAGTTGTACGTTCAAAATTTTTGTAGCTTTTTGAGCAAGATTTAGCACAGCATTCTGAGCAAGTTTTAGCACAGCATTATGAGAGCATGTTTTAGCACAGAATTCTGAGCAGTTTTTGCAAAGTTTTAGCACAGCGCTCTGCACAAGTTTTAGCACAGCGTTTTGAGCAAGTTTTAGCAAAGTTTTAGCACAGCGCTCTGCACAAGTTTTAGCAAAGTTTTAGTGCAGCGCTCTGCACAAGTTTTAGCAAAGTTTCAGTGCAGCGCTCTGCACAAGTTTTAGCAAAGTTTTAGCACAGCGCTCTGCACAAGTTTTAGCAAAGTTTTAGCACAGCGCTCTGCACAAGTTTTAGCAAAGTTTTAGTGCAGCGCTCTGAACAAGTTTTAGCTATGTTACGGAATATTGATTCGTTTTCTGTTCAATCGTTAAGGTGAATAGTTTCTATGCTGTCGTGCGAAATCATTATATTACCAAATATCCCTACTGTTTTGTGCAAACATTATAATTTTTTTACTAGAGTTCTATGCATTTGTTTGTACATTTTTTCCTTGCAGGATTAAAGGCAAATTCATGCTATTTTTTCACCTAGTGTTCTGTACTAGTGCCCTGGGCAGACATTAGACTCAAGTGTTTTGTTCCTGCAATGTTCTGTGCAAATATTTGGTTCAAATGTTATGTTTCTGCAGTGTTCTGTGCAGACATTTGATTCTACCGTTATATATTCCTGTGGTGTTCTGTGATTCGTTAGTTTCTAGTGTTATACTCCTGTAGCGTTTTAGCCAGACATTAAATTCAAGTGTTTATTTTACTGCATTTTTCTGGGCAGATATTAGATTCAAGTGTTTTGTTCCTGCAGTGTTCTGTGCTAGCATTATTTTCAAATGTTGTGCCTCTTTAGTGTCCTGTGCAAACATTATGTTCAAACATTGTGTTCCTATAGTGTTGTAAGCATTTTGCTATTATTGTTACGCTCTGCTGTCTGGAGCTTTCTGTGCAATATTTGTCTTTTAATTTTGCAAAGTACACAAGTCAGCTGATAATAATACGTATGAATGTTTTAAATGAGGAGGGAGGGGAGCGTATTAATTTTTTGCTGTTGTTTCGTTTTCATTATTGTTTCATTTATTTGCAAAAATATTAAATTGTAAGAATATCACTCACTCACACACGCAAACACACACACACACACACGCACGCACGCACGCACACACACACGCGCGCAAACACACACACATGCACACACACACACACGCACACACACACACACGCACACACACACACACGCATACACACGCACGCAAACACAGATTTGTCGCTAATAATAATGCTTATGTGACAATAGCGTTTCAAAGAGGCAGCAAGAGCACTATATCTTCTGTTAAAATTATACAAAACCGAAGCTCATCGTTCTTCGCAATCAGACAGTAATGAGTAGGGAGACAGACTAATTATGTTCAAATAGTATACAATTAGTAGAGAGATATGTCTATCATGTTAGTAGAGAGATAGGTCTATCATGTTCAAATAACACATAATTAGTAGAGATTGGTCTATCATGTTCAAATAACACATAATTAGTAGAGATTGGTCTATCATGTTCAAATAACACATAATTAGCAGAGATAGGTCTATCATGCTAAGAAACACATACTTAGTATAGAGATAGGTCCATCATGCTCAAAAACACATAATTAGTATAGAGATAGGTCTATCATGTTAGTAGAGAGATAGGTCTATCATGTTCAAATAGCGCATAATTAGTAGAGAGATTGGTCTATCATGTTCAAATAACACACATAGTGAGCAGACATATGCTTTTAGGCATACCGTATTAAAATGGGACTCAGTGAGTATTCAAAATAGCATACATCGTCAAAAGAAAGGTATGCCTATAGAGTTAAAATAGCGAGTCAATAGATAGGTTTGTCAGATTAAAATAGCATACATCGTCAAAAGAAAGGTAGGCCTATAGAGTTAAAATAGCGAGTCAATAGATAGGTTTGACAGATTAAAATAGCATACATCGTCAAAAGAAAGGTAGGCCTATAGAGTTAAAATAGCGAGTCAATAGATAGGTTTGACATGTTAAAATAGCATACATCGTCAAAAGAAAGGTTGGCCTATAGAGTTAAAATAGCGAGTCAATAGATAGGTTTGACAGATTAAAATAGCATACATCGTGAGTGAAGAGATAGGTCTATCAGGTTAAAATAATACCACATATAGGGGCCTACTGACTAAACGGACAGGTCTATTGTGTTAAAATAATGCACACAGTGAGTAAACAATTAAACTTATCGTGTTAAAATAGCACATATAGTGCGCAGACAGCGAAATAATTATATCATACAGAAATAATATTCAGGGTGAGTATAGGCCCATTACACTAAAACATCATCCCTGGTGAGCAGAGAGTTGAGTCTGTCATGTTAACAATAGCACACATAGTGAGTGGAAAGGCCCAGTCATGTGAAAAATAGCACACAGTGAATATACAGATAAGCCAATCATGTTAAAAGCAGCACATATTGTGAGCAAAGAAATTAGTCAATCATGTTTTTAAAAAGTAGCACACATAGTGAGTAGATAGACAGGCCCATCATGTTAAAAATAGCACACATAGTGAGTAAACAGCCAGGCCAATCATGGTAAAAATAGCACACATAATGAGTAGACAGATAGGTCAGTCTTTAAAAATAGCAACAGTTAAGATGTCAGCATGTAAGCGAGTGGGCCTAAATTTGACTAGTTTGGAGATGGAGAGAGGAAATTATGAAAATACAGTTCCTGAAAGGTCTTCTAGAGCTGAAAATGATGTTAGGCAACTGGGCTTTTAGAACGCACTTCTTAAGATGACGTTTACTCCCCAACCCCCTCCACTCCAACTCAAAGAGCTTTTTGTGTGAATATGTGCCTTTTATGCGAACACATTTATTACGTCATCGTGTTTATTGCTCACCGTTAATCAGTAAGATCTGCAGAATTGCCGACAGTTCCTGTATAAGTTCCATTATGTTGATAGAATGGAAGACCCTCGTAAAAGAAATGAACTGCACTGTTTGCTTCATTCCAGGCAGTAAACCAAACACTCTTCATGTTATTCTGTTACTCTGCGGATGGAGTAAGTGGATGGGAATCGCAGCATACATGTGATCATTTTATCCTTTCGATTCAATATACACACTTATCAAATACGTGCAAGTGTTTTTATTATGGGTAGATAACCGTTCATAATAATCTGTGTCAATAATGTAAGCAAAATGTTAACTTAGAAATTAATTATGTAATTATATGTTAATATATACATGTAATTGTATTTCTTTGTAAACATCTAATTTCAATTATGGCAGCATTTCTAATGATAAGAAATGAGTTAACGGTAGCTTGACAAGATGCATGGATGACTGATTTAATGGAATGATGAGTGGATAGATAGATAGATAGATAGATAGATAGATAGATAGATAGATAGATAGATAGATTCGTTCTATTGAAGGATATTCATACTTATTTTATTTTTTAAAATTTGATCAGTGTCATCAGACAAATTAAACGATTAGTCCTAACGCTTTATTTCATTTCAAATATGTGGGGAAAGTCCAAAACTAGAATTATCGGGGTCTCTGTGTGTGTGCTAGTGTACAATTATGAAAGAAAATGTTTTAAATTTTAGGCAAACAAAAACATTAGAGAACAAAATGAATTCATATTTTCCCCAAAGTTTTCATCACACTCATTGCTTAAAGTTCCAAATCTACTGTTTACATAGGAGACAAGAAGTTGATTGACAAGAAGCCGTATAACTATAAGTGATAGCATGTGATATAACTACTTCCTCAGTAACGATCTTTTGCCGGCTCTGGTTCCCAACTCTTGACGGACATTATAACAATGAATGTCAAGGGAAGTAACTGCAGTGTCGATTTGTGTAAGCGAAGGTCGATGACTCTAATTAATTTCTGAAGTGGAATTGGTGTATTCGGTTGAAGCGTGTTGCGTGGCGACTCAACGAAGCGTTGTATTTGTTTTGTTTCTATTTTGAACATAAAAGAATTATGAAAAAGAACCATAACTATCAGGCATTTATTTGCAGAAGCTGAGACGATTTAAGTTAAAGACCTATCACTTTTCACTGACGCTAAACTTACATCACTGACGATAGTAAAGTGACACCTGGTCAATACTGTTCTGTCTCCCTTGGGGCTGTCTTTAATAGCCACATCTTTGGAATCGTTCAGTATGATTTCCAATGGCTGGCAGTTTCATCAATGCTTTTTCTCAACTGGTAAATCCAGTGGCCATGTCACTCAAAATGGCGGCGTCAAATTACGTGCCAGAGACGCAACGCGTAACCACTAATAAAACACATTTTAAAAAAAAGCTAACATAAATCAAACAGAAATAAAAAGAAAAATGCACATAAAAATAAAACTTGCTAGGTCCCATTTCATAATTATACTGTCAAGTCTAGTCTTTATTCACAAAAATCATTACAAAACTTGCTAGTGGAGTGGGGATGGGAAAAACACCCCCGGAAATTGGCAAGGAAAGTGAGTGGAAATACACCCAGTATCCACCCGGTCGTCTAGGCCTTGGGAGGAACTTTATGGGCCACAAATCCCTGTTGCCCATTTCATCGCTGTTTATCTTTTGTGCTGTAAAACATCCTCCATCACACGTGGCATTTAATTGCGTGCATGTGCATGTGTGTGTATTGTGTTTACGTGTGTGTGTGTGTGTGTGTGTGTGTGTGTGTGTTAGAGAGGGAATGAGTACAAACGTGTATCTACAGTGTCGAATTTCTTCGTACATCTTGTTCTTCCGCGGTAGTGTGAAATGACGTGCCCTATTGTCTGATGATTACTGCTTTTT